>BTPG01000006.1:71781731-71989231 GCA_036245525.1 Semisulcospira habei
TTTTAGTCAAACTTATTTCACACACTGGTGTATTCCGAATGATAAGGGTTAATTACCCCTACTGGTCCCTTCATATTAGGCCTACGTCTTACGCTGAATGACGGCCATCTTACAAAATGGCGTATTTCATGTCAGTATTGTCCGGTGTCTTTGTGACACCGAGGAACGGCAAAAAGTTTCAAGAACCGAAATTGAATCAACGTCATGCGCAAAAACAAAATTTCGTGCACTGTTTTGAACTTTACTTAGACTACATAGTAGACCGATAGGCTTTTTTGTAAAGTAAATTGCGGTAGCGGAAAATACTGTTACGTTCTTTCTCAGTTACGCCGCGTGCAAGGGAAGAATGCCGCAATTACCGTTGTCGTGTGGTGACAATACATGGCACCAGGACCTTCCAAGGATATTTTTATCCAGCGCACTGAAGCACGTTGTTTGGAGATATTGCGGTGTCGTAGCCTACTTTCTTATTGCCAAAATGGAAAGTAAACGATTGGAAAATTCATACTATTTACAAAACATGATCTAGTTTTGCAGACTTATCATGCCTTTTTTAAAATTAGCAACATATTTTCTTTTTAAAAAATAATTTCATGACACTCTTTCAAAGCGGGTTGATAAGGTTTATTTGGGCATAAGAGTTCGGTAACATAAAATAACGTAAATTACGTGAATTCACAGATATCAGTAAAATAATAATAATAATAATAATAATAATAATAATAATAATAATAATAATAATAATAATAATAAATAATACATAAATAACTAAATATAATATAAAGAAAGAGTTTGCGTATGCATTTTTTTTATGAGTTTGAGTATCGATCAAATGGTCAGTAATTTGTTTTCTGTGGTTTGCTCATGACACTGACTGAGCTGCTCAAACAGAAAAAAAAAAAGAATATATTATAATAAAATCATTAAAAACTGGTCTACAGTCGACGATGCTTAAGTCGAACCCTGCAGGGGGAAATATATTTCGTTCGAACGGGTCGATTTGTTCACGAAGGTGTTCGACTTAAGCGTTGTTGTTTTTTTTCTACGGACCAAAATTATGTTCACAACACACAACATTCTTCTAAGATAAAAAAAAAAAAAAAAAACCTATGAAACAGTCATGCTGAAATAGACAAAAAGAACCGATAGAAGACTTCTTGACAAAAGCACATCAGAATTTACAGACACCTAAAACGAATCTCTCAAATGCCGGTGTCAGACAGACAGAGTAATACACGGGACTTTCCCGGCGACATCTGTAACATCACGTCTGAAAGCAGCTATAATTCAGGATGTTATTTTTTCCTGTGTCAATTTTCTGAAATCCATGACTGAAGGAATTTACACACAAATAAACAGCTTTCAGGACTTAAAGTTCAACAAATTCATTGCATGTGGCTGAGAATATAACCTGTTTTCCATCTTTCCATCCTAATAAAGCCAGAAACACCTTCTTTCCAAACAAATTGATATTACAGAGATGAGTACACTTCTTATTTCTATACCATCAGTACTGAATGATCAACAAAAAAAGAGGAGAGAATACAGGTAACACGGACCGAACGACTCATTTTGTGGTTATTCGCCTCAATTCCTTACAATTGTTACGTGTCTGGCTGTAAACAAATAAAAATAATAATGAAAATCTAAAAAGAAAACACAAGAAGTATTACGCGGTGTAGTCTAGGATGGGCGGCTTTGATTGCTAAACTTTCCTGATAAAACGGGTTCTCAGAGTTGTCTTGCCTCAGCGGAGACTTTTTCTACTCTTCTTTTCGCAACTCAACACCAGTGTGAGTATGCATACGTAACAGAGGTCTTCCAGTCAGGCTCTGATAAACGTCGTTGGAACGCTCTTACCTACAAAGGAGAACTGAGGAGAGCAGAGAAGTCTTTCATTTCATTATATAATCAAAAAATGTTAGTCTTTTTGTTATTGTAAGACATACAACATTTGAATACAAAGTAGGTATTGCCAACGATTGATCCTCCATTGTCGACAAAGGGTCGCTTTCAAAGTCACCCACAGCACACACTTAACTGTTTTATTCTCTCTCTCTCTCTCTCTCTCTCTCTCTCTCTCTCTCTCTCTCTGCTCTCTCTCTCTCTCTCTCTCTCTCTCTCTCTCTCTCTCTCTCTCTCTCTCTCTCTCTCTCTCTCTCTCTCTCGCCCATTGTAGTGTCGGCATGACTCGAGCGCCTTGAGTTATATTATGTTGATGCTGTTATTGCTCAATACACCTTTTTAACGTTCAATTTTCTTTTAGGTTCTTAGCACATTATACTATTATGCTGTGTGTCCGTGCGTGTGTGTGCGTTTGTGTGTGTGTGTGTGTGTGCGTGCGTGTGTGCGTGCGTCCATGTGTCCGTGCGTGTGCGTGCGTCCATGTGTCCGTGCGTGTGTGTGTGTGTGTGTGTGTGTGTGTGTGTGTGTGTGTGTGTGTGTGTGTGTGTGTGTGTGTGTGTGTGTGTGTGTGACTACGTGAGTCTGTAAATTAGCCTTTTGATATCAGTTCACGTTTTGCATTTCCCGTTTTAATTAGTTCTTATATACTGACTTCCATTAAAACGCGAATTTTTCACCATAGCGCTTTTCTTCGAAAATATGCTTTAATCCGGGTTATTTTGACGTCATTTATTAGAAAATGTTATGAAGAGTGTGTTATGTCGTGTGCAAATAGAATGATTAGTCTTAAAAATCCCACATCGATGACTTATGACGTCATCAGTGACACTACCATCACAGGATATTGAAAGTAAAATGGGGAGCATCTGCAGAGGACCAGCTGAAAGCCAACCAATGCTATGTTCCGTATGCACGAAAATCCGGCCTGTTTGGTTTTGACCTACTTTTCGTTTGTCAAAGGCACCTAAATAATCAACATGACCTACAAACATGAAAATCAAAACGTTATTTATTTTTAGGTTAGCGGCCATATTTACATGATCAAATGGGTATTGGTGTGTTCTTTATATCCGTGTCAGTCACTGGAGCGTAAAAAATGGTTTGAAAGTAATTCACATTAAATCAAATAAGATGTATTAAGAAAATGATGCTCACCGGAAGTTCTGGTTCTCTAATGAATTTTTTTAGTCAAATTTCGTTTGAGGCAGTTAATAACATCATAAGCAATCCACACAACTTGTGTGTTAAAACATATCACAGGAAACTTGCTTCACAGAGTGTGTCCAGTTCTGCTTATTTTCACCACTAATGAAACCCTGTGACCTCCAATGCAGCCATGGGCGATAACTCATCCAATTTTTGTGTGAAGGTAGCTCAGACCGTAGGCTGAACATCTGAAGTAAGCAACAAATAAAATTTTCTTGTTTTGCTGTCAGGGTGGCTCTTGTTTTAAATGGAAGTCAGTATATATTACGCGCGCGTGTGTGTTACGTGTGTGTGAGTGTGAGTGTGTGTGCTTGGATATGATTGAAACAAGATGGGATGAACCATAACCCACAAAGTCTCTTCTATATGAGAACTGTCATCGCTGTCAATGGTCTCTACCTTTTGTCTTTGACCTGATTCTGATGAAAATTGGAAAAGTCTCGCAGATCTGCCAATGCATTAGTGAGTTCTATAAGGGGCGCAAGACATACGCGTCATTGATTTGTCAAACGTCATTTGTCATGACGTAAGTTTTAGTTTTTACTTAATTTATATTTTACATGATATGAGTTTCACTTTTGCTTCGTAGGCTTGAGAAAATGGTGACAAAACTAGAACTTCACGGTACAATTTCAGTCTTGCTATAGTTTGTGATAATTTGTATAATAAAATATAAAATTACGTAAAAACTAAAACTTACGTCATGACAAATGACGTTTGACAAATCAATGACGCGTATGTCCTGCGCCCCTTATAGAACTCACTGTCGCATTGGCAGATCTGCGAGACTTTTTCAATAGGAGATAATTCAACATCAGAATCAGGTCAAAGACAAAAGTTAGAGACCATTGACAGCGAGGACAGCTCTCATACAGAAGGGACTTTGTGGGTTATGGTTCATCCCATCTTGTTCTTATTTGTACATTTTCGGTGAAAATAAGTCATGTCGGAGTGCGTGCGTGCATGCGTGACTGTGTGCGTTAGAGAGAGAGAGAGAGAGAGAGAGAGAGAGAGAATGTTGATGCAACTTTATTTATCAACGGTAAAACGATTTGACGGAAACAAATCGTCATTTTACAAACTTTGCTAACATCTACACACACACACACACACACACACACACACACACACACACACACACACACGAGAGAGAGAGAGAGAGAGACGCAAAGAATAAAATCCACTGATGCACCGATATTTCTATTCCGTGAAATTTATTTCAGTGCTTGCTGTATTATATATCATGAATAGTTATTATCACAAAATATCACCAGTAATCATGATTTATCACGATCATGCAATTAGTCATCAGAACAACTCACAAACAGAAGTGCACCGCACCGCTGCAGACGTTAACCAGTTGACTTCTACTAATGATAGTGCTCGGCGGAACAGACGCGTAGCAGTCAAGGGGTTAAGCCCCTTGTAAAAATACAGCCTGCGATTTTGCTCGTACAGAACACACCCACGTGTGATTTAATGCATTAGGATTCCGAGCGCAAATAACAAAGAAACTGTTTAAAACTCCGCACTCTGCTTAAATGCAGAATTTAACACTTTCACTGCCAGTGGACGCTGGTTGTGTTTCTGATCTGAAAGATTTGTTCATTTTACACCAAAGAGCCCCAGCCGTCTAAGAAAAGTTGACACGCAGTGGTGTTAGCAAGAGGCATAGATCCTCATGAGCCCCCGCTGACAAGGGGGCTCGTGAGGATCTATGTCTCTTGCACTTGGGTAACGTTTTTCTCATGCACTTCGGTGAATTTTTATTTTTATTTTATTTTATTTTTTAATTTTTTAGAGGAGGGGCATGGGTATCCCAGCAGTGAAGATGTTAAGGAAAAATCATGCAGCATACATTTTGTCACTGTAAACTAACTTCAGTTAAAAATGTTATGACTCAGCATAAGCACATGCCATCACTTGGAAAAAATATGCACTGGTCTGTAAATTTAGACCTTATGCATCAGAACAGTAAGTCGGAACAGTAAGGTGGAAATCACTCACCAGCACACACAGACTCTAACGCAACATATTCATGTAAAATCCACTCATGTGCCCACAGCTTTCCACAAATTATATTGTCAGTTAAAATTTACATTCTGTTCTGATGCCAATGTTTCTAATACCCTCAGAGGCAATAAAAACGCGAAATTTGTCGGTAAATGTATCCATCCATACAACAACAAAACAGAAATTTGTTTTTGTTGTTTACATGTTCAGCCTGGAATTATTTTTCCGATCTCTCTGTTCATGCAATTAAGAACTGCACATTCTGCTTACACACTGTGTACTACAGTGGAACCTAATTTATAAGCAACCACCTTTTTTTGCCTGAAAAAGTGCTTGAAGGCAGGTGCTCTCTCAAGAGAAGTCTTGAAGGGTAAAAAGTGCCGCCTGTCATTAAAGACCATCATTTAGGTGGCTACAGCCACAGTCACAGCTACAGCCACCTAAATGATGGTCTTGAATGACAGGTGTTCTCTCACAAAGGGGGTCACTCAAAACAGGTTCTGCTGTACTTTAAACCGAAATATACTGCTGAATAGAATGTGGTCCTGCTTACAACAAAATTCATTTTTAACCCATTCAGCCCTGACGCACTACAGCAGGAGATGGGTCGACCATGATAATTCAAGGGTAGTGCCAGATTAGCTTGATAGAAAGAAAACATCTACATGAAAGTTTACAAGCTAGCAAAAGATATAAACTACTACATACAGTCCTAAACAAAACATTTTGTCCAAGCTACTAAACAAAGTCCTATACAGAACATTCTGTCAACAGAAATAATTATTTTGCAGAAAATGATCAAAAATCTGCAAACCTCCTTAACACGTGTCTCTTAGTCTATTTGCAGCAAATATAACCTCAAGCAGCAGACTCTTATGAGGACCTTAGCCTCTTTCTCTCCCCATTTACATCAGTTCCTCAAGGAGAGGAAGCCAAAAGAAATTCAAGCAACATCCTTGTGAAGTGAACAGTGACTGAACGGCACAAAAGATATGTGTCAGCAGGCCTTCATGGGCCCACACAACTGGTGTGGCTCATGAGGATCTATACCTCTCGCAGATGGGTGATGACTGGCAACAGTAAGTGCGCTGGCAGCGGCTGTGAGCAGAAGTGGTATGGAACTCGTGTGTTGAGGTGAATATATTGATCCAGACAGCACGTTCAGAAATAGGTTCTGCAACAGAGAAATAGAATCAGTTGTGGGAGGAAGAACAGCAAACAACATTAGTAACAGCACTTACCATTTTAACCCCATAATGCATGCAGCCACCCATACTGTCCTGCATTCACATGGCAGTTAATTCCTTCACTGTCAAAAGATAAACACAATCCATCTGCAAGAGGCAAAGACCCTCATGAGCCCCTGCAGTCGCGGGGGCTCATGAGGGTCTATGCCTCTTGTTGACATCTCTTTAGACTGCAGGGGGCTCATGAGGTCAATGCCTCTTGTTGACATCTCTTTAGACTGCAGGGGGCTCATGTTGACATCTCTTTAGACTGCAGGGGGCTCATGAGGTCAATGCCTCTTGTTGACATCTCTTTAGACTGCAGGGGGCTCATGAGGTCAATGCCTCTTGTTGACATCTCTTTAGACTGCAGGGAGGTTATGAAGTCAATGCCTCTTGTTGACATCTCTTTAGGTCCAAACTGCCAGGCCACAAAAAGATCTAGGCACACAGTACGTGACACTCCCCTTCTCTCAGCTGTAATGTCCCAAATAACAGGCAAGCACACAAACATTAACACATCTGAGATGTGCCACATTCAGATGTCTGGATGTGGTACATCTCAAATGATTTTATTTGATGTATGCCGTAACATCCCAAATAACAAGCAAGCACATAAATATTTACACATTTGAGACATTGCACAATCGCATACACAGCTTTCATTTGTTGCTGCATATCCGAATGTAGCACATCTCAAAGAAGTTAATTTTATGTACTTGATTTTCTTTTCCTCAGTAACAGCATGTGATTGGTACTTACACACACTCCTCGTCATTCAGGAAAGAACTCTGGGCATACACCAAGTGAATCAAGTCCTGTGGGCAAAGAAAGTGAAGGCATAATGTAGACAAGGTGCGCTCACCATTCACATTAATCCATCATTGAAGACAATCCAATTGCAAAAGGTATAGATCCTCAAAAACCTGCGCAGTTGCAGGGGCTCATAAGGATCTATGTTTTTGAAACAACACTGTGTCTATTTTGACAGTAGGGGCACTATCACTAACAATTTCAGAAACACAATCTGCGTCAACTGGCAAAGAAAAGATAAGTTACACACACACACACACACACACACACACACACACACACACACTCCCTCTCTCTCTCTCACACACACACAAATATACATGTACTTTATATAAACCTGCACACACCATCCACACATGTATAAACAAAGATGCTGGAAGACCTGTCCAAAAGTAGAATTGGCAAAACAGATGATACAAAACTTTCATGACACAGTGAGCAAAAGCCCTTGGGCCAATGTCGGCTCAGCTGGCCAGCACATGGTTATGCACAGACCGTCAGCCCAAGACCCTTTGCTTCATCACCATTAGTCAAGCTAGTAGTGTATGACTTACTCGTGGTCCTTTTTGCGCCTCTTCCAACATTTGCTCAGCCTGCGGCACTGTGATGTCAACCATCTTGCGTCCATTCACCATCATCAGCTGGTCACCGGTCTGTAGACCTGAAGCAGTAAAACAATAATTAATTTTCCTGGACATCTGACACAAACTCATTTGAGTTGCTCCATCTGGATACATGGATTTATAAATTCGTGTATTTGGATTCAGCTTGCCTCATATCCGTGAACAAAACAACTGGAATCAGTTGCATGAATGCACTTAGTCCTGCGCCAGCCATTCAGCAAGGTGCTTCGCTATAGCGGAGCACCTTGCTGAGTGACTGGTGCAGAACTTAAATCACTCATGCAACTGGCCCTTGCAGCCATGTGCTTATTGGGAATGCTCTTACCATGCTCAACGGCTGCACCTCCATCAAAAACTGCAGCCACGACAATCTTGCCCCCAAGGGGAGTGCCAATACCTCCCTCCAGCTGTATACCCAGGTCCTGGTTCTGTACAAAAAACAAGCACATAACTATACATTGTCTGTCAAGCGCTGAGTAATTCCCTTTGGTTTGTGTACAATTCTGCCAGCGCTAGCCTCACCAATCTGGTTTGTGAGTAAGCACATAACTAACTTCATGCCATCAACACAAGATGAAACACAATCTCCCTCATGGTATTTCTTCTGGGTATGTTTCCAATTGCCAAAATCATACGTTTTGCAAAAACCAGCAAAAGAAAAGGACTCAAACACATATTTTTCAGAAACAGAAACACTGAATATTTACCTTGGGGAAGACAAACGAAGACAGTTCACGCCCATCCAATTCCATAGAATTAAACTGAAACAGAAGAAAAGATGCATAACTATGTGTCTTTTCCACCTAACAGTGTCATCAGTAGCAGTCAAAGGATTATAGAAACTTCCAGAGAAACTTCCAAAGAGGGCACATAGTAAAGTATTAGGGTTTAAATTTTCCAAAGGCAACCTGATAATGTCACATGTGTGCATTCCCAATAGGATTCTGTAGATCTAACATATACTCAGAAAACTCTGAAGTCTTGTCAAAACTAAAAAATCAGGCACATAAAAAAGCAAAGGATTAGGATGAAAACTGTCCCAGGAAAAATAAATCAGAGTTAACTTGAGGTTAGTGTAAAAATAAACAAATCAACAAGAACAAACACTGACATCTTTTTTTTAAAAAATAACATAAGTACATTTGTTAAACTATCAATTAATGATCAAAGAAAGTTTAACGAACAAAGAATTGTAAACATTACTAATTACTGTACACATTGCAAGACAACTTTGAAGACATGCAACCATTTTCAGAGGCCACCATCCAGTTTTGCCCGCTTTGTTTCCAGCACTCTACCAACTGACCCTGTGTGAGTTCACCATATTTCTGAGGTGACAAGTTTTTGAAAATTAAATTCTCTGGGTGATCAACTCATGCTGATTTGTTTGTCTCACCTCATAATTATGAAAGTTCTATAAACATACGTGTACTAGTAATAAATGATAGTGTAAGTCTATTACTATAAGTATGCAACATGTGAAGCACATGTAGTAACATGTTATAACTTTAGTTGACAAGTAATGTTCGATCGCCCTAGCTTGAAGGTTTCATAGTGACGTAAAAAAAAAAACAAGTACGCAGACTTTAAAGAACAAAAATCAGGCCGGCATGATGGGAAGGTTGTGTGGAAATTCCCAACACCACATCATTGTCTTAGACATGATGATATAATCAGATAGTATTTAACATGGCGACAAATGCGATCATTCAATGCTACGTGATTTTTTTCTGAAAAAGATCAAAGACGCAGAGAAACGACGTGTCAAATGCAACAAGACACTACCTATTCTTCTGTCTGATAGTTACGAGACTGGCCTAGAGTAGGATTTTTGTTTGTTTTTTTACATCTGTGCAGATACAGGAGAAAAGAGAACATATCGTGCTCTTCCCTTTTGTCATTTCATGCAGCCATTTGCTCCCCCCTCTTCTCCCCCCCCCCCCCTCTTCCCCTGCCCCCTTTCCCATACACACACACCATGCAAAATCCTGCTCTGTACAACAAAAGTGTTTCATAAAATGTCATGCCTAGAACATACATGACATAATATAATCAGATAGTATTTAACATGGCGACAAATGCGGCCATTCAATGCTACATGATTTTTTTTCTGAAAAAGATTGAAGACGCAGAGAAACTATGTGTCAAATGCAACAAGACACTAACTATTCTTCTGTCTGAGAGTTATGAGACTGGCCTAGAGTAGGATTTTTGTTTGTTTTGTTACATCTATGCAGATGCAGCCATTTGCTCCCCCTCCCTTCCCCCTCCCGCCCCCCTTCTCTTCCCCCGCCCCCCTTCTCTTTCCCCCCCCCCCCTTTTCCTCCCCCCCCCCCCCCACCTCCTTTCCCATACACACACACACCATGCAAAATCCTGCTCTGTACAACAAAAGGGTTTCTTAAAATGTCATGCCTAGAACATACACGACGTATAAATGCCAGTACGTCATAAGATGTACATTTTATTAGTAAAAGATTCATGTGTATCTAGCTCGTGCATTTCTTTTGTCATTAGGTCTACATGTGAGCTCTCGATATCCTGTCTTAAAATAGAAAAAAACTGTCCAAATGCGCGTCGCCCACAACACTAAGCATTGCATACTTATACTAATGGACTTATGATATGGATACATCAACTATGATTACTAAATTCATCCAGCCCTGATATGACACGCTACAACAGGAGATGGATCAAACATGATAGTTCAAGAGTGGTGCCAACACAGCTTGGCGCCCAGAGGCGTCAAGCTATCCTGGCACTGCCTTATAACTATCATGGTAGATCTGCCTTTAGAACTGTATTCTTCAGAGAAAAGCTCCCAAACTTTCAGAAATTTTACCTTAGGACTCACTGTGTTAACCCCCTTGTGCATGTAGTCACCGGTACAGTTTAAAGAGCCAGCAAATGAACTGAACGAAACTATTATATTTAACTCATTCAGCCCTGACACACTACAGCAGGAGATGGGTCATCCATGCTAATTCAAGGGTGCCCTTGAATTATCATGGTTGATCCATCTCCAGCAAATGGTGCATAGTCATTAGATAACGCCTCCAAAATTTGGGGAATACGGCCGTCGGGCTGAAAGAGTTAAAGGAGGAAGATGCAGTTGAGTCCTCACAGAATACCTGCAGGGAATGCCATTAAACCTCACCTCTTATTAACCCATTACATCCTGAGGCTAATTTTTTTTAAGATTAGTGAGTTGTTTTATGAAGGCTATATTTCAGTTCCAATGATAGTGACCATGATAGTTCAAGGGTGGTGCCAGAACAGCTTGGCGCCCCTGGGCGCCAAGCTGATCTGGCACCGATGGGGGAATAAAGCAGCAGAGGAGGGAGGCGACAAAGCGAGCACACACACCCTCTCTTGGCTTGACTTCGCGAACGAAGATTCTATAGGGCTTGCCCACGTCGTCTGCAGGCATTTTCGTGGCTGCGGAGGCCAATCCGGGACAGGCAGGTTCGACCGCAGTGGCTGCAGGGGAAGGTCTGGTCAGGGTTCTGAGTTACGACAACTCTGTTTTTTCTTCTGAGCCGCTTGTCCTTAAGGTTAGCTCTGCGAGAGTCCTCAAAGGAGACGGCTGCCTTGTGAATGGTGGAGCGCCAGGTGTCACGGTCCGCAGCAAGCGAAGACCACTGCCGGTGGTCGATTTGGCAGGCACTAAGTGACTTCTTGAGACCGTCTTTGTATCTCTTCTTTGGTGCCCCTCTGTCTCGGTGTCCAGTGGTGAGCTCGCCGAACAGAGTGATCTTGGGTAGGCGATGATCCTCCATCCTGGAGACGTGCCCCGCCCAGCGAAGCTGTGTCCGCAGCAGCAAAGCCTCGATGCTCACAGTTTCCGCCTGTTCAAGGACCTCGACGTTGGTGACATAGTCACTCCAGTGAATGCTGAGGATGGTACGCAGGCAGCGCTGGTGAAAGCATTCGAGGAGTTGTAGTTGGCTGCGGTAGAGGGCCCAGGACTCAGAACCGTACAGCAGGGTGGTGAGGACGACAGCTCTGTACACGCTGATCTTGGTGCCTTTTTTCAGCTGTTGATTGTGCCACACCCGCTTGAATAGTCGCCCGAAAGCACTGTTCGCTTTTGCCAGCCTGTTGTCCAGCTCCTTGTCCAGCTTGGCGTCTGACGTGATGATGCAGCCAAGGTAGGTAAACTGGTGTACAGACTTCAGTTCGGACTCGCTGATGGTGATGTGGGGAGGGCGATGCTCTTCCTTGGGTGCCGGCTGATGAAGGACCTCTGTCTTTTTCAGACTGACCTCAAGTCCAAAGAGCTGGGCAGCATCTGCGAAGCAGGACGTAATGCGCTGCAAGGCTCTCTCTGTGTGTGCAACGAGGGCAGCGTCATCAGCGAAGAGCAGCTCACGAATCAGTTGGTCTAGGGTTTTCGTGTGGGCCTGCAGTCGTCTGAGGTTGAACAGGCTGCCATCGAGACGATACCTGATGTACACTGCGTCGTCATCGTCGAGGTCCACTGTGGCCTGCTTCAACATCATGCTGAAGAAGATGGTGAAGAGGGTCGGTGCCAGCACGCAGCCTTGCTTCACGCCGTTGCAAATGGGGAATGGTTCTGAGAGGTCACTGTTTAGTCTGACCTGGCCTTGCTGGTCCTCGTGGAGCTGGACGATCATGTTGAGGAACTTTGGGGGACAACCTAGTCGCTCCAGGATCTGACACATACCTTGCCTGCTCACAGTGTCAAACGCTTTTGTTAGGTCGACAAACGTTACGTACAGCCCTTTGTTCTGCTCGCGGCACTTCTCCTGAAGCTGTCTCAGCACAAAGACCATGTCGGTGGTACTCCTGTTGGCTCTGAAGCCACACTGGCCCTCTGGGAGGTGGTCTTCAGTGATGGCAGGTACCAGCCGATTCAGGAGCAACCTTGCGAGAATTTTCCCGGCAATGGACAGCAGGATAATTCCACGATAATTAGAGCAGGCAGACTTCTCTCCTTTGTTCTTGTACAGGGTGATGATGACTGCATCACGGAGATCCTTTGGTAGTGTTCCTTTTTCCCAGCAGCAGAGAAAGAGGTCATGGAGCTTGTTGTGCAGTGCTGGGCCTCCATGTTTCCAGATCTCTGGCGGGATTCCATCAATGCCTGCTGCTTTGCCACTCTTGAGCTGGTGGATGGCTGTGAGGGTCTCTTCGGCGGTGGGCGGTTCGTCCAATTCAACCTTTAGTGGAAGGTGCGGGATTTGGAGGATGACTGTTTCTTGAACAGTGCGTTCAGCGCCGAAGAGGTCCTGAAAGTATTCCGACCAGCGGTTCAAGATGGAGGTATTATCTGTGAGGACTGCCTGTCCATCAGCGCTTCGCAGGGGACTTTGTACCAGGTGCCTAGGGCCATACACTGCTTTCAGTGCTTCGTAGAAGCCCCTGTAGTCACCGTTGTCAGCGCAGAGCTGGGTCCTCTGTGCGAGTCTGGACCACCACTCGTTCTGGAGCTCTCTAAGCTTGAGCTGGAGACTGCTGCAGATGAGGCGGAAGGCAGACTTCTTCACAGGGCAGGAAGGCTGGGCTAGGTGGGCCTGGTGGGCGGCTCTTTTTTTTTGCTAGAAGTTCCTGGATCTCTACGTCGTTTTCGTCAAACCAGTCTTTGTTCTTCTTTCTAGCAAAGCCCAAGACTTCCACAGAGGATTTTACAATAGCAGTTTTCAGTTGTTCCCAGAGTGTTTCAGGGGAGGAGTCTGCTGGATCAACTGTGTCTTTGAGCATGCGCTGTAAATCGGCCTGAAGGGCAGCTTTCTTGTCGTCACGCTGAAGGCTGGCAACATCAAGCTTTTTCTTGGGGGGGCCCCCTTTCTTGGGTTTCAGCTTGAGGCGGAGCCTGAGTTTGCAGCGAACAAGGCGGTGGTCAGTGTGGCACTCTGCGCTGGGCATCACTCTGGTGAGGAGGACGTCACTGCGGTCCCTCTGACGCACTAGGACATAGTCGATAAGGTGCCAGTGCTTGGAGCGAGGATGCATCCAGGTGGTCTTTCGACTGTCCTTTTGCTGGAAAGTAGTGTTGGTGATGACAAGTTGCTGCTCTGCACAGAGCTCCAACAGTAGGCGACCATTGTCATTGCAGTTCCCAACGCCATGCTTGCCGAGGACTCCTTTCCAGGCTTCAGAGTCTTGGCCCACTCTGGTGTTGAAGTCGCCAAGGATGATGACTTTGTCGTCTGCAGGGGTGCTCTGCAGGAGGCTGCGCAGGTCAGAGTAGAACTTGTCTTTTTCTGCAGGCTCTGCCAGGAGGGTTGGGGAGTACACACTGAGAAGGGTGACATATTGCTGGTGTCTCAGTGGGAGGCGCATGGACATGATGCAGTCGGAGTGACCCGTTGGTAGGTTTTCCAACTTAGTCGCAATGGGGGTCTTCACCATGAAGCCCACGCCTGAGAGCCGTCTTTCTGATGCAGGCCTGCCTGACCAGTAGAGGGTGTAGCCAGCGCCAAGTTCTTGGAGGCTGCCTTCCTCCGGAAGGCGTACTTCGCTGAGCGCGGCGATGTCGATGTTTAACCTCCGCAATTCATGGGCAATGAGGGCGGAGCGACGCTCAGGGCGTCCGCTGTCTGCTGTGTCGAGCATGGTTCGGATGTTCCAGCATGCTACGTTGAGTCCGGTCGTGGTCGTCATGAGAGTGGATCCATTGTTTTTTCTTGTTTTCTGACCGCATGAGAAGATGCCGTTGACCGCGGCTAGCCAACTGGGGTTACGAGGGGATGAGCTTTGGTTAGGCCACCTTTTCTAGGCCCCTCTCCGTGTGGAGCAAGCAGTGCTGTCCCTAGAGAAGGCTGCTTGGTCGTTCAGGGTGTGCCAAGTGACGTTGTCATACCCAGGTCAACATCAGGCGACCAATATCCTGAACCGCCTGCATGCAGGTTTGAGACTGCGGCTTCCAGTGACATCTTTCACCTGCCGTTTTGCCCCTTGCCCATCGCTACAGGACTTGGAAAGTTCAGTGTCATAGTCCGTGGGCGTTTCCTAAAGCCTGCGCGGTGGAGCTTTTTGGTGGAGTGCAGTGTGCGCAGTACTGGCCCCACCCTTTAAACCCTTGGTTCGTTTGCCATGGCCTAGCAAGCTGGGACGGTGGCATCGAGGTCCTCGGGTCGTAGGTTTTATATGACTGTCCTTGTCTTAGTCTCTGGCTCAAAAGCCTTCCCCGGAGACACGGGGGCTTTGATGTCAGGGGTTTCCTCCCTTAGCCTTTCCGCAGCCAAGCGGCCAGGCCTGCAAGGCAGCAGGGGACTCGTGGGGGCCGGGGTCGTCTATGTCCCGTGCAGATGGGAACATCTGCCCACTGCCCAGACGGTGACACCAGAGGAGAAAAATCCAACGCCGGAACCCGGTATCGAACCTCGCACCTTTGGCATTGGAGGCAGACGCCTTAACCACTGCGCCACTTCCCCGTCTAGACGGGGGGAAGATGATCTGGCACCACCCTTGAACTAACATGGTCAAATTTATCTCGAATCAGAGCATATCAGGGTGTAAAGAGTCAACAAGAGTTTATACAGCAGGTTGGGAAAAAGGAAAATGGTTCCAGGGAAATGAGACGCAGCACCGTTTGTTGCTTAACCAGAATTTAGTGTAATCAGAGTTCATCTAATCTGGATTCGACTGCATGCCATTTATTTCCTTCTGTGCATGCACAAGGGGGCTAAGGAGGTTCTGGAAGTGAATTTATACATTTCAACATTTACCCATGGGACAAGGTCCGCGTGCTGCAAGCCCACACCACTCAAAGCATTAGACAAGGGGGGACCACTGCCCTCCGGCCCCAAGAGCTGAGGTAAGCGGTTGTCCTGAGTTTCTCGCCGAGCGGCCATCACAGCCGCCGCACCTCCCAGGGACATGGGCGGCATGGGGGGACTGGGAGCTGGGGGTGGGGGTGGGACAGCGGGTGGGGCAGGGGATAGAGACTTTGGGTTGGTCTTTAGTGTTTCAGGAACTACGTCATCTTTGAGGGGTGACTCGCTGCTAGCTGGCTGATGGGAGGGAATGTGTGCTGCCACACTGTCATCAGACATGCCATCTTTATCATCATCATCATCGAACAGAAACAGAGGGGGTGGGGGAAATGAATCGCTTGACACATGTACATCAGCAGTCACCTCCACACCGTCCACCCCACCACCATCATTCCTATCCACAAAGCTTGTATTTTTTTCTCGCAAGTTACCACCACAAAAATCATCATCAGTGTGTGCGACCCCCAAAGCATCTGAAAGCGAGGGAAGGGACTCTTCCATTTCTTGCTTGCTGACTGAAGTGCCTCTGGTGACAATATCTGTGGAAACTCTATTTCCAGCCTCATCATCCACTATGATTTCAATGACATCAGGCCTATAAACCCCCTTGTGAATACTGCCATCGGTGCTGTTCACAGCAGCGGCGGGTGCATGCACAGGGGTTTTAACCCCCTCCCTGTGGGTGACTTGGTCAGGACCGATCTGTCTGCTCTCTAGAGAGCGGTGTGCACCAGACATGACCAAATGTGGCTTATGAGAATCATTCTCATCTTCTGCCAGCTCTGACTCTACCTCCACGGTCTGTGTGACAGCGGTCAGGGTTGATGGTGGTGGTGGTGGTGGTGGTGGGGGTGGTGGTGGGAGGGGCAGCTCAGAGTCATCTTGGTCTGATGAAGGTGGCAGCGGAGGGGGAGGAGGGGGCACAAACACTGGGGGGCTCCTGTGTAAATCTGCTGATGACAAGGAGTACAAGGGCTGCTCTGCCCCCTTCTGCATACGACCACTGGTGCTGCTTATAGCACCAGAGGCTACTTGCGCAAAAAGGTTTAATACTGCTTTTTCACCATCAGTGTCAGAAGTTACAGCACCTTTAAGTGACTGTTTATCAGGTTTCATGGTGCCTGTGTTCTCAACATTCTGTGTGTCTTCATCAATTAGAGGCACGTGGCTGTGCGGAATGGCCCATTCGGGCATGTCTGAGGTGTAGGCGGGTCTGTGTAATGCTGCCAGCACAGGGTCACCAAGGTCATCAGGGAGAGGAAGAATAACAGAAGTGACTGGGTCAAGGGCATCGGTTTGTGGGGCAGGGTCACAAAGGTCATCAGGGAGCAGGACAACAGAGGTCACGGGGTCAAGGACATCAGTTTCTGGGGCGGCAGCAGGTAGGGTGACAGGGTTTGGTTTGCTGGTGAGAATTTCCGCGTAAATAGCAGTAGAATCAGGCATGGGTAATGGTATGAGGGGTGGGGGTGGGGGTGTTGGTTCAGTGTTGGTGTCAAGGTTTGGGGAAGGAAAATCGGCGGTGGGAGTGTTAGCAGAATGCTGCATGCAAAAACAAACCAAAACCAAAAAGTCATGCAACAAAAACAAAATGGACGGCACAAATTTTATGCAACAGAAGCAACAACAAAAACGAAACCAACCACAAATAGTTCATTCAAACATTTTACAAAAAAAGTGCAAAACACTGACCGAAACAAAATTCACTGGCCCCACACACACACAGCTACCAAAGAAAACATACTGATCATGCAAGAACAAATATAAATTACAATGGGAACAAGCTTTACTATTCTCATGACAAAACCACACCAACACAACAAAACAGAAAAAAAGCAGTGTTCTGTACACAAACATAAAGTGAGGGTTACGCATATATATTCAAATTTTATTAAATACCAACCCCCTTGCGCATGTTGCCACCATACACAGAGGTCTTAAAACATTACCCTTTGTATATCGGTAGCGGTTTTTGTCATAATGGTTCCTCTAGGAATCATTGCCACAAAAACTGCTACCAAAATGAGTTAGGTGGCGAAACGCAGCTGATAGCGTGTGCTTGCCTAATAAAACTGACCTAATAAAAACACAGGTTAAACTGAAAGAAAGTCTCATTGCGTTAATCCCTTCCCTGCAGATTTTATTTCTAAAATCTTGTTAACCCTCTTAACCCCAAGGTCCCATTTCCCAAATTTTGGAGTTGTCACCTGACAACTATGTACCAGTTGCAGGAGATGGATGGGCCGTGATAATTCAAGGGTAGCGCCAGATTAGCTTGGCGCCTTCAGGCACCAAGCTAATCTGGTGCTACCCTTGAATTATCATGGTCCATCCATCTCCTGCGGAAGGGTCTTGGGGCTAAATGGGTTAATTCAACACCAAAGGAGTCCTACGAGTCCCAGGAACATGGATACAAAGTGGCCTTGGCAAGAGTCACAGATCATTATTTGCCACTACAACTGCAGAGCTCATTAGAACCTACGTCACTTGCAGATGGAACATGCGCACTTTTTCTCAAAAGTGAAGGGGATAACCTCCTTGTGCTGCGGGTATTGTTTACTCTGATGCCTGCTTTTTCATATTTTGGTCCAGTCACCTAGAACCACCTTCCAGCCCATGTCAAACATGCTCCAACTCTTGTCTGCTTTCACATCGCAGCTCAAGACCTATCTTTTTTTTATTATGCGTATAGTTAAGAAGCATTCTCAGTGCATTAGCAATCTTTGTCAGTAACTGTTCTTGCAAAGGTGTGTGTGTGCATGTGTGCGTGTGAGCTTTTGATATGTGTCACTTTAGTTGTGACATCTATTGTAGCTTTTACTTTCTTGTAATTTTTGTTCTGTGATTTTTGATCTTGTAAAAAGCTTAGAGCATTCTTAATTTGGATTTTAAGTGCTATATAAATGTACATTATTATTATTATTATTATTATTATTATTATTATTATTATTATTATTACTGGGGGCTGTGTGCACAAGGGGGTAAAACTTTTCCCGCAGTCACGCAAAGCAACCGTTTTTGCACCTTGATTTCCCTGGGTCTTTGATTACTGGATTCCCTTGAGACCTGTCTTTACATTTTTACCACAAACAGCCAATAAACAGCAAAGATTCTCTGGATCTCATGCCCACTTCAGTTTTGTTCACCGAAAAACGCTTTAGTGGAGAACCTCTCTCAGCCTTCGAACTTGTGCTAGAGGATGAGGTCAGAGAAGTGATCACAAACACTGCCCCAAAAACTTGTGAGTTAGACCCCATACCCACTCCCTTGTTGTACGAGTGCCTGGATGAAGTGTTGCCTGCCATTACACAAGTCATCAACAACTCTCTCTCCACTGGTATTTTTCCTGAAAGCTTCAAGACTGCACTTGTGAAACCCCTATTGAAGAAACCATCTTTAGACCCAAATGTACTGAAAAACTATCGCCCAGTTTCCAATCTTACATTTCTATCAAAGATTCTTGAGAAAATTGTCCTTGTTCAAACTTTAAAGCATGTCAACTCTAATAGTCTGTTCAGTGTATTCCAGTCTGCATATCGTCCCCATCGTAGCACTGAAACAGCTTTGCTGAAGATATTCAATGACCTGCTTTGTGCTTTGGACGAGCGTAAGATCACAGTCCTTGCTTTGCTGGACCTGTCCAGTGCGTTCGACGTTATTGACCATGAAATTTTGCTGTGCCGTCTTCAATCTGTATTTGGCATTGAAGGCACAGTCTTGGCATGGTTTAGTTCATACCTGACTGAACGATCCCAGATTGTTTCTGTCGACGGCTGTCGTTCTGAGCCATCACCTCTTCGGTTTGGTGTACCCCAGGGCTCGGTCCTAGGACCTGTATTGTTCTTACTGTATGTTCAGCCCCTGTCCGACCTGATTTGTAGTCGCTCCATTTCCCATCATGCATTTGCAGATGATACGCAGATGTACAAAAGTGATACTGTCGAGCGAGCTGTGAATGCCGTCCAAAGTATAAGCCAGTGCATTGACCATGTCAAATCATGGATGACCACCAACAAACTGATGTTAAATGATGGCAAAACTGAAGCAATGTTGGTAGCTAATCCAAGATTATCTTCGTCCCTGCCTTTACCATCATCATTGTCTGTGGATGGAACACTCATTGGCTTCTCTGCAAGTGTGAGAAACCTGGGTGTTACACTTGACAGCGAGTTATCTATGTCACAGCATGTCAGTGCAGTGTGTAGATCCGCTTATCTGGAACTTCGTCGTATTAGTTCAGTTCGTCACCTGCTGACCGTGGAAGCCACTAAAACACTAGTTTGTGCATTTGTGCTGTCCAAGCTAGATTATTGTAACTCTTTGCTTTGTGGCTGCCCTCAGTATCTCATTGATCGCCTCCAAAAAATTCAGAACAATGCAGCCCGGCTTGTTGTGAGAGTCCGTAAGACTGAGCATGTCACACCCATCTTGAAGTCCCTTCACTGGCTACCTGTGTCCTCACGTATTCAAAACAAAGTTATGTCAATCTGTTTTAACTGCCTTCTTCAGGCACCAGCCCAGAATACTTGTCCTCTTTGCTGCATGTGTATACACCCTCTCGTGAGCTCCGCTCCTCTTCTGATAAACGGAAGCTGTGTGTACCTTCTGTCAAAACTAAAACATTTGGTCAGCGCACTTTTGTTTATCAAGCCCCAGTGTTATGGAATACACTTCCTCTTGAGGTCAGAAACAGTGAGTATGTCTCTGACTTCAAGAGGTCGTTGAAAACTCACCTCTTCAAGCTTTACTTTGAATGACTGCCAGTGTTTGATGCCTTAGTTGTAGTTCTGCAATCCTCCTTGTTTAGACTGAATGTTAATTAGAATATAAATTATTATTGTTGTTTAGTTTATTGTAAAAGTGGTGTGTTCGGGCATTGTGCTTTGTTTGTTATGTGCATATGTCATTGTATTTTATTTTTGTGTACAGATTGTAAAGCGCTTAGAGCTTTTGAGTAAGATTAAGCGCTATATAAATACCCATTATTATTATTATTATTATTAAAGAAATGGTGGATACAAAACCTTCTACTGGTATCCTTTGCAGATAATCTACCAACCAAACAGATTGCCGCATTCAAATGCAAGTGAAATAATGAAAACAGCAGTATATATTTAAAATCTATTTACAGCTTCAGAACATTATTTGACCCAAAAATAATACTCTAACAAAATGACTATTTCCACAAGAACCTCTACCATAAGCATGTTACGTCTAAAGCCAAAATTATTTACAAAATGATACATCAATAAATAACACACAGTAATACTACGATGCAAAACAGTACAAAACAAAACAAAAAGATAAAAAAAGACAGAAAATCACAAACCACATTATATACAAACACAACAGTTATCACCCCAAAAAATTCACCCATGCATGATACAACATGACGCTGAAAAAATGGGATAAAAAAAATCACAAACCTCCTCCACTGGTATTCGTGGACCCCCATGACCGCTCACTCCATTGTTGGAATCAGAATCAGAGTGGACTTCGGCTGGGACAAAGACGCGGCGCGGGTCTGCCGCATCCGATGATGGTTTGTAACTGGACTGACCAAAGCCATAACCTCTGCCTGCAAAACAAAGCATGCATGCTTCATTAACCCTTTGGCTGTTGGTAGCAGTTGTAGTAGATTCCTGCAGGAATCATTGCCACAAAAACTGCTACCGACACCCAAAGGGTTAAACCCATTTACCCTTGAGATACCACAATGAGACATGTATCAACCATGATGTCTCACGGGAGATGCCAGAACAGCTTGGCACCTCAAAACTCCAAGCACTTTACAGATGCACAAAAAAAACAAATGTTACAAAACCACCACATGAAAGAAAAACAAAAATGTAGAATATTACTAAATCATGGATCTAAATCTGCGTAACTTATCACATTCTGAGGAAGAAATGACCAAGTTTTTTAAGATATCTTTTCAGGTCTATGTCACAGTTCTGGAGACAAACTGACCATGATAGTTCAAGGGTGGTGTCAGAATAGCTTGGCGCCTGTAGGCGCCAAGCTATTCTGACACCACCCTTGAACTATCACGGTCCAACTTCATCTCTGTTGTAGAATGTCAGGACTTTATGGGTTAACCTTCAACATACACCGTCGACGTGCACGCACACAGAGTGGTGTTCTTGTGTTCATATCTCAATAACATGTCCAAGTATCAAAACAAGACTGCAAGACTGTGTCAACAGAACTGTGAATGTTATTGCTGACCTTAATAAGTAGCAGGGTTTCTATTATGGATTTTGCTGAATTTCACCGACATACACAAATCACTATTTAAAAGTACGGTGTGCTCGCAACGCCATACTGCAAGTTTCGGTCCTACATTAACCCGTTCAGTGCCAGTTGACGGAAACTGTGTTTCTGCAATCTTCGTTAATTCAACACCAAACAACCCCAGCTGTCCCAGGAGCAATGATCCAAAGCGGTGTCAGCAAGAGGCATAGATCCTCATGAGCCCCCGCAACTGCGGGGGCTCATGAGGATCTATACCTCTTGCAGTTGGCTGGAGTGCACATTTTCTGAGCACTGAACGGGTTAAAAGTATGTGTGCACTTACACCCACAAATACAAATTGTGAGTTTCACTATAATTATAATAAGTGGGGGTGCACTGATGCCCTCAAAGTGCTCGCCGTGTAGTTTTTTGCTAAGAATGGTGAAGTCTAACATGACAAGGAAGTAACGTACAAAAATCAGCCCCTACACATAATCAAGAGTCAAGGGGGAGCACTCACTCAGCTGCTGATCGATGAGCTGCCTCTCGTCCAGGCCATTGCTCTCTGCTGCTCTTTGTCGCGATGTCACCACACTGCAAGAGAAACAAGCAAAAATAGGTTAAATTGTTGCATCCATCTCACATTCTGTCCACACCCTTTAGAAGTATACCTAGTCGTTAAAAGGTCATCAGGGTGCAGGCCAACTATGATCTACATCAGCCCAAAGACCTTCTGCTTACTATCACAACCATACTATCATTAACTGTGAAAAAAGTTCACAATGCACTTTCTGTCTAACTGTATAGTCATCAGCTACAAAACATCTGATTTCAATAGTATGCTATCTGAACTGACAACAGGCAAGTTTTTGAGTATGAATAGTTTCTATCGTGCGCCATTAGCACAGTATCCTAAAAACACTGAAGTGGGCGTTAGATTCGACAAAATGTTCAGTTAAATCTGCCCACTGTTTTCGGAGACATTGTCCATAGAATATGAAACTGAAAAATGGCAACTATTGACCTTGACTTTAAAATCACAGACTCTGCCTAATGCTGACATGTAATAAATAATTAAATCAGTAGTCAGAGAAAAAAACAGCTGAACACACAAACACAGTCATGGGGAATTCAGGATACCTCCCGCCATAGGGTCTGGGGGTTTAATTAACATACCAGTCAGCAAAAGCTCCTAAGGCTAACAGCCTCAGATGTAGGGTCTGTTAAAAATATTGTATACAAGTATCAGTCTGAGGACCTTTTGCTCACAGGGCATAAGACAAACAAGAAAATGTACACAAAACAACATAGACATGCAAAACTGAATGGAACACAAAAATAATTCTAACAAAAATAGTGTACAAGATTATATAGATACATATATGTTTATCCATTTGGCTGTCAGTAATGTATTTTTATTGAGGCGATTCCTGCAGGAATAACCAACAAAACGTAGTACAGATAGCCAAAGGGTCAACATAGATAAATACTCCTGCAATGCAGATTATCTATACATACAGACACGCAAAAGATGTATCCTAGTATGCAAAAGGCTACTGAGCCGAAGTCAGTCGAAGTGGGCCCGTGCGGGCCCACTGCAGCTAGCCTCAGCCCAATGGTTCTTGCATACTGGAAAGTCAATAAATGGAGTAACTATAGATGTCAGGAGCATAACAGCAAAAACAGGCATCTTGTGCAGTCATTTCCAAATACTGAAACAGCTAGAGAACTTTTTAAAAAATCAAAAATGCCATGGAAATGCACGACTCATTTATACACATAAATCATGTGTATTTTGATATAATTTGTTGGCTGTCAGTAGTGCCTTTGGTTGATATGATTCCACAAAAAAGCAGCACAAAAACACACTCTATCAACACTTCAATTGTGCAATTATAAAAATGTTAAATAGATTCTACGTAAGCAATACAATGTACATGTATGTGTAGCTAAGTGCTGTTGTGTTTAAAAGCCTCAACATGAAGTTTACAACAGAGAGCACAACAAGAACCTCACCTTTTAACTACGAGAAAAAACCAACAGCTTGCATAGGAGCATTTCGGCTGTGATCTCAAAAGATGGATTTATTTGAAAAATTTGGTCGGTTACCAGTCAGTAGTCGGACTGGCAGAAGATGACGAGAATGTTTCATTGGCATTTTTTTCAATCTGTTTATGCTGCTTTCACAAAACGCGTCTGTATTATTCCATCACATCATACTGTTTCACAAAACTAACAGATTCAAAACATACGCAGAGAATGATACAAGTGTAAAATATCTTTTGCAAAACCATGTGAATAGTCACACTGTATCATCATCATAAGCCCTTCTGCATGAGGCATTGATCCTCATAAGCTCCTGCAGCCTGTGGTGTTTCAGGAGGATCTATTCTTCTCACTGAAAACTATGTGTCAGTGTAAAATCGAGGCCCTGCCATGCATGGATGTGTGATTAGCTGTTGTTTTTTGGAAGACATGTCAAGCAATATGGCCAAGCCAAAAGACATGATTCGTTCTTCATAATGAATTTTGCATAAAACAAACACCATTAGACACACATGTTTTATTGTTGTTTTATTGCATACTCAAAATCTGTTGTACGCAGAACATTTTTACATAGAGAAGGCGTGGTCCGGACCTCTGACATTGTGCTGTTTCATCCAACCCAATACATCCTGAGGCTGATTTGTTTAAATATATGCTTACAGTCCTATGAAGGCCACATTACATATTAGGAGATAGATCAACCATTTTAGTTCAAAGGTGGTGCCAGAAGAGCTTGGCGCCTCAGGCGCCAAGCTTTTCTGGCACCACCTTTGAACGATTATAGTCAAATTAATTTCAAGCAAAAGTGTATCTGAATGAAGAGGGTTAACTTGTGTTACATCCAACCTTGTTATGAGCCATGTTGACTGTAACAGTTTGACTCAAATTCTGGTTGATGACTGACCCTGTTTATCACTTTTTGTTTGTTTGTCCAATTCCATCTATAGCCCATTTAGCCAGATCGCACTACAGCAGGAGATGGATCAACCATAACTCAAGGGTAGCGTTAGATTAGCTTAATGCCTAATGGTACATAGTCATTTAATGACAGCTTCAAAATTTAGGAAATGCAGACATAGGGTTAGATGGGTTAACCCTTTTAGCCCCATAGGTGCATTTCCAAAATTTCGAAAGTGTTACTTAACAACCATGTACCAGTTGCAGGAGGTGGACTGACCATGATAATTCAAGGGTAGTGTCAGATTAGCTTGGTGCCTGACGGCGCCAAGCTAATCTGGCACTACCCTTGAATTATCATGGTCAATCAATTTCCTGCTTTAGGGTGTTGGGGCTAAAAGGGTTAACCCTATCCACTGCACAACTCTTACTGTATGTACAATAATTTCAGATAGACAGAACCTGTTCACTGTTAACATATTTGAGACATGCTGCATTCAGATACGTGGCTTTAAGAAGTGTCACAATAAGAAACGTGTGTCAGTGATCGTCAAAGGTGACATTTTTACCGGCTGCATACCTATGATAGCTGGCTGCAGAAGATGGTGCATTCTGCTGTGATGGCCCTGACCCTGAAACTTGAGATGACCTTGAGGATGATGTCTTCTGTCTTTGCTCAAACAGTGGTAAACCCTGGGAGTGGGAACACAGACAACACGCAGTGAAAACAGGTCATCTTGACCACTGACCATTGATATCTATTACTCTAAACATCTGTCAACTTGTTTTCTTAGTTCAAAGCTCAAACAATCAGTTGCTGGACTCACAAGAATCAATGCCTCTTGCCAATCAGGCCGTTCTCATCAGGACTTGAAGGGTGAAAATACCCCCCCCCCCCCCCCCACCCCCAATTGCCTTGCAATACTGTGCATGCATGTGTGCATGCAAGGGGGTGTCGGAGGGGGGGGGGTGGTGGGGGGGGGGGGGTTCAGGAGGGAGAGGGGGTGAAGAGGGGGGAGGGGTCAGGTGGGGGGAGGGTCAGGTGGGGGGGGGGTCAGGTGGGGGGAGAGGGTGTCGGGAGGGGGGGGGGGATGTCTCATGACAGCAAATATAATAAACATATCAATACTTGCTTCATACTCCAACAAAAATATTCACTAAAACATCATTTCGTCTCATACTATCTGACAGACATTCGTGAATAGCTTAATAACTAGAGGATTTGATTAGCTTAAACACATCCAGCACTTAGGTTGCAGAAGCAGAACAAGAGAAAAATCAACCTTGATAGTTCATGGGTGGTGCCAAAATAGCTTGGCACCTTCAGGCGCCAAGCTATTCTGGCACCACCCTTGAACAAAAATGGTCAATCCAATTTTCGGTCATGTTTCCGGTACATGTACACATATTTTTAGCTGGCCATTCATGCAGGACCCTAAAAACACTGGTAATTTCAAAGAAGAAAAAAGTATTTAAATACTGGTGACTTACAGCATGTTTGCGGACAACAACATTGAGCTGCTTGCTGCCTTTCAGTACCACCACCGCCTGCAATGGTACACCCAGAAAACATGAACACAGGCCAGCGTCAGTATAACTGTTCGTGGGAGCCATACAGTCAGACTGCAATATTCACATCTGCATTGATAGCCACTCAATGCATGGGGGTGACCGTGCAAAACTCTGCAATGACTGTAAATGGTCCGTAGACCATCTCTGCCTCACTACATGACAGGGAGAATGTGCATTTAACGACATTGACACATCAAAATAGATGCAAGTTCTCCGTTCAGTTACAGAATTAAGCATGGATAAGTTGCTCAATCTTCTGATATCATTGTAGCTCATTCACACCAGCAAGAGACATACATTTTCATTAACCCTTTGAACTACAGGGGCTCATTAGAATTTATGTCTCTTGCATACAGAATGAGCTGGCTGAGGGAAAAGGTTCCGTTTGAACCCAAACGCTTACATTCAGCTTTCAGGGAGTTTGAAAAAGCTGAATCAGTATCCAGTACTGAAGACTGTCACCCATGCAAATGCATAAAAAAGATATGTTCAACATAATGATTGTACCACCATCAGGTTGTATAATACCGAGTTGTGTCATTCCTTTGTAAGTTTGTTCTGGCCATGTTTTAATTCTTTTGTGTATTTTTTTTAACATCCATATGAATAATATGCTGAAGTCATAGTCTACAAGCCTTTTGCGTCGACAGCAACTGCATTAACCTCGTTGTGCATGCAGCCACAGGATCTGTTCACCCCTTCACTCTTCACTGCCAGTGTCCACAGACTCTGCTTTTGAAGTTTTGTTATTTCACAATGCCAAACACCCCCAGCTGCCTACAGAACACGGATATAAAGTCGTGTCAGCAAAAGGCATAGATCCTCATGAGCCAATGCGAATGCGGGGGCTCATGAGGATCTATATCTCTTGCAATTGGACGGTGTCCTCGTTTTCTCTCAGCAGCGATGGGGTTCACAGTACTGCTGGATGCACGCACATGGGGAATAGCAAGAACCATAGCCCACACATCCCCGCACTCACAACACCCACCTCTTTGTGTCCGATGTTGAGGAAGCTGTTCTCATTGACCTCCACCAGTTGATCTCCGACTTCTAACCCTGCTTCCTCTGCAAGGCTGCTGTGCCGTACTTTCTCCACAAAAATACCTGGGTAGTAGTGCGGGCCACTCAAAATCCTGGATGATAAGCAAGATTAGCTAAGTGTTGTGTCACGCCCAAATTCAGACTAACTAAGAGCGGCGCACTATAACAGACTTTCAATATCATGAAATTTTGGTGTAACTTAACTGTATGGTAATAAACGAGTTGGGTCAAAATTCCAAACCACATTAACCCATTTTGCCCCAACGCACTACAGCAGGAAATAGATCGACCATGATAATTCAAGGGTAGTGCCAGGTTAGCTTGGCGCCGTCAGGCGCCAAGCTAATCTGGCAATACCCTTGAATTATCATGGTCGATGCATCTCCTGCAAATGGTACATAGTTTTAGATGGCACATCTACAATTTGGAGATATACGGCCTTGGGGTTAAATGGGTTAATTTGTGGTTGTTATGTTGTCGTTCTTCTTCAGATTCCAGTGTGTACACGCAGAGACTTAATTATCCTATGATTTGATTTTGTTGATAAAAGGGGCGGGAATCCAGTGTCATTTACTTTGTGGCTTGCCTTCACATTGAACTTGCAATCTGGTGCCATTAGGAAGGGGTAAAGGGATTTAATCAGTCATGTACTTGTGCTGAGTGATTACCCTTGTTATATATCTGTCAACCCTCGCCTTATCTATTTGCACTGTGCTAATTATTACAGATTTCACACAAGAGAGTAGAAACACTTGTACATATTTACCCGCATCCTATGGACTCTTGTCCAGTGCAGTCAATGAAGATTTTCAGTTCGACAGGTTTCACTTTCTTCACTTGACGGTCTTCCAACACTCGAGCCTGAGATCAAAGACAAAAGGGAAAATTGCATGTATTCATTAATCCCTAACACACTACAACATATGGATTGGTCTGGACAGTTCAAGGGTGGTGCCAGAACAGCTTGGTGCCTTCAGCCATCAAGCTGTTCCGGCACCACTCAGGAACTATCAAGGTCGATCTGCCTCCTCAACTGGAATTTAGAAATTGTAATCTCACAGACACACTGCAAAAAAAGCTAGCCTTTGAGATATACTGCATTAGCTAAAAGTATTTTTTAAAAAGCCAAACCCACACATGGCAAAGGCTGACTCAATCTAACTAAAAGGTGTGCTAATCTGTGCGGCGCTAATGACCTGCGTCATAATCTGTGCCCCCCTATTAACCCTTATCATTCGGAATACACCAGTGTGTGAAACAAGTTTGACCTCTAGGCGCCAAGCTATTCTGGCACCACCATTGAACTAAAGCCACTGGTCTATATCCTTATCTGTAAGTACTATAATGTAGCTTGCATATGACAGTGTACAAATTTGATGCTTTTACTTTTAGCCTCAGTATGATATGGGTTAAGAAGAGTCCACTGCATTGCAACAGAGACAGGCGGAAGACAGAACAGGGATGGACAGAAGTCAGCACTTGTGTCATAATACAGATGTAAAGGTGTGTGTGTGTGTGCGTGTGTGTGTGTGTATGTGCAGTTAATTGTATGAGTGATTGATAGGTATGTATTTAGCTCTATTGTCATGAAGCTCTGTTACCATGGTTCAGTGCCTTCAGTTTAGCCACCGACTCATGAATAACAGGTCTCAGTGAACCACGCATATCTTGTGAATTTTGTGGTGAACTCCCTCACCAGAGGTTTCTTGCATGTGAACACTGGCTTGGCCTGTCAGTTGCCAATTTTCATTTGCGTCTGACAGACCATCAGTGTGTTGCAGGTATGTGCCTAAAGTTTTATTATAAAAATACTGCATAGGCTGTGTATTTATGATACTTGAAGTGAAACTGATGCTGATGTTACTATCCTTTTACTGTTTGCTCTTTTCTAATTCTGTCTTTCTTTCCTTCCTCATATAGAGTACAGTATATGGGAGTTCATCTTATTTATCCACCCACAGTAGAATAGACTAGTGAGTTTGACTGCAGCTAGGATTGTATGCTGTTGTTAGCTTTATTCATGCAGTGTCTATCTTTGATATGAGCACTTGAATTTCACAGTTTCAGTAGGTCACTGGGACTTTTCATGTTTGATCAGTTTGATTATTCAGGTCACTAGTTCATGTGTTGTAGGCACTGTGTCTCTCTCCTATCTCCCCCTCTCTCTCTCTCCATCTTTCTTTCTCTCTCTTTTTCTTTCTATTAAGTATCTCATTAACAGCTCAGTTTCAGTATGTATTGTTTGTAGATGTGTAAATTAGTTGAGTTTGTATATACTAATATAGTCTAGCACTTGCACCTGTCAGAGGAGAGTTGTCGTAGTAATGTATAATTACTGCTACATTGTATAGGAGTTGCCAATTTGCATCCGACAGACCATCGGTGTGTTGCAGGGTATAAATAAACGTCGTGTAAATACACAACTTGACCGCCTCCGCCTCTTCCTTCATTCCCACACACTAGAGCCCTGTGCTGAACCTGAACACCATCTGGATTACACAGATATATATGTAGCATGTGTAGTTGAGAAACAGTGAAGCAAAAACACAAAAGGCTCACTTTCTCTATCTCAATCATTCAGTCAAGATGGTGTGCCTTACCAGTGCAACTTTAGAGTCCATGTCATCAACATACTGCCAGGAAACAGACTGGGACACATTTCTGTGAACAAGAGGAAAACAATATAATGAGCAACTAATTTAAATCGTTCATACTTAACGACATGTGCAAGGCGTCTATGAAAATGGCATACCAGCTATGCAAGTTCATGGGTAAAACCAAATTATCTTGGCGCCTTCGAAGGGGCCAAGCTGATTTGTAACTACTGTATGTTTGAACTATCATGGCAGATCAATCTTCCCCTGAAGTGTATCAAGGGTGAATGTGTTAATCTATACATAAATATTCATTTTTCTCTAAAAGGTATTTTTTCGAAAAATACTTACCGATGACATGACTACATGGAAGTGTCTACTACTGGGCTCAATTTTAGCCTACTCACCCATTGTGTGCCCACACAACCCGAGAGGCACTCGGGGAACCCCCAGAAGGGCCGAGAGTTATCTCCCCATACCTGCCTTACCGGATCTGGTCACAAGACCAACCAGTCTGATACTTCGCTCGAAAGCGGCAAGCGGGGCAGGTGGGAGGGTCCTCCGAGTCATGTCATCGGTAAGTATTTTTCGAAAAAATACCTTTTAGAGAAAAATGAATTTGTTTCCTCAAAAACATTACCGATGACATGACTACATGGAAGAATTGCGATGAGGAGGAGGGTGCCGCGTAACAACTCCCTGGGAGAAACAGCGCCGTCCTCCCCATCGCACACTCCCGACAATTTTAGCGTAGTGCCCACCTACGGCGCCTGTGGCGCCGGGAGGGAGTGCTGCGCCGCGGCGATGTCCCCCACAAGTGCGAGATTCTCTCGTTGGCCAGCCAGGTCCCGGAGGTAGAAGCAGGCGAATACAGATTCAGTCCTCCAGCCCACAGCCGCCACGATGTCTTTGACAGCGCAGTTTCGATCAAACGCGACGCTCGTGGCCATGGCTCGTACCTTGTGTGCGCGAATGTGCAGCCTCTTTGCTCCCTGTGGAGAGATCTTATCCTGATAGGCGGAGCGTATGACCCAGCGGAGCCAGGAAGAGATCGTCTGGGCTGTAATGTCGTGCCTGCTGGGTCTCAGAGGTAGGAAGAGGCGCGACCATCCCCTGCGGACGGCCTTAGATCGCCGCAGATAAATCTTAAGGGCGCGCACGGGATCCTGTTGCCGGGTCTCCTGGACCGAGGTCGGTCTCTTAGCGGCCTTATGGTGATAACCTGAGGCGCGGTTAGAGGAGACCTGTTCTTGGCAAGGAAGGCCGGGTCCGTAAGCAGTTGGACGGACCCATCTGTTCGGGACTGCAAGCAGGAAGGGCTTGCCGAAGAGCGTGTAGCTCGCTCACCCGCGAGGCGGTAGCAAGCGCCAGCAGGAAGCATGTCTTGCGTGTCAAGTCTGCGAACTGGGCCAAGGTAAGGGTTCGAAGCGGGTGGAATTCAACCACGTGAGCACCCAGGGTAGGTCCCAGCGAGGAATGAGCGAGCGGAGAGTAGGGCGCTGGATGCCGAAGTGTGCCGTAAGGTCGGCTAGGTCTTTGCAGGCGCCCGGGTCTGGTCGTCCAAAGTGACGACAAGTGTCCGCGATCATGGACAGGTATCCCCGCACCGAGAGGGGGGCTAAGCCTTGGTCTCGGAAGAGCCAGAGAAAGAAGTCCGCCAGCTGAGGATTAGTCAGCTCCGTGGGCGTAAGGCCCTGGTCGGTGCACCAGGAACACAGGACTCGCCACTTTCCCTCGTAGACTCGAATGGTCGAAGGTCTGCGGGCCGCAGCGATCGCCTCCATTGCTGCACCCGAGTAGCCTCTAGCCCCGAGGGCCTGCCGCACAGCCTCCAGGCGTGAAGGAGGAGCCGCTCTGGGCAGGGGTGGAACCGCGGCTGTCGCGGTTGCTTGAGCATGGTGCGTGGGGTGCGTGGCGAGGCTGAGTAGGTCGGTGGTCCAGGAGCGGTTCCAGGCGAACGGTGCGACCAACAGGAGGATCGCCGAAGAGCCCCGAAGCTTGAGGAGGACTTTGGGTACGAGGACCGTGGGGGGGGGGAGGGGGGCGTAGGCCACAAGGCCGTCCCAGGGAATGGAGAGTGCATCGACAGCCCAGGCAAGGGAATCGGGAATCGGGGAGACGAAGAGGGGAAGCTGATGGTTCCACCTTGTGGCGAACAAGTCGACCTGGGGCATCTCCCACCGGGTGCAGATCATCCGAAAGATGTCCTGCCAAAGGGTCCATTCCGTGTGTAAGAGCTGGCCGCGGCGAGACAGCGTGTCGGCCAAGACATTCAGGTGTCCGGGAATGTGTCGGGCTCGAAAGGTAATGCCCCGGTCCTCGCACCAACGCATCATCCGGTAGAGGAGCATACAAAGGTCGGGAGAGCGTGTGCCACCTTGTCTCTGGATGTAAGCCCCCACAGTCGTGTTGTCCGAGAGAACGAGCAGCTCCTGGTGCCTGAGGAGATCCTCCCAGAGCTGAAGGGCCTGCCAAACGGCCTGCATCTCCAACCAATTGATGTGGGTGTGCGCTAAGTCCGAGGGCCAGAGGCCCGATGTCGAGAGGAACCGAGGAAGGAGATGAGCGCCCCACCCAGTGAAGCTGGCATCAACGCACAGAGATGTCTAGGGTGGGGGAGAGGCCAGGGGAACTCCCGACGCTAGCCACGCGGGGTTGGTCCACCGACGAAGGCGCGGACGCAGCATCTGGGACACCGGAACCGAAGTCGTTAAGTCTCCGGAAGACGGTCGCCAATGGAGTAGAAGATGCAGTTGAATCGCCCGGGAGTAGAGACGCCCTAGGGGGATAAGATCCGCTGCGGCATTCAACAAACCCAGCAACTGAAGCCCGACTCTGGCGGGGGCTGCATCCTCCCGAGCTAACTGGCCGGCTAGATTCGCAATCTTCTGGATCCGGGGCGCCGGAAGGCATACCGTGTTGAGGTCGGTAGCAGTTACCATGCCCAGATGCACAAAACGGCGGGAGGGAGTGAGATCCGACTTGCCCTCATTTACTAGGAAGCCCAAGAGCGCCAGGAGGTGCAGTAGAGCATCCCTGTCCGTGGCGAGCGCGGTCTCCGATTGGATGTGCAGGAGGAGATCGTCGAGGTAGTTCGACGTCGGACTGGAGGAGGACTGTCGGGCTTTGGCGACTACGGCGTCCATCAGCCGGGTGAAGACCCAGGGGCTGAGGTTGAGTCCGAACGGCCGCGCACGGAACTGGTAAATGACGCCGTCGATCGCAAACCTGAGAAACTTCCTGGAGGCCTGGTGCATCAGGACATGCAGGTACGCATCGGAAAGGTCCAGGCTGACTGCGAAGTCTCGAGGCTGGACCGCGGCTTTCAGGGCTCTGGCAGTCTCCATCCGGAAGGAGGGGGACGAAATAAACTTGTTCAGCGCCGAAAGACCGATGACCGGACGCCATCTCCCTCCAGGCTTCGGCACGACGAACAGGCGGCTGTAGAAGGCCGGCGAGTCGGGGGCCCGGACAACCTCTGTGGCGGCTTTCCTCAGCAGGGAGGCTACCTCTCCCCTCAAGGCGGAGGCCTTCAGCGGGTCGCTGAGGATCTCGGTCCAGAGTGGGGAGCGACGCAAGGGCGGCGGGGAGGAGGGGCACTGCTGGGCCAGCAGTCAGGATTGGTGGCTCTAACACCGGACCAGGTGTCGCCGAACAGCAGGGGCCCACCCAAAGGAGCACGGCGAAGCTGCGCGCGCCGGTCCGGAGGCATCGTTCGGCAAGCGAGGAGCAGGGCGTCTCGACGCATCAGGTCGCAGTTGGCGGAGGCAGCCATAGCGTTGACCGATGAGTGGTAGGCGGCACGGTTGGCGGTCTCCGAGAGGACCAACAAGTCTCCCAGGAGGGGACAGATGGAAGGATGCCAGGATTCCTCCACGCGACGGACAAGGGCTGTGTGAGGAGCTCCAAGACACCGGCGCAGGCTAAGGTGTTCCAGACCAGGGTCGCTGTCTTGTCCAGGCCCCGCGGCAGGCACCGACGAAGCAGAGCCGGGCCGCCAGCTTGCGACACGGCAGAGGGGAGGCAGAGGGATGGAGAAGGCCTGGGAGTGGCCGGCATACCGATCCCGCCAAAAGGACATACCCAAGCCCGCCGGCCAGCGACGACTGGAAAAGAAGACCGGCTCCGGCGAAGTGGCCAGTTGCAGGTGCGACGAGAAGACGTCTCATAGGTCCTACAGCCGGGCGGTTGGGGAAGAGACTTGAACCTCTTGACCTGCCTCTCCGCATCTACGAAGGCGGCGACCTTCCTCTTCAGGGGTGGGGAGGCTGGGCAGGTGTCCACCGGCGGCGTCGCGGCCACGATCCTGGCGGCTTCGTCCAGTGCTAGGAGAGTCTCTGCCTGGGAAGAAGACGGGAGATCCGAGGGGGCGGCATCCTCGAGGACTGCGGGCGAGGGCGAGCGACCCTCCTCGTCCAACAGAGCTGAGACGGAGTCCTCGGGCAGCAAACTAAGCATGTCATCCTCCAGGGAGTGGCGAGACGGGGAGCGAGCCACCGGGACCACGACCGACCGCAGAGAGGTCAAGGACTGCGCTGAACCGCAGGCGAAGGCAAGGGACGCGAGGGCAGCGACGAACGCGGCGGCAAGCGAGGAGGCGACCGGGAACTGTGAGGGCGGGACCTCTCCAGCACGCGAGGAAAAGGACTGGAACGAGCCCGGCGAACAATCGGCGAGGAGTGCCGACGAGGAGAGGAGGGCCGACAACGGTGATGCAGCGAATGCGACGAACGGCGCGGCGAAGAGCGCGAACGCACCCGAAGGGAAGAAGGGCGGTGATCCCGACAGGCCGAAGGATCCCGCCAATGGCGTTCGCGAGGCGAGCGGGAGCGTCTGTGTCTCGTGGAGGAACGGTGAGCATCGGGGTCGCGGCTGCGTCGCGCAGGACGGCGCTGACGTCTCTCCTGGCCTGACTCGGTGAGCAGGGCACTATGCCGGCTTCCCGATCCTCCGGAAGGATCAGCGGGCTTGTCGTGGAGAGTCCGGCGAGGAAGGCTCGTCATCGAAGGACGGCACATGGCAGACTGCTGCAGGCCACGCTCAGAGAGACGGGCGCTCTGCCGGCAAACAGACCATCCGGAAGGGTCAGCGGGCGTGGCAGCAGTGGCGGTCCTCTGGTCAGTCAACGAACGCGATCCCCGACGAGAGTTCCGTTCCGTGCGGGAGAGGTCGGTCAATACCGCAAGGGCGGCCGAGGTCTCAACTGGCGCCGGACGCGCGGATGCCGGCCGCGTACGCTCTCGGCGGTAGAAGGACCAAAGCAACTCAGACCAGGTCGTACAACCTTACACCGGCGGTCTGAGGAGCAGCCCGCACAAGGCAGGCAGACCGACAGACTGTCCGTCGGCCACTGAAAGTCGCCACACTGGGAGCACAAAGGCATTTTGGCTAAGAGCAAAGGGGCTCCCAGTGAAACCGTGAAAACTCTCAGAGGGCTAAAGGGCCTTTAACCGGGCTAACGAACAATGGAGCCCAAAGGCCCCACGAGAAAAACGAGCGTGAAAACGGCAAAGCCGACTGTGAGCTAATCAGGCACTAAGGCGCAAGAGGAGCCGTCACGCGACGAGAGTCGCAAGAACGGCTGCCGCCGGCGCCAGCACGTAAGTCAAACACTAATGTCAAAGCTAAGAAGGAAAGCCCCAACAGGCAGCCGGCTCTTGGCCCGAGGGCCGGCTGGGGGAACTACCGCTACCTTACCTCTGCAACGAAGGGAACGGGGGGAAGGGGCAGCCAAACCGCCGTCCAACAGTGAGCAGACAGACCCCCGAACAAAGCCCAAACGAAGCAGGAAGAGAGAAGGCAGCGCAGGGCTAGAAGGCCGCAGAGCACACAAAGTCGGCAACGAGCGTAGGCCAGGCAGAAGACCGGTCGAGGCAGCGCGAGAGCAAGCCAGACACGTCTTCTCTGCACGAGCGAAGTAGCAAGACTGGTTGGTCTTGTGACCGGATCCGGTAAGGCAGGTATGGGGAGATAACTCTCGGCCCCTCTGGGGGTTCCCTGAGTGCCTCTCAGGTTGTGTGGGCACACAACAGGTGAGTAGGCTAAAATTGAGCCCAGTAGTAGACACTTCCATGTAGTCATGTCATCGGTAATGTTTTTGAGGAAACAATATGTTGTTTCTGTTTCTTCAGTGTTCAAAGAGTGTGTCTGGTGCATTTGTGACCAATAACAGGCAACTTACTCTTTGATTGGCAGCATTCCAATGTCTGAAAAAAAAAGAAACAAAAACGTGTTTACTGTGAAACAAGGTTTCAATCCAGAGCTGCCATATATCCCCATACCCCACCCCCCAACCACCATCAACACGCCCTAAATCTAGACAGTTTTGTCAAATGAACACCCATAGAATATGTACTAAAACTTTGAGATGTCACAAATAGGAAATTATGTGTAAAATATGTACAAAAATCAGAAACTAAAAACAGAACTACATATCAGGATGCAAAATTTATCGGTAGTCATTCCATTTTACTCACAAAGGAAGCGTAAATGTCAACTGTGCTATTTTCCAAACACAATTTTGCAAGCTTCTTCATTTCCTTGTTTATAGTTCACAAAGATCATTTAGTGATCAAGGTGTGCAAACAAGAATGAGGGCCAACGCTCACGTGTGACTTTGAGAACAATTTCATCACGTGACTTGATGAGGTTCAGGACATCCTCATGTATGGCTTCTGCAATGGTGAATCCATTCACTCGCACAATCTCATCGCCAACCTGTAGAAAACAATCATGGTTAAATTTGTGTCTTTGAATTCTCAGACGGCGCCATTTCACATAAAACCATAAAAGACACAATTTGGCTGCGATACCCAAAAAAAATGTGATGTTGCCAAATACAGGGGAAACATCAAACACAACAGTTTTCCTCAAACAATACTGTGATTGCTTCAAGCATACTTGCAAGCTGTTTCACAGCTCCTGTACAAAAGACCTTGGTCTAAAAAATAGGAATTTGATAACTCATAATGCATGTATTGAACCCAGTGCTATTTCACCCTAAACGCGAGCTGCCAGCCAGGTTCATTTTGATTTTGACATGTCAGCACTCATTCTTGTAGAGTTTTCTCCCCTGCCACAAGGAAAAAAATAAGGGAAGCCAGGGTTATGATCCAAGGTGGTAAAGGATTCCCACAGTAAGTAACAGACCCTTGGGCCAACGTCGGCCCACTGTGGCCGACAATGGCCTGAAGACTATTGCTTAATGTGTTAAGCTATCAAAGAAGCAAGTAGACACCTTGAGCCCCTGTTTCTCGGCCTGTGAATCTGGCTCCACCACAGACACGAACACTCCCACACCAAACTCATAGCCTGCACACAGAAACATTAACTCTGTCAGCCCCAACACACCACATCATACCTGGAAATTACTGACCATGGTAGTTTTGGGTCAGTGCCAGACTGTGCTTGTGATTCCAGCTTCACCAGACACAAACACCCCCCACTGTAAACTCACAATCTTCACACAGTAACGCACCATCAGCATTAATTCTTTAAGGCCTGACGCGCTGCACCTGGAAACTGATGGCCATGTCAGAGTGCACCGAGTCATGTGAATCAGGGCTCGAAATTAGCGGGGGCCCGGGGCCAAAAACCCGCAAAGTTGATTTCGGGCTCGGAAAGTTGAAAAACGAAGGGCCCGCTTGGCCCGCAAAATAATTCGTCTGCTACAGCTAGCTCTACTCGGCAGTTTCGTATTTGGGCCAAGGGAAGCAACCCACACCGGTGCCCTAAATTTGGACAGAAGTGTAATATGAATAGATGATTGGAAAAAAAAAAAAAGAAAAGGCAAAATCTGTTTGTTTAACTTTAGTTTATCAGGAAGAGTACTGTTAAGTTTAGTTCCCTTTCATGGTTTTGTTTTGAACTTTTGTGCATTGAGGTCAGATTTTTTGTTAGGTTACTCATATTAAAAATTTAATGATGTGTATTGTGCAATACTCAGTCACAAAACTGAAAAGTATTATACAAGAGACTCACTTGATTTTTTTCTATTTTGTTTAATGGCCATTTCAGGCTCACTAGTCACTGGAATATGTGTGTCACTGAATGTGTGTGTGTGTGTGTGTGTTTTTTCCCCTTTTTTGTTGGTAATGTTTGAAAGTGAAAGAAAAGGCAAATAAAAATGACATCACTCAGCAAAATTGGAAATTCAATTGTTTTTATTTTAGATTATCAGACAAATTGTACTTTCTACTTATTATATTGTCAATAATTCTTTTGTTTTTTGTTTGCATTATTTTTCAAAGTTGGGCCCCGAAAGTTGCTTGTGGGCCCTCAAATTTTTCAATCAAGGGGCCCGGTGGCCCCCAAAGAAAAAAGTTAATTTCTAGCCCTGTGAATGATGCTGTGATGACACCAAGTCTGCACAGATGCCATTTGGCTCCCTGTCAATGTACATCATATTAAGCTTTCTCAAAAGCTGTAAAACTTTTCACAAACATATTCTATGGACCACTAGCAAATAGGTGAGAAAAGATTAATTTTTAAAAAATCAGATTTCCTTTTTCAAATACATGTAGCAGTTACAGATCATTATGTGAAAACGGAAGGTAAACGAGTCAGCCAAAAGTCCCATTGGCAATTAACATATTGAGCCCTGACAAACTAAAAGAAGGCATTCATTAACCATGATAGTTCAAGGGTGATGCCAGAATAGCTTGGCGCCTTTAGGCGCCAAGCTATTCTGACATCACCCTTGAATTGTCATGGTATATCTGTCTCCTTATCTGCAATGCAGTCTGTACAGGGCAACTCCTATTCACAGGTCTGCCTCAGGGCTCCTCAGTTTTTGTTGTGAAATGGTACAATTGTAATCATACCTCCTCTGACAGCAAAGCCCAGACTCTGTCCCGGTTGTCGTTGCAGTCGAATGGTACGTAAACGTACCCCAGGTACAGCAGGGGCCAGGTAACTGTACTCCATCTGATGTCGAAGTAGGATCAGGGGCCTGTGGTGATTACAGAGAATTGGTTACTGCACTTACATTAGTGGCTATACAATTAAAACATGCTGTTTATCACATAAGATGGTTGAATAATACCCCAGTGTTATTTATATCTCTTTTCACCACCTTCAACACAAGTGCTTTCTGTTCCCTATTGCACATTCTGTCATCCCAGTAACATAAACTCATTTTAACTCATTCAGGCCTGACACACCACAGCAAGATATGGCTCGACCATGATAGCTCAAGGGTGGTGCCAGAATAGCTTGGTGCCTATAGGCGCCAAGCTATTCTGGCACCATCCTTGAACCATCATGGTCAGTCTGTCTCCTAAATTGTAATGCAGTCCTCAGAGGACAACTCCAAAATTAGGGTATTTCGTACCTGGGACACAATGAGTTAAAGGGCTGATGCAGTCAGCTGGCATGCACAAATGTAGTGTCTACCATTCACTTTCACTCGTACAGACTATCCATGGGAAACTACTTTGTAACACCATCTGGAATATATACCATACTACAACAGGGTTCATTTTTGGAGCGCACCTTGTGCCATTGGTGCATTATTTTCCAAAATGACCCATAACATTTTGAGCTGAAGGGTCAATGACCCATAGATTTCTGTAGGCAACAGGCCCTTCTTTTCCTAAAGAACCACCCATCTTTTTTTTTCTCTATTGCTGCCTCCCCCAAGCCTCCGCTTTTGGCCCATCCCGTTTCAGAAATGACCCCTTGGATTTGCACTCTGCGGACGAATGACAAATGTGCGTACATTTTCAGAATGAACCCTGCTACAATCATAATCTACCAGTTTGTACTTTATTGAACATCATCACTAGTACAGTCATCATCATCACCATCCTGCAGTATTACAACAAAGCACTGGCAGCATGCATCACAGCATATTATAGGCTACATTTACCGCTACTACCAGTACATCCGCCTTGTGAAGGCACAAGACAGTAAGTCCATTTTTGTGAAAAGCAGGATTTTCATTGCTATGCAATGAAAATCTTGCGATTCACAAAAAATGGACCCAATGTCTTTGCTTTCACAGGGTAGTCATGCTCTTTTTCAAGTTACTTCATTTACTTAGTGGTTGCAGGCAATTGCCATTCGGTCAATCCATTTAACCCCAAAGCCGCATTCCCCAAATTTTTAGGTGTCACCCAACGGCTATGCACCAGTTGCAGGAGATGGATCGACCATGATAATTCAAGGGTAGTGGTAGATGAGCTTGGCGCCTGCAGGTGCCAAGCTCATCTGGTACTACCCTTGAATTATCATGGTCGATCCCTCTCCTGCTGTTGTGCGTCAGGGCCCAATAGATCAAAACGGGCAATCTAAAACATTGGGCCTTCTCCTCGGCCTCCCCAAACCCTATCACCCCAACGGAACACCATTTGAGGCCTCTGGCAGAGACGGGATTAAAGACGACCTTACCTGATGAACTCATACAGCTCCAGTTTCTGCGGTTCGTCCAGGAGCTGCCGCAGACGAGCCAGCAGGGGATGTAACTCCTTACACCTGCGCAGCAAAAAGGTGACCATAAGTAGTGCTGAAATTGTCACTGTTGTGTGGTTCTGGAAACATTTTACACTGTACGTGTTGTCAAATCCATACCAAACAGGTGACTGCTACGCATGTAAAATGCAAAGAAAATCCCAACAAAGATGGAAACGCACTTAATCCATTTAGCCCCAAGGCCTCTATTCCCAAATTTTGGAGGTGTCACCTGACCCCCATGTACCAGTTGCAAGTGATGGATCGACCATAATTCAAGGGTAGTGCCAGATTAGCTTGGCGCCTGATGGTGCCAAGCTAATCTGGCACTACCCTTGAATTTTCATGGTCGATCCATCTCCTGCTGTAGGGTGTCGGGGTTAAATGGGTTAAAAAGGTCAATCACAACACAAGTGTGTTGTAACTGCCCTTCCTAAGCGTGTTTCTTATTTCTTGCGGTCATTCTTTGCTGTATAGCCTGCATCAAGACACTATGCACAAACCCCAATATGTGGCCTGCAACACTGCAGTAAAATTTTAAATCTCAAAATGACTTTATAAAAACATCACAATGTCTCCACAGTCAAATATTCAACCTTCACTTTCCATATGATTTTGCACAGTTTACACATCTAAGCGCTATTTATACTCATATTTTACTATGATATTGCTGGCGACACAGTGCACAGGGTTCAGCATGGCTCTGCACAGTACACACAGTGAACAGTGTGCCCAAACACACACGACAGAGACCTTTCAGTCTCAGTAAAGTGTATTGATCGCATAACTGCACAGTGTACCTGCAAGTCAGCTAATCACTTCTACACCTACACACAAAAATAACTGACGTCCGACAAGTGTGAAATCGACAGATTATTGATTACATATTAACATTTGCAGATTTGTCTGCCGATGACTATCAGTCTGAGGATCTGTTTTCTAATTGAGGGGACAAGTCGGAAGATAAGCCACATGACTAAACCCTTTGGCTGCCCATAGCACTTTGTGTCGAGGTGATTCCACAGAAATCACCTCATCAGAAAGCGCTACGGACAGCTAAAGGTTAAGTCAACACCCTTGCGCATGGAACCCACATTATTTTTTTTTTTTTTGGGGGGAGGGGTGCAAAACCTCATTAACTCATGCAGCCCGACGCATGTATTTCCCAAATTTTGGAGGTGTCATCTAACAACTATGCACCTGTTGAAGGAGATAGATCGACCATGGTAATTCAACGGTAGTGCCAGATTAGCTTGGCGCCGACAGGCACTACCCTTGAATGATCATGGTCGACCCATCTCCTGCTGTAGTGTGTCACGTCTGAATGGGTTAATGACAGTCTTAACATCTGTAACTTTTAAAATGGTTTAACTTTTACAGCTATATACACTTCACGTTTCATAGTCACCTATGGAGCACAGCATATACGTCACAGGAGACGGACTGACCATGACAGTTTAACTCTATCACTGCCAGCTGACATATTGTGTTTCAAAATCATTGTTAATTCAACGTCCAAGGAAAATGGACACAAAGTGGTGTCAGCGAGAAGCATAGATCATCAGCCCCCACAACTGCAGAGGCTCATGAGGATCTATATCTCTTGCATTCAGATTGTTTTTCACTTTTTCTTGGCAGTGAGGGGGTTAAGGGCGGTTCCCGATTAGCTTGGCATCTGGACAGGCACCAACATAACTACCCTATGATTATCATGGTCAATCCATCTCCCACAACTGGCGTTTGGCAATGCAAGATGCGCCATAAGGTGTGACATAAAACTTTTAACAGCCTGCATAAATCAGGCAACCTCTCCTACATCTGATCAGATCAATGTGATTTGTGGTGTCACCTGTTTGCACAGATGTCTCAAACAAAACTGGGTTACCATGTCAAAAGAAAAGGGGAGACTGCCAGTGCTCATATTTTAGGAAGTTTACAAAGTAAAGTAGGTAAGAGCACTGTCAGGGGAGAGAAGTGTGCATGATCGACCAGTGATCATAGATCTATTGTGGCCAAAGCACAAAAAAAGAGATAGGAAAGAGGGTGCGCTAAGAAAGTAACTGAAAGCAATGCATATGGAACATCCTTCAACAGTTTGCAAATGAGACAAATTCCAGTGATCAGTGTGGGCCCAGCATTTTCAGTTGCTTACAAATCAAAGTGTACAGTACCAGTACCTCTCTTACATTTACAAATAGGGCACCCTTGCTTTTAAATGTGCCAGTTTAACCCATTTAGCCCCAAGTCAATACACTAGGAGATGGATTGACCATGATAATTCAATCCTTGAATTATCATGGTCAATCCATCTCCTGCAACTGGTACAGTCATTAGGCAACACGTCCAAAATTTGAGAAATGGGACCCTGGGGCTAAAAGGGTTAACTCACACAGATAAATGTTAGAGACTAAATGAGAGGATTCTAATAAAGTTTAGATAACTGGATCCATCTGCAGAAGGGGGATTGCTTAGGTTATTCAGAATGATTGAAGCAATCACATCACTCATGTAAGAATTACATGTATGTCACAAACAGGATGACAGTATGGGGTGTGTCAGTGAAAACTGCCACCCACTTTTGGTACTCGCGAAGAGTGTCGAACAGTTGATCCCTTTCCCCATTGTCAGGGACGAGCTCATGTACCTGCGAACACACAATTAATAACACAGATGTTTAACAATAATCAGCAGACGTTTAACAAAAATCTGCAGTTTACATTAGTACACAATTAATGTAGCATTCACCCACTTACATCTGCATCTACCTTCTGAAGAAAAAGAATGTAAATGTGAGCCAGCAAGAGCCACATATCCTCATGGCCCCCTGCATCTGCAGGGGGCAATGAGGATCTAAGCCTCTTATTGGCTCCCGCTTACATCCTTTTTCTTCAGGCTGAGACGCCACATGCGTCTTACAAGAGAGTGTCATTTAATAAAGACATCACTCCAAGAATCTGTGGGTGCTGGTTCAAAGAGAAAGAAAAATACCGCTGAGACAAACTCTTCTCTGTCCCACTTTTGGTGCCCCATTTGCAGTGAATAAATTTCAAAGCTGTGTCTCCCTCTATAAGACAAACTTGACAGCACAGCAGTCTATATCTCCCGTACACTCCCTTTGAACTGCAACACGTCTGCAAATCACAAAAATCACATCGCTGTCCTCCAGTCATCTACACACAGCCTCAAACTGGGAACTAAATTTGAAGGGCAAGTTTTAAATCTCTCCAAGATATCACACGCAAAGGACAAAGTGCTGCAATAAAAGAATACTGTTGCCAATCACTTCTTGATAATTTATCTTCCCAGATCACATCGGCCAACTACTTGAGAAGCAACGTATCCCTCATTTGAAGTGTCAACTGCTGGACAAGTGCACACACGAAAACTGCACTGCAATCGCAAGTGCAACTGCTGCGCCACAGTTTCTTATTTACATTTACAACTGGCCTTGAGAAGAACCATATCACTCAGTTTGAAGTGGCAACCGCAGTGCAAAGATGCAACAACTGTACTTCTGTCATTTAATTGTTGCATGAAAGTTTCTGTTTACAGCTAGTGACAGAAGTGCTTGTGAGATGTAAGTACCTGTACTGCCTGTGACTGAGTAAGTATGAACTGTTACACCGGTATACAATTAACCCTTTGGCTGTCTGTAGCGCTTTTAGATGAGGTGATTCCAGCAGGAATCACACCGACAGAAAAGTACTACTGACAGCCAAAGGATAGCCCCCTTTTTCCAAGTACCTGGCTTGCATGCACAAGAAAAGCTTACCCTTTGGCTGCCGATAGTGCATTTTGTCAAAAGGGTTAAACTTAAATTAACTCAAAAGATATTTTTTTACTGCATCTTACTTTTTTGAGGATGTTTATGCTGACACAAAAACTCTTCAAACTGACTTACTATCTGGCGAACTTACCACCAACTGGAGGTATTACCTGGTTTCCGGAGATTAGTGAGAAGGGCTCAGCACTTTAGGTGATTCACCGATTGGACTGATGCCATAAACAATTAACAATACTGTGTACTGTACCTTACTTCCTTGTCAACAAATAACCGGTAAAAGAAAAGTGTGCTACAATTTACCCATTAACCATTTTCATCCTAAGACACTACTGCTTGAAATTAATTTGACTATGATAGTTGAAGGGTGGTGCCAGAATAGATTGGTGGATAAGGCGCTAAGCTAATCTGGCACCACTCTTGAACTAAAATTTGTTGATCTATCTCCTAATCTGTAATGTAGCCTTCATGGGACAATAAGCACATTTTATAAAATCAACCTCAGGATGTAATGGGTTATGTACTGACACCCTACAGAAAGATAAGGATCGACAATGATAGTTAAAGGGCAGTATCAGAATAATTTGGTGCTTCTATGCACAATTGTTCAGCAGTCACTGGGGAATCGGGGAGGGGGTTGTTCGGGAGGCTGCACACACAAAAACTCCAACATCATTTTCTAGATTTCAATATTTACAATACAATTCCTCAACGGAATTTCTCAATTCTAATCCTTATTGTCTGCCAGCTGCTACATTCTTGTTTTCTGCTTACCTCTAAATTTATTGGGAAGTGCCAGTTAAGAATACCACTGACTCTTCTTCATCATGGTCAATCTGCCTACTCAACTGCATTCTTCAGTGGAAACATTCTAAGTTCGACCTGAGGGCTAAAAGTGTTCAATTAGTTATTCATAAAATAATTAATTTATGATAATTACAGCCACAACAATTAAACAAAATACCCACTGTTTCCAGAAACCAGCATCTCCATTTCTGTGTTACTTTATGCGTATATATACATGTGTACATGTACATTAAGGGCACACAGTAAGAGACTAGCACGCTACATTCAAAGCACAACCACAACTGCTGATGGCCCAACTTAGACATGGATGTAATATTGCCAAAAAATCTCTACACCCTGATCTACCTCTATCACTTACAAAGTCAAATAAATAACACTGTCAAACTAATTACTAAAATATGCAAGTTACAAGTCACTAGAGATGAAGTGAAACACTAAAAGTGACAGCTCATGGGTAGAGCTTGGTCAGCTTGGCACCTGAGGTGCCAAGCTGACCAAGCACTACCTATGAAAAGTCACAATGGAGTTTTCTCCCACAGCTGAAAATGGATGTGAAAGAGAACTAGGCGTCACACAAATAAATGACAGATGTGCAACTATATTATGAGACAGCCAAAGACAAATCTGTATTGATCAGAATATGACAGCGTTAGGATTCTGTGCTGTAGTTATATCAACTTAAATCCCACATATCTCATAAATGATAAATGATTCTTGCACGAATGTTCGGTAAGGGGATAAAAGTTTGGGTGAGTATTTTTGTGTACTTTAACAGGAAAAACAATCTTTAAAAAATAGAAAAATATTTTGTGGTCTGATAATTAAGGCTCTCCAAAAATGTCATAAGACTTGTGAAATAAATTGTATACCAATGCTCAAATAACATTTTGAAGATTGAAGATGGATGGATCACTTACCTGTACCATTTGCATGGGTACACTCCAGGCAGACACACTCGGAGAGTTTGCCACATGTATACTTTTATTCAAATGAGATGCTTGGCAACTCATTTGAATATAAGTGTACTTGTTTCATACTCCCCCCCCCCCCCCCCCCCCCCAATCAGCCTGACTGGTCAGCAAACAGTAGGTGCATATATATATATATATATATATATATATATATATATATATATATATATATATATATATATATATATATATATATATATATATATATATATATATATTCACTCTACCATTCAGTTCAGTTAGTTACAGTCAAAACGTCTTTCCAAGCTGTTTTTTATTACAGTCACTGACTGGGACACTGAGCCTTTGTAGTCACGGATTTCATCATATACCGATGTTGTACTTTAGGTCATGAGATTTTTAGGCTCCAGTACCAGACACTCTCTCTCTCCCTCCCTCCCCCCCCTCCCTTACCCCCTCTCTCTCTCTCTCTCTCTCTGCCAATCATACCTAGAGTACTTAACTAAACTCACAAAGACACCTATACACACACCCACCGCACAGAGATGAGCCTGAAGTCTGTAGTGTATATAGTGTATTAACATTAACAGAAAACTACTGTCAAAATCCCTCTTGGTGTACAGTACACACACACACGCACACCATATATATTTATCGTTCATCAAGCATACCTTCTGCTGGAAGTCTCTCTGTCTGTCAGCCATGTCCAACCACAGGTAGATCACAAACAGTTCAAACTTGAAAGCAAAGCCCTGAGTTCAAACCAACAATGTGAACTTTTCTTCCCTACAAATTTCTTTGTACAAACAGTTTCAAAACAATGCCCTGTGTCACACACAAAAAAAACACCGACGCAAATTTTTTTCCCCTCGTACAACGTTTTCTTTTTTTTTTTATGTCCAGGTGGTTTCACAGGGGGACAGAGAATGTCCACAGCAACCCCTAGTGCAAACACAACCTCAGGCTGATTCTTCTCACTATTCGACAGACCTCAACCGGCTCCTAAAGTGAAAACTCTACATCCCTACATAGGAATACAGACGTGCATTGTTGATGCATGAAGCATATACCCTCATGGGCTCATGAGGATATATGCTTCATGCAGATAGGTGGTGTTCGCTACGGAAGTATACGTCATATATGTAAATTTAAATTACATTAGGACTGAAGGACGACACTGTACATCCTATCTCGAACGCTGTTTCAATGCCTGTTGCCTCCTCTAAGAAAAGATATAAAATGCAATCAGAATACATCGATCACAGTTTGAATGTACAATACCCCCTCTGGCAAGGAATGATGTAAATGGAACAAGCAAAAGTCAATCACAGTTTCATATATATATATATATATATATATATATATATATATATATATATATATATATATATATATATATATATATATATATATTGAAACTGTATATATATATATATCCCCCTTTGGGAAAGAAAAGATATAAATGGCACAAAAGAACAGGCGTTGGAAAGATGCAGGGATCGATGTAAACCTATGCGTCTTGCAGATGGAGGGCTTTCTAGTCACAAGCGAATTTTGCCTATGGGTATGCGGACATCTCATTAACACAACCATAAGAAAGTTCACGATACTCCGACTGCTAAATGAAAAGAATGACACCGTCAAAAACTATTGCAAACACACCATGATTTCACATGGCCTTAAATACTGTATGTAAGACGGATACGGGATAAGATAAAGATGTTAGTCATACTGTAGGCTGTACCATTATCAAAGACCGTACAGGCAGAATTTTGAATCCTCTGATGAGCTCACCTGTCTGTGGTGCACAGACATTAATCGGGTAAATTTTAACAATTATTGTTGCCGCCCAGAGGTACAGGTCCTCATGAGCCCCTGCAGCCGTAGGAGCTTACGGTGACCTATGCCGCTTGCCAACGTAAGGTGCTGACTGTGGGACTGTAGAAGTACATACTGATAGAGTTCAATGGAACCCTCAGGCGCATCTATCATTTGTACCGGTATCCTATCAGATAAAGATTGGGACAGCGTCAGACCCTTGGGCTAGACCCTTTTGTTCTAGTTCAGTAGTCCGTTTCCTTGAAATAAATTTGACTATGAAACTGATTCAAGGGTAGTGCCAGAATAGCTTGGCGCCTGAGGCGCCAAGCTATTCTGGCACCACCCTTGAACTTAAATGGTGAATGTATCTCCTAATCTGCAATAGAGCCTTCCTAGGACAATGAAGTAAAATTCAACCTCAGGATGTAATGGGACAACCCCCTTTTGCACGCGGCCATTGGTACTGGGAACAAGGAGGTTAACACTTTGGCTGTCGGTAGCGCTTTTTCGTCCCGCGGATTCCTGCACGATACCAACAGCCAAAGGGTTAATTACTCCAATGTGGTTCAGCTCCACCTCTCATTGTATTCAAGCCGCCTCAGGGTATAAACAAGGACAGATATGAAATGTGAGATAAAGCCTCTCCTTTCAAACGATACACGTCCTGTATGCTAAACGACCTCCGGCAAACGTCAGCCGCAGTTGGCCCATGCGGGCCACTGCAGTACCCTGTCATACAGTTTTGTTTCTGAAATCTTGGTTCATTCAATGAGCAAAAAGCCGACACCGTCAAAGAAACATGGATACAAATTGATCTCAGAAAGAGGCATAGATCATCATGAGCCCCAGCCGTCGCGGGGGCTCATGAGGATCTATGTCTCTCGGAGGCTGGATTGTGTTCACTTTTTCTCTCCGCAGTCATGGGGTTAAACGGCCGATTCGCCTACACCAGTATTGCATGTGACCTGCCAGGGCAAACAAGATATGTCAAGCTTCTCTACAATGCCCCATGACTTGCTCTAGAAACAATAGGAGGCTCAATGACAGTAAGTAAACACAGTTTGACACAAGCTTTGCTCTCTGATTATTACTCTTCATGTTCATTTCTAAATACCAATGTGCATAATATACCCACACAGTATCCCTTGCCTCTGTTGTATTACAGGCTGCTAAGTGTGCTTAGTGGAATTTGAATGAAAACACGTGCCCAGCCTCCTCATGTGAAATTGATCATTTGTGAATCAGAATAACCCAAAGCAACTGCTACTTAACCCTTTGAGCCCTGTTACACAACAGCAGGAGCTGACAGATATAATATTTCATGGGTGAATATCTTGATGCCTACAAGTACAAAGAAATTCTGGCACCACTCTTGAATTAACACATGATCAATCTCATTAATAGATTTAAATTCTAGTGTGGTTTCTATATGACAACTACAAAATAATTTGTGAACTTTCAGCTCAGATCTTTATCTGTGTATGTCACCCACTCTGACAAAACCCAGACAATGTGTACATGTATTTTGCAGCATATTATGTGCTATATATCAATGGAATCTTCAGGTGGAAAGCTTTCTTTTGATATAAAAATGGCTAGTGTTGGCGATTCAAAAAACATTAATGTTTTTCACTAATTCTGAAGCAGATTGAAGCACACAGGTTTTAAAATACATGCATAATAATTTGACAACCACAGAACTTGAAAATGCTGATTTTTTTTTTTTTTTAAATCAGCCAACACACCATTTTCTGGCTGTAGCACTGACTGTGCCCAGCAACTGTCCCAATTTTGTTGGTGCAGGTCACAAATATATAATCTCAAAAAAAGCCCTCAAAATTAACCCTTATCATTTGGAATACACCAGTGTGTTAAATACGTTTGACTAAAATAGTTCAAGGGTAGCGCCAAAATAGCTTGGCGCCTCTAGGCGCCAAGCTATTCTGGCACCACCCTTAAACTAAAGCCATTGGTGTATATCGTTATATGTAAGTACTATAATGTAGCTTACATATATGGCAGTGTACAAATTTGAAGCTTTTAGCCTCAGTATGATATGGGTTAAACTGCACAGTTACTCTAGCGCACTGTAATCAGCCCTGAATTTACACAACTTCCTTCTGCAGTCACAGACTAAATCCAAGAAGTCCGACTTCATCAATCTGGTGACGTCCAGTAAACAACAAGAGGTATGCCAACAAGCGGTATAGATTCTCATGGGCCCTTGCAGGTGCAGGGACTCGTGAGAATCTATGCCTCTTGCATTTCGTGAGCCTGTCTACTGGTATGTCCGTCACACAGCATTAGGCAAGAAATATAAATTCTAATGAGATCCCTGCAGCTGCTGGGGCTCATGAGGCTCTATGCCTCTCGACGATGCAACGGGCTGGATGTGAGATTGCTACTTCTTTCACAAAAAGATATGCTATCTGAAATGACACACTGCAGTGGCCCTTGTTAGACAGATACCTGTAATCTTAAGTGTTTTTATGTGCAGATTCGCACACCTGAAGCCGAAACACACACTCTGAGTTTACAACACACAGCACCCATTGTTCCAAATAAAAACACTGCAAGTTGAGAGAGAATATTTGCATGATTACACCACATGTGCTGAATTGTTTGATTACAACCGCAATACACAGACATGCAATAAGAAATGATTTTGTGATACAAATTGCATTATCTACCAATATCCCTTCAAAATTTAGGAAAAAGAATTGAGAGTTCTCCTCAAAGACCATATACCAGTTTAGGAAACAGAATTACTCTGACAGTTCAAGAGGCCAGATTTAGAACAGCTTAAATTGGTGCCTAGAGGCACCAAGCACCACCCTTCAACAATCGTGGTCACACTGTCTCCCTGACATAACATAGCAGGAGATGGCTCGACCATGCTAATTTAAGGGGAGTGCCAGATTAGCTTGGCACCTAATGGCGCTAAGCTACTCTGGCACTACACTTGAATTAGCATGATCGATCCATCTCCAGCAACTGGTACCTAGACGTTAGGTGACATGCACACCTCAAAAATTTGGAAAATGTGGCCATGAAGTTAAAAAGAGGTATACTGTTCGTTTGTTTGTTATCCTGTTTTTTATTTTTCAGTGAGAGAAAGCCGCTGGCATGAGGTGCCAAAGCAGTTCTAACTCAGACTCCGAAAAGCCTAATCATTTTGATTCGATGGAATGTGAGCGCGCGCTCTTCTCCCTTTCGGTCCCCTTTTCCCAGCAGAGCGGTTTATTTATAATTGCTGTCATCGCGTCTAATACACTATGGAAGGCAGTCACTGAATCAGCTCGCGCAGCTTCTTGTATGTAAGGACCAGCATAATGATAGAGGCAGGCAAGAGGCATGATTCTCATTAGCTTTCGCATCTGCGGGTGCCATGAGGATCTATGTTTATTCCAGACAGGAGGTGTTTATCATTGAGTGTATCTCCGACAGTGTGATAGTGGTCCTTTCTACAGATGAGAAAAGGCATAGATCCTCAAGAGTCCGCCACGCAAGTTACAGGACTGTGACCCATGAGAATCTGTGCCTAAGTTTTGCTTATTCAGTTCACACAATTTTAATTTCCAGGCTGAGTGGGGGAAAGGGAGCGAGATGGGCTATTGTGGTTTGTAGTGAGTTTCAGCCGTTTCTTTTGTTTTTCAGTAACGGTACATCAATGACCATATTATAAATGAACACACTTTTCCCCCCTCTTTTGTTCTGGTAAAGACAGAGTCGGGTTCACTACGGAATATACTTGAATCTGCTGAGGCACATATAATTCTGAAAACTCAGAAATTTAAAAGCCAGGTTGCAAATTTAAAATATATACTGACACAGTTCTAACTCAGACTCCAAAAAGCCTAATCATTTTCATTGGATGGAATGTGAGCTCGAGCTATTCTGTTTCTGTCCCCTTTTTGCAGCAGAGCGGTTTGTTTATAATTGCTGTCAACCCGTCTATTACACTATGGAAGGCAGTCACTGAATCAGCTCGTGCAGCTTCTTGTATGTAAGGACCAGCATAATGATAGAGCCAGGCAAGAGGCATGATTCTCATTAGCTTTGCATCTGCGGGCGCCATGAGGATCTATGTTTATTCCTGACTGACAGATGGTGCGTATCAGTGAGTGTATCTAATTCAGTGTGATAGTGGCCCTTTCTACTGATGAGAAAAGGCATAGATCCTCAAGAGTCCATCATGCAAGTTACAGGACCATGACCCATGAGAATCTGTGCCTAAGTTTTGCTTTTTTAGTTCACACAATTTTAATTTCCAGGCTGAGTGGGGGAGGGGGAGGGAGATGCGCTTATTGTGGTTTGCAGTGAGTTTCAGCGTTTCTTTTGTTTTTCAGTAACTGTACATCACTGAATGACCATATAATAAATGAACACACTTTCCCGCCCTCTATCGTTCTGTTAAAGACAGATTCGGGTTCACTATGGAATATACTTGGATCTGCTGAGGCACATATATGGGCAGAAATTTAAAAGCAAGGTTACAAATTAAAAATATATACTAAAATGGGCTTTGATAGGACTATTATTTGGTTGAGGGCTGGGGACAGTACAAGGCTTTAGCCAGCCTTGAAGCGGCCGCTTTCATCGGAACTGCCGTCAGATGGTATGGCAGAAGGTTCTCTGTTCCGTCTGATGTGCACAGAGATAAATGAACCTATCAAGAAACATTCATTCCACCATTACCGCATACTTTCACGAGGATAAATATACTCTTGTTTTTACATCAGACGGATGGCATTCACTGCCTAGCAATGATCGCCCATAACCAAAGACAAAACTCCCCAAGAGGCATAGATCTTCAAGAGTTGCGCGCAGAATGCGGGGGCTTGTGAGAAGCTAAATGTATCTTGGTGGCTAGTGTTGCCTCTATGCTGCTATGTTTACGCAGCCGGGATGAAATCGCGACCATCGAACCCAAAACAAAACACCAATAGCTGTCAACACGTGCGATTACGACTGTCCCGGCACTGCGGCATAGAATAGCCATAGAATAGCGCGATGCTCATGCTCCCTTTAGGTTCACGGCAGTGCAAACTCGAGTTTGGAGACTAACTGAAAGGGTCCCTGTGTTCAGTGTAAGCAGTGTGTGACATTGTGGTGGAGGGCACAGGGAGTCAGGGCAACACCTGCTATACCTCTGTCCTGTGTTTACCTGGCGTGGCTTTTTCTGTGTGCACAGGCCAGCGACCATGCTTCCAAGGGCACAGAGTCCCAAGAATGAGGAGGAGACAAGCTGAGCCCCGACTAAAACCGGTCAAGGTATGGGAAGGAGACATATACTGAGAGAGGTACAATGTAGCAGTGTGTGAAACCCAACATAACCCCCGTATGCTTTGCAGCCGCCAGTCCTGTTTAAAGAACCCGTGGATGCAAGCACAAGGGGGTAATCCTCACACCCCCACACCCCTCCTGCAAAATCTTCAAAATTGACCTTTATGTGAAATGCCCAAAACCTCTACATCTAAATGTACTGTTCATCAGTACACTAACAATAACATGCCCATGGTAAGACAAAAACATTTAAAAAAATATTCAATTGTTGGAGATTTTATGAGAAAACTACGAAAGAAATCAGTGGTCAAGGTGACAACACTTGTGCTATTAGCTTATGAGTAAGACAGATTGCAACAACCATTTAACCCATATCATACTGAGGCTAAAAGCTTCGAATTTGTACACCGCCATATGAAAGCTACATTATAGTATGTACAGATAAGGATATAGACCAATGCCTTTGGTTCAAGGGCGGTGCCAGAACCCTAGAGGCTCCAAGCTATTCTGGCACTACCCTTGAACTATTTTAGTCAAAGTTATTTCACACATTCTGAATAAGGGTTAATTGCCACATAGCCAATACTTAATTTGGATTTTCTTATACAGTAAATGAATGTTAAGTTGCTTTTATCTAATCTAAAAGTGCAATGAAAATTTGTAATAAATAAGAAACCATACAAAATAAAACATCCGTGAAAAAGTTACTGGCTAAGGGAGGCAACTCGTCTTCTAGCCTCCAAAGCACTGTCATGTACATGCATTGTTGCTTCCCTTTGACATTCTGTCGCCTCACCGAAATGCTCAGTGTTGATACCTAAGAAATCTCTTTCTGTGACTGTTATTTTAACCCACTTTGCCCCGACGCACTATAGCAGGAGATGGATAGACCATGATTCAAGTGTAGTGCCAGATAAGCTTGGCGCCATCAGTGACTAGTTGATCTGTCATTACGCATCAATTATTTATCATAGTAGTAGTAGTATTGTGAGGACAAAATAGGCCGTGAGGCCTTTACAAATGTCCTTCCTTTCTTTAGTTACTTTATGGGTCTGCTATGCATGCAATTTTCCTATAAAATCATTCATAATAGGAATAAAAAATCTTTTTAAATTTTGGTAATTCGTCCAGCTGGTTTTTAAAACTCACAAACCAGATAGGTGAGGCTAGCGCTGGCAGAATTGTATGCAAACCAAGGGGAATCACAGCGCTGGACAGACAACAGTTAGATCCCCTGCCCCCACCTATCAGGCACCCAATCGCCAGCCCACAGAGAAATACGCAGGTATAGAATAAGACGATCATTTCCATCCTCTGGTTTTTAAAAGAATTTATATTAGGTGCTTTTTTTAATGAAACTAGTAAGTCATTCCAAACAATGGCAACTCTGTTAGTAAAACAAAACTTCCGCAGGTTAGTGTTAAAGTGCTGTACAAAGATTTTCCCTTCAGAATTTCAGGTTCTGTCGCAGAATGGTGCTGCAAAAAAGTCATTCCACTTCAGGTCGTCGATGCCATTATAAATTTTAAAAACTTGGATTAAGTCTCCACATATTCTACATCCGCGTAAGGAGTGTAATCCAAAGTATCTGAGTCTGTCTAAATAAGTCATATTTCTACATTCTTTGACCAGCTTTGTTGCTCGTCTCTGTACCCTTTCGAGTGCAGCCGATTGTCTCATTAAACCTGGGTACCATACAGTGTTTGCATATTCTAAATGTGGTCTGACTAGTGATTTATACAGTTTACTAAAAATGTCCTTGTCTAAATAATTAAAAGCTCTCTTAACTACTCCAACCATTTTGTTGGCCTTATTGATGCAGTTCTGAATATGGGGCTCAAAAGATAGAACTTTGTCGAAAACCACACCTAAATCTCTTTCCTCCTCACAAGATACCACCTTTTTAATGTTGCTGTTAACTTTCATCAAGTAATCATGTTTAGGATTGTTCCTTCCAGCATGCAAGACCTTGCATTTCTCTACATTAAAATGCAAGTCCCATGTATCGGACCACTCTTGCAAGTGATCCAAATCATGCTGCAACACGTCTTTATTGCTCGATTCATTATAGATTTTAGTATCATCTGCGAAAATTTTGCACATGCTATTAACACAGTCTGGCAAGTCATTTATAAATATCGTAAATAATATAGGTCCTAAGATGCTACCTTGAGGTATACCGCTCAGTACCTTTATTTTGTCTGATTTTGCTTCTCCAACCTTTACCACTTGTTCTCTTGCATGTAAAAAACTTCTTATCCAATTGGAAATGTTTCCACTACACCATAGGCCTCTAGTTTCTGAAGAAGCCGTTCATGAGGAACAGTGTCGAATGCTTTTCTAAAGTCTAAGTATATGATGTCAACCGTTTTTTTGTTGTCAAGTAAGGAGGTTATATCATCCATAACCTGTAGTAACTGAGTAACACATGATCGTTTCCTTCTAAAACCATGTTGGCATTCAGTGTACATATTATTCACCGTAAAATAATTAACGATCTCATCTCGGACTATAGACTCTAAAACTTTACATACTATACATGTTAAGCTTACTGGCCTGTAGTTTCCTGCATCTGACCTAGAACCTTTTTTAAAAATTGCACTTACCTCTGCGGTTCGCCAGTCTTGCTGTACAATACCTGATTCAAGGGAAAATGTAAACAATGTGCAAAGTGGCTCTGCCAACTCATTACACAACTCTTGTAAAACTCTGGGAGGGATGCAGTCTGGACCTTGAGCTTTGGAAGGATTCAACTCCTTTAGTTTTTTCTTGACAATATCAGGAGTTATTACGATATCTGTTATGGTTCACCCATTCGATTTTGAGCCTCTACCAAGCAACGGAACATTACTCAAGTTTTCTTCCACAAATACGCTTGAGAAAAATTTATTCAATGTTGCTGCCTTTTCATGATCTGCTACAGCAAGTGTGCCATCTTCTTTTTTAAGTGCATTTATTCCAGAATTATATTTAGTTTCATGGTCAACCATCGGGGTCTGTCAATAGTGCTTTGACTAATGCAAATCCACTGCGCCACCGCGTGTGTGCCACCGCCACCGCCTACTAAGCTCAAGTCAGAATACAAGGGAGGAAACGAAAGTCACAAATAGACGAAGCACTGTGATTCCAGAGCAGTTTTCAACCCTCAAAGCAACCATCCTAAAACCTCGAGCTGAACAAACTCGGTAGATATTTTGCCACAAATCTATACCAACCTTGTCCTCCAATCAAAACTGATAGTTTAGTATCAAGGCCTTTTGCACAGTCAAGCATCATTTATAGCAGACGTAGAGTTGTAGGGTTTTAGATATGTCCGGAAATAGGCCCCATGCTCATTTTTCATTAGTTTATGTAAGTTAGCATATCCAATGAAATTAAAACATGAGTATGTGTTACTTTCAACATGAACTTGTGACCTGCACACAGCAGTCGCTTTAGGTACGTATTTCCCCCAGCCCGAAAAGGTCTACTTTAAATTTAAACTTTAATGGGGTCTGGTTTAAACACTGCTCAGTTGTCAATATCTTTTCGAGTAATTTGCTTTGATTTAGAGTAAACACGGCAGAAAACAATGGCTGCACTGCAGTGCATAGAGGGATCTTTCACGGCACTCTACTAAAGGGTTTAACGTTCAACTCTAGATGTTGAGAAAGAGGTCCGGGATACTTACAGCCACAGATAGAATTTTGCGGGTGTGCTTCGTTTCCTCCCTTGTATTCTGACTTGAGCTATGTACGCAGTGGCCGCGCACGCGGTGACGCAGCATATTTGCATTACTCATCACACCCCTATGTGGTCATCTCCTGCAACTGGTATATAATCCACCAACACCTCCAGCCTTTGGGGTTAAATGAGTTAAACTGAAAGCAGCAGTGGGCTGATCAATTAATGTGCATAGTGATACCACTCGACCAGTGCAACTTGCTTAATTGAAAACTATTCTTCGTGTCTTTTTTTCCATTACATGTGGTTTTCGTTGTGATGATTCCTGTATTAATCATTGCGACTAAAACCACTACTGAAACGCAAAGGTTTAACACAAGTAGTAGTCAACAGCACCAAGATAGCTCACATCAGAGAACATGGCATGCAGTATTTAGATTCTCGTACACAAAACACACTGAAATCCTACTTCTAAGAGTCCCAGGATGTATTGTTTTTGATTCTCATCAGCCTGTTCCTAAGCCAGTATAAAAAAATAAATATTTTTTTAAAAGTTTTCCTCCCCAAAGTCAAATCAAATGTTTACCTGTCCCACTTTCGATCTCGCCCCACTGTGTGCACAATGGGGTGTGTTGCTTCCAACAGCAGTAGCAGGAATTTGCTTCAGTTACCGCACAATTGTATTCTTTTAAACAGCTGCATTCTATTTTAATTTTAAAAGCAGCTGCATTCCTGTCACTCTCACAGATGATGCGCACATGATGGGGTGAGATCGAAAGTGGAACACGTAAACACAAGATATAATATAGACCCTTTGACTCAACTTCAGAGTCGAAAACATGGGGTTTTCTTTTTTTAACGATGGCCAACAAAATGGATCATGAGATTAAAAAACAATACATCCTGGGAATCTTTGAAGTAGGATTTCAGTGTGTTTCATGTAGGAAAATTTAAATAACGTGACATGACTGCAGGCTGGATTCTCAGATGTGACCTACCTTGGTGCTATTTAGTACTACTGGTGTTAACCCAAATCATACTGAGGCTAAACGTTTCAAATATGTACACTGTCATATGCAAGCTACATTATAGTACTTACAATAAGAATATAGACCAATGGCTTTACTTCAAGGGTGGTGCCAGAATAGCTTGGCGCCTAGAGGTGCCAAGCTATTCTGGCACTACTCTTGAACTATTTTAGTCAAACTTATTTCAGACACTGGTGTATTCCGAAATGAAGTGAAGAAGTGACCTGTTATCAATGATCATCCCATGCTTGTACATGTACTAGTGTAAATTTCTGACTGCCCCAGTACTGTCAGGTTCAGTGAAAAGCACTCAACACTTCTGGTCTTGGTGATGAGAAAATATATTTCAGATGTCTAACTGCTGACCTGAACTCCATGAACTGGAGGTTGCAATATTAGACAGCAGGTACCAGAAACAATTGCTGCCTCTATGCCACTTATCTGGTTTATCCCATATCATACTGAGGCTAAAAACTTCAAATTTGTACACTGCCATATATGCACGCTACATTAGAGTACTTACAGATAAGGATATATACCAATGGCTTTAATTCAAGGATGGTGCCAGAATAGCTTGGCACCTAAAGGCGCCAAGGTATTCTGGCACTACCCTTGAACTATTTTAGTCTTCCGAATGATAAGGGTTAAACCAAGACCAGAAGTGGACCAAATTATAGCTAAATCACCCTCTTTAAAAGCTTTATGTTAACAATGAAAATAAACCACTTTACAGTACCTTCCCCTGTAAAACACTGGATGCCAGTAATCCCGGGATAACAGCTAATGCTTGAATTTACATTTGCCCACACCATCATTCTGTATCAGCTGCTACCTTGAGATCAACTCAAACCCAAAGTCTGCCCCTATGCATTTTAACCTGGTTGTACATGCAGGCACCAGTAGTGTAAACAATATGAAAGCATATTGAGGTTAACACTAATAGGATCCTATTCTATCACTTTCAATGCCAATCCAGCACACAAAGGCCATTGGGCCAACATCAGCCACCATTGGTCCACACACGGCTGTGCTCAGGTCAATGGCAGCCGACATCAGTCCTGTGGCCTTTTGCACACTGGGAAGGGAAGTTTGAAAAGTGTTCGTTTAATCAAAAATTAAAAATTTTACAATTTGCAAGATTAAACGGCCATCATGGTTAAAAGGTAGTGCCTGATTAGTTTGGCACCAAGCACATTAAGCACTGACTCACATTGGTTACCTCCCTCAATCTGCTACGCAAAGCAGATCGAGGGTGATAAGCCGTGTGGCACCTATCTTGAGCCACCACTGTTGTTACATATCCAACATACAACACTGGTAGCAAAAGGCTTGTATTGATTTTGTGCAGAGTAACCAAAGTATGCATAGAAAGAGGAGATGCCAAGAAAGTGGTTGGACCAGTTTGGAGGGACACACTGAACCAAAATTGTCTTTGCAAACATGGGGCTGTAAGATAAGAGCTGATTCATAGCAATGGGCCCTCATTCGATCAGGCAGGCAATCTAGCCACCACACTGGTTGTCTCCGTCAATTCGCTGTGCTGTGGTGTATCAGCACAGATACAGAACAGAGTGAGACAACCAGTGTATCCACCCACTTCAATTCAGTTTTATGACTAGTACAGGAGAAATTTAAGTGTCCAGCTGTTGCATTCCACACTGTATGATCCTCTGAATACTTCAAAACTTGTACGCAAAATAGAAAATTATGCACCACCAACTGTTGAAAGTTTTATTAACAACATCATTTATCTATGCCAAAACCTATCTAACCTCCAACAATATTACGCTTAAAATACTTGTTTGATTATGGTTGCCACCTAGCATGATAGGACATGAGTTTTGCATTCGTCTTTGCCGGAGCCCCACCCAAGCCACTTTAACGCATAGGCCATAGTTTAGCGTCAAAAACATGTACATTCATTGTATGAATAGCCGTATTTTGGCCACAAAATGAAAACTGGTGAGTACATAAATAAATAGCTGCTAGTGTGCTTGATAATGAACAGAACGAGAAATGAGAAAACGCCAAACTGAGAACGATGTAAGAATATTTTGCTGCGATTGTTCAAATTACATCATTTAAAATACACGGTGTTTAGGTAAACATACCAGATGATGAAAAAACTTGGCAAATTTTCTCTCCATCATGAACAGTCCCAGCAAACTTCTCCGGTTCTGTGAGGACTGCCGACTTGTTTTGCCTATGCAGCTGCATTCAGGGGAGGTAAGACGTTTTGTTTGCGCATCAGGGGAACAAACTCTTCATCGACATAAAAGGTTGTTTATTTACAAATAAATTTGTTGGCGTTCTTAACAGAAAGAAAACATGTTAGCTCTGCCTTAGATATTTTCCATGCTGGTACATTTATTGGAAAATAAAGTGAAAACATGTCCTCATCTGTCTTGTTTTTGATTTATCAGCGGGTGTGCATGTGTTACAAGAGTGCGCTCCGACAGTGTTGTGTAGAGTTTCTGTTCTGTTTCACACAGTAAGGATTTTTTATGTTTTAGTTTCAACAGCACCTCTGTCAGCTAAACAAACTGTTTTCCGTTTCATTTACTTGTCCAAAACGAAGGTTTGCTTTTTTTCTTTTTATTTTTTTATTTTTTCTTTTTTTTTTTTTTCTTTTTTTTTTCTTTTTTTTTTTTTTTTTTGTTTGGGGGGGGGGGGGGGAGAACAAAATTTCTTTGGGGAACACATCTCCACCGTGCAGCGCCAGCCAACCTAACTAACTTTTTTTTTAATTTGACCAGGAAGGAGGGAAGTCAGAGTACATGGAGAGAGGTTTTTGCTTTTTTACAGTACACTTCCCCCAAAGTATGAGTGGCCTGAATGCCTGGAGTTTATGTTTAACCCATTACATCCTGAGGCTGATATTTTTAATCTGCTTATTGTTCTAATGAAGACTACATTACAGATTAGGAGATAGATCAAACGCCTTAGGCGCCAAGCTATTCTGACCCCACCCTTGAACTATCAGTCAAATTAAGTTCAAGCAGCAGGAAATCAGGATGAGAAGGGTTAATCACTGTGTAACTTATCACAGGTTGGTTTATGCAGGGATCGATCCCACGTCACACTTTCCTTGTGACATTGGCTATGGTCTGCTTAGCAGCAACTCGTTATAGCCTGTCTATCCCCTTGACCACCACTCAAATTAGAATGAGGCCACAAGCAGTAGGCAGTGCCCCTTGACAGTAATTAAAGATATCATCAGGGACCATTTCACCCGATTGCTGCTGTCACCGTGGCATGCATCTTTGCATCATCATACACTTAACCCCAGAAAAATGCCTCAAACCAAGATGTAAATGAGGCCATTCTTTGCTGGCAAGAGGCAGGAACTCTGATGAGCCCTTGCAGGTTCAGACAGTAGAATTCTTGCAGATGAAGTGAGCTGCTTCAATCAAGTGAATATGTAAACTCAGTGCATTATCTGACCTACTGATCTGGGAACATCCTATTTCTTGTTTGTGTTTGTTTGATGGTCTGTTAGTTTGTTCCTTTAAAAAAATCAAGCTGTGCAAGAATGTATTTATGTGCAAATGCACCTTACGCAAACCTGCATATGCTGAAGACAATTTTCAGGTTTAAAGATCAGTTCATGTCATACAGTTTATTCAGTGACATTCATTTACACACAAAACAGTATAATACTTACAAATAAACATTGCCAAGAATATGCCAAGGAATAAAACAATGTATTCTTATATCATCACAGAAATTTGTTGCTTTCAAAGGTATCGCTGGATGCATCTAGCCACCAATATTAAAAAAACAATGAAGCATAGTAAAACAAAACATCAATGTAAAATATACCACAAGTGTCTGGCATCGTCTAGACATGATAAAGTGCACATGCAAATGTTTAAAAAAAAGTACATAATTCCGGCGGACAAAACATTGTCTAAACTTTTTTGCAAAACAAATTGTAGGTTCAAAATATAACAACCTAACCTTTACAGCCTCCATGTCAGCCTAATACATACACAATCACTGAAAGAACCATTTAACTCTCATATGTGTGCTGCTCTGTGACTTTGAACCTTATGACCAGGGGCCATAAGTTCCAAAATCACAGACCAGCACACAGAGTAGTCTAGAACTAACCAGATAACATATCTCTGCTGAAACCACTATTTTCAGTTTAAACCCCAATGCATGCAGCCACCATTACTGTAAATACATATAGTGCCAGTGGTTGCATGCACAAGGGGTCCATCATCTGGCCCTGTTTCTGACTTACCCTTGGTGGAAGGCGAGGGCAGCCAGCAAATTCTGCTGTCATGTCATCCATGGGAATTGTCCAAAGATGCTGTCTCTAAAACTTCTGCTTAATTTTTCAAGCGATTGGTCCAAGCATACAATAGTCAAATATGTTTCTAAATTCTGGAACTGCGGTGTTAAGGTGTCAACAATGGAAAGAGGCGGATGATGCGTTTACCCAGTTAGCCCCACGGCCACATTTCCCCAATTTCGGAGGTGTTACCTAACGACTGTGCACCAGCTGCAGGAGATGGCTTGACCTTGATAATTCAAGGGTAGTGCCAGGTTAGCTTGGCGCCTGAAGGCGCCAAGCTAATCTGGCACTACCCTTGAATTATCAAGGTCAATCCATCTCCTGCTGTACTGTAGGAAGTCAGGGCTAAATGGGTTAAACCCCTTGCACATGAAGCCATCAGTACCGTACACTGCACATGGGGGAAAATAACACACATGGTGCCAAGGTTTGTTTTTCGCTAAAGTACACAAAAAATCCAGTCTGCACCAAATCCAGTGAACAGCAACGGCATACCATGCATCATGTATGACCATAAAGACTTCTAAACAATTCCACCACAAAGCAACTGTGAGAAAACTTTGCTTGCGTCTTGCCAAAAAAATATCCTCATTGCAAATACAGCTCTACACTGACAAATGGATATTCTCAAGTGATGCAACACATCCTCACTGTTTCTCAAACACAGGCTCAATGTTCAAAACAACCACTTCATGTTGCATTTGCAAAGAATGAGGAGGATAAGAGTGAAATGGACAACCTCCCTGCCTTTTACTATCAGAGCAAACCTGCTCACATTAATCCTTTTCATCCTGATATACTATTGCTTGAAATAAATTTGATTATGGTAGTTCAAGGGTGGTGCCAGAATAGCTTGGTGCCTGAGGCGCCAAACTATTCTGGCACCACCCTTGAACTAAAAATGGTTGATCTACCTTGTAATCTATAATGTAGCCTTCATAGGACAGTAGGCAATTTTTTTTAAAAATCATCCTCCAGATTTAATGGGTTAAAAGTTAAACCTTTGGCTGTGAGTAGCATTTTGTTTTCTTTAAACGCTACTAACAGCCAAAGGGTTAATGTAAAAACTTCATAAAGTCATGAGAAATGGAGATGGAATGATCATGACAGCTGAACGGTAGTGTCTGATTGGCTAGTTGCGTGATTGACATATCCTTTCATTCTTTTCACATACAGAGTTAAATCACTCACATTAGAAAAATGTATCAGAACTTAAACTTATGAGAAACTGAGAGAAATGGAACTATCATGATAGATCAGGGGTGGTGTCTGATTGGCTTGGTGCTTGAAAAGGTGGCAAGCCAATCAGAGGCTACTCTTGAGCAATCATGATCATACCATTTCCCTTAACCCCTTCAGTGCCATTGGGTGTGTATTTTTCTTCCGAAATCTTTGTTCATTCAATAACCAAAAGCAACACCCATCCAACAACATGGATGCAAATTGTTCTCAGCAAGAGCTAAAGATCCTCATGAGCCCCCACAGATGGATCACGTTCACTTTTTCTCAGCAATGAATGGTTTAAGTGACAATGACGTATGCGAGTTGTGTGTTTGTAAAATGGGGCTTTAAAGTTAAAGTCGCTGGGATGGGAAGTTGAGAAGGTGGTTTAGGATGGAAGTGGAGGTGTGAGGAGTAGGGAAGTTGGGTGGCAGGGTTTCAGGTGGTAAAGAGAGTTAGGGGAGAGGACGGGAGGTACTTGGAGATACAAATAACCCTGTAAAGAGCAGCATGAAGTAGAAGTATAAAAGGATGATGACTGCAGACGAGTCTGGATGGTTGCCAGGTTGGAGATTGAAGGTGGAATGGTACGCCCGTTTGTTGAAATATGCTCCATTTATGGTTGCCATGTGATAACACGCACAGCAATATCTGCAGCTTTACACACAGAAGGGATGGGGTCTGTCGTGTGAGCTTTTATCTGTAACAAAAACAAGGTTATTAACCCATTACATCATGAAGCTGATTTTCTAAAATCTGCTTATTGCCATATTTAAGGCTACATTACACATTAGGAGACCGATCAACCATTTTAGTTCAAGGGTGGTGCCAGAATAGCTTGGCACCTCTGGTGCCATGCAATTCTGGCACCACCCTTGAACTATAGCTATCATAGTCAAATTAATTTCAAGCAGTAGTGTACAAACATGAAAAGGGTTAACTCATTCATGGCCACCCACATCTGGATGTGCAGCTGGCCGCGAATGAGTTAAGCAAATGTCCATTCCAGAGTGATGCCAGACTAGTTACAGATGCCCTGAACACACCTCAGACACGCAACATTCGAACACACAACATTCAGACATGCAACATTCGGACACAACACTTTATGTTGCATATCCAGATGCAGCACATCTCAAATGAGTTAAAGGTGCCCAGCCAGTCTGGCACATGTACTACCTTTAACACATTAAGCTCTAAGGTCCAAATTCCCAAATCTGGGATTCATCGTCCTACTGTTCAGAAGGCCTGTTGACCATAGAAGATCAAGAGTGGCGCTAGAATAGCTTGGCGCCTATCTATTCTGGTACCACCCTTGAACTATCATGGTCAGCCCCAGCTATTCTGGCAGAACCCTTGAACTATCATGGTAAATATATTTCCTGTTGCAGCGTTTCAGTACTTTCTCACTGGCATGTCCAAAATTTACTTCAACACAGAAAAATAAAAAAGATCAAGAAGAATAAAAAGAGAAGAATAATTGTGGCTGTATGACTGTTTATCACACTCACCTTTTCTACGTGTTCCAGCAAGAATTTTCGTCCCTCTGGGGCCTCAGACAAACATGTCAGAGCCTGCAAATTATTATCAGAGTGATGACAGAAAAATAGGAAGACTTTTATCTCTTATCACATGTGCACAATGACACACACGCACACACACACATAAACACAGTTAAGGACACACACACAGACATAAACACACACATATAGCAACAGTAAATATAGGAAACTACACACACAAAAACAAATACAATGAACTTTGGATGTAAGAAAATGTCAGGGGAACTAAAACTTTTTGTTGTTATATCCGAAATTTTCTCCAAAACTCAGGAAAATGAGTCATTTTGTAAAAGCATGGTTGGGACCTCTCAATGTTTGCCGTAGACACAAGACAGACAAAAAAACAAACCCACCTTCAGTGCATTGAGTCGGACTTCACTGGTAGTGTCATCAACCAGGTTCACCAGTGGACCAATGGCACCACCACTGATAGCTGTGTACTTTCCTAAGGTGGTGATAGTGATGCTGCACAAAACACAAAACTTCATAAACCTTAACCCATTCAGCCCTGATGCACTACAGCAGGAGATGGGTCAACCATGATAATTCAAGGGTAGTGCCAGATTAGCTTGGTGCCTGTCGGCACCAAGCAAGCTAATCTGGCACTACCCTTGAATTATCATGGTCAATCCATCTCCTGCAACAGGTGCATAGTCGTTAGATGACGCCTCCAAAATTTGGGAAATATGTGCACCGGGCTGAATGAAATGAAATGAAACTTTATTTTCCAAGGATAAATGATTAGGCCATAGACCTGTTTTCAATCATGTCCTTGCTCACGCATACACCATCTCACACACACACACACACACACACACATACACACACACATCGTAGTAAAAGTTAATATATACAGGAATGAACACACACACACACACACACACACACATACACACACATACACACACACATACACACACACATAAACACGCACACACACACACAGATTGAGTAAAGAGTTTAATGAGTTAAAGCGGCCTACTCAAGGGAGTAAAGGGTTAATAGTTTGCAATCTCTCTTTGATAAATGTTCTCAGTTTGTCCTACAAAAGAAATGCAGGACAAAAGGGCTAATTAAAATTATGCAGTCTGAATGTCATAAAATGTTCTTGCTCTCTTTTGTATACAGGAGAGTTTCTTCTGCTACACTCAAAAGGCAGTGGAAAACCTATGGTGCATGTACCTACTCACATGGATTGTGAACCAAGTGGTCGAAAAGTATCAGCTGACGCTAAACAACATTGGTAACCATTGTTTAGCAATCAAAGCCTGCCATGGAGTAGATTACTACAGGCAGATCAGAATTAGGTCAAAAGCTGTAGGCAGGGCCCTTGACTACCAGGAAATCTAAAGCAGCATAAAGGGACTGTTTTGTATGATGACTGCAATAACTGCAAGGAATGGATCCTCCCTACACAGGTTATACACAACCCCAGAATCGTTTTTCGGGCATTTGGAAAATCCCCCCGCCCCCATGCATCACTTTTAGCCAGACTCCCAAAGGGGCTCTCTAAAGTTAGTGGCCAGCCACCAGTCACAACAACCAGAGAACCTACCTACCAGTGTGAGAAGCCTACAAACACATTCAATCCTCCTTAATTTAAGCCAAAAAAAAGCTGATAGCCTCAGAACATTTACTGACTAAATCCAGAACATGAAAAACTGACAAAGACAAAATACCAAAGAAAAGGGTCATCCTGATACAGTACTATTACTTGAAATAAATTTGACTATGAAAGGTCAAGGGTGGTGCCAAAATAGTTTGGCACCTGAGGCGCCAAGCTATTCTGGCACCATCCAGGAACTAAATTGTTTGATCTATCTTGTAATCTGTAAAGTAGACTTCATAGAGAAACAAGCAATTTTTTTTAAAAATCAGCCTCAGGATGTAATGGGTTAATGAGCAGAGAGAGTACCATGTGCGCACAATGTCATTTGTCCGACATCATGGCTACAGTCCGCCCACACACTGCTGTGCATGGGTCAACTGCGTCCGATGAGGGCCTGAATGCATTGTGTATACTCACATCATGATAGCTCCTGCAGCGTTGGCACGGACGTCGGGCGACTGATCTGTCAGTAGTGATATTAGGGCTGCGACAGACCCACATTCTACAGCCTTATCTTTGCCAGCCAAAGGCACACTGCATACAGAAACACAACAAAAGTACTGAAGCATGTCAGACGTTACCATTTCAACCCCTTCACTGCCCGTGGATGCAGACTGTGTTTTTAAAATCATTGTAAATTCAATGTCAAATATCGCCAGCCCCGCACTGCAGTGCTAGGTGATGCAAACCTGGCTTCACATACACACACACACACACACTGCCACAATACGCTGTTGCTCTAAACACACTAAGGGGCTCGGTGATGCGTTCTGGATCAAGTAAATTGTCACACAAGAACATAACTGCCCTATGCTGTACACACACGCACACACTACACCCACAGGCTACACCGACACCCTAAACGTGAACACACACACACCTGAGATCCATGATGTCTCGTGCAGCTTTAGCCCGAATTGTGGGTGCTGTGTGTTTCAGAAGCGTAGTGAATGCCTGCATTGCATCAGCCTCCAGCGCCTTCGCTGTGTCAACCCGCATGCAGAAGTGCAGTGTGTTGAGAATCAACTCCTGTAAAAAGTTAACAAGGCAATCCCACTGAGCAAAGGGTCATAGGGTTGACATCAGCAGGATGATGACCTTTTGCTGTGTGTGAGCCAGCTGCAACCAATGTTGGCCCAAGGACCTAGGGCCAGTTGCATGAGCAAACTTAGTCCTGCGCCAGCCACTAAGCAAGGTGCTCTGCTATAGCTATAGCTCAGGACTAAGCTCACTCATGAAACTGGCCCCTACTGTTTAGTGTAGGTGGACTCAGAACAAGTTTATACTACTTGCACTTTGTTTCTTAGCAGAGAAACAATAAGCAACCCACCTGGCAGAGTTAGCTAATTCTATGTGGCACCGAACAAACATGATTAAACACTTAAAGCCAAAGTGAGACCTAGAAAAAAATTCAACTGACACAAAAACTGATTGAGACAGATTTTATGTGATTCCAACTGATGACAACTTTGACTAAAGATTTTGACTATAAAATTAATGAGGTCAGAAAGAGGCACACTAAGACCCCTTGTACATGCAGCTACTAGTACCGTGTACAGAACTGATGGGTGCATGCACAACATGTTTGTCAGGTTCATTCCTGCAGGAATCACCTTGGCAACAAGAAAGGCAAAGCCATTATGGCTCACGTGTATGACTAATTTACATGTGTGACCTTTGTGATAAGGGCTGGCTTCTGCTCCAGCAAAATCCACGTTTTCTGAAAATGTAAGCATTTTTCACACATCTGTCAACCCCCCCGTGACCCTTGACCTTTGTGATGAGTCGACTAAATTAGTATGCATAGGAAGGTCTTATTATCAGCTATATCTTTGTACCAAATTTGGTTGAAAAATTTGCACAAAATTTGGGAATACCTACAATTTTATTTAAAAAATCAGCATTTTACACACATTTGCCAGCCTCTTGTGACCCCTGACCTTTTCAAGGGGTCATCCAAATTAGTATGCATAGATAGGTCTTACCATCAGGTATCTCTGTATCAAATTTGGGTTTTAAGTTGTGAATAGTATTTGAGAAAAGACATCTTTTGTCAAATATGACTATTTTAGACCTATTTCCTGAGCTCTCGTGACCCTTGACCTTTCTGAGGGATCAACCAAATTAGTGTGCATAGAAAGGTCTTTCCATCAGGTATCTCTGTAGCAAGTTTGGGTTTAAAGTTGTGAATAGTATTTGAGAAAAAACATCTTCTGTCAAAATATGGCTATTTCAGACCTATTTCCTGGGCCCTTGTGACCTTTGACCTTTTTGAGGGGTCATCCAAATTAGTATGCATAGATAGGTCTTACTATCAGGTATCTCTGTACCAAGTTTGGGTTTGAAGTTGTTGGTTGGTTTGCTGTACATTGCTTAACGTCCCGACAGCAACAAGACTTTCTCAGGACGTGCCTGCACTGCTTGTGAAAAAAAAACTAAACAGAATATTTAATGTATGTCGCCAGCCAGTCTAATACGCTAAATAAACCTAAGACCATTTAGCAACACACATCCGATATCAAGAGCTACACCCAGCACAGACAGTAGGGAGAGTTGAAAAAAGGAAAATACAGGTGAATGGACTAAGGGTAGACAGAAAACACACGCCCTGGAATAGAGGGGAAAACCCACCCGGTGGCCCTGACCAGGGTGACCCTGGGAACTAAAAAGTAGTTCACCTCACCCAAGTCCCCCAGGGCAGACCCGGGTGGCGGTGGGTTTGAAGTTGTGAATAGTATTGAGAAAAAACATCTTTTGTCAAAATATGGCTATTTTTCACCTATTTCCTGAGCTCTTGTGACCCTTAACCTTTCCAACAGATCAACCAAATTAGTACGTATAGAAAGGTCTTACCATCAGGTATCTTTGTACCAAGTTTGGGTTTTAAATTGTAAATAGTATTTGAGAAAAAATAAATTATGTCAAAATATCTCTATTTTGGACCTATTTCATGATGCCCTGTAACATTGATCTTTGTGAGAGGTCACTCAAATTGGTATGTTTAGAAAGGTCTTACCACAAAGTATTCTTGGGCCAAGTTTGAAGAATGTGGCTTTAATAGTCTCCGAGAAAATGCCAACGTTATAAGTTTACCATGGACGACGGCGGACGGACAGACGACCACTAGCCCAAAACATACTCACTTTTGCTTCAGATGTGAGCCAAAAAGTGCTACTGACAGCCAAATTGTTAGTGACCACACAATTAAATCTCACCTTGATTTCGTCCAGCTCTGTGTTGAGTTTATTGACCAGTGTAGCAACAAGGCCCGTCTCCACTATACCCTCAGCACCTGATAAAATAAGGCAGGTACCGGTAAACATGACCAATGTGTCACTGAAAAAGGGGGTTCATGTAGTAGAGATTGTAGGAGAATAAAATAAAGCGTGTGAATGCTGACAATAAACAACAGATAATATACTGACGAGCTCTTTTGCTCATCAGTACACATTCGGGAAAAAAAAAATGTTTTAGCTGTCGTTTGGCTGTTGTTGGTTTTGGTTTGTTTGTTTTTATTTTATTGTTTTTCTCCTGTGAAGTCCCACAGAAGCGAAGTCAATTAACTCATTCAGCCCCAACACACCACAGCAAGACATGGATCGAGCATGATAGTTCAAGGGTGGTGCCAGAATAGCTTGGTGCCCATAGGCACCAAGCTATTCTGGCACAGCCCTTGAACTATCATGCTCGATCTGTCTCTAAAATTGTAATATATAGTCCTTCAGAGGGCAACTTCAAAATTTGGGGATTTCGGTCCTGGGGTAGAATGTGTTAAGTCAGGTAAGTTTTGTACTACTAAAATAAACACTTACCAGGGGGCGTCTCTGAGACCATTTCAATGGCCAAGTGAGCATTTTTACGTGCAATATCCTCAGCGTCATCAAACAGGTCTGACACTGGCTTGATGATCTGATAATCCAGGAAAGCATCTCGACCTATTGCATGACCTAAGAGCAGCACAAAGATTAATGTTCCAACACCATCACAATGCTGCAATAATACTAACTTATAATAGCAGGAACTTTGTGAACAATGTCCTAATAAATATGTAAAACAAAATGACCTTGCAGGGCATAATATTCAAAACCTTTCTTTTCTCTGAATTATAGCTTCTTCTTCTTTTTTTTTAATTTTACTTTGGCTGTCCACAGTACATATTTTACAAGCGCTATACTATAATCAGCTGAAACTTTCAAAGGTCCTCATGCCCTCAATGGCCGCAGTGGGCCCACGCAGGGCTGTGTGCAGGCCCACTGCGGCCATCATGGGCCCGAAGACATGTTTGGGGTTGCTTGATGGACATTTAGATTGACTGCATAACTGCTAATTACCTCTTCTCTCATCAGATAATACGTGGCCAGCAAAATGCATACATTTTCATGAGCCTCTACAACCTGATGGGGGTTCATGAAGATCTGTGTCTCTGGTAGATAGGTTGATTGCAACAACAAACGTTTTTACCTGCGATGACGAATAAACACTCTGTAGATTTTTGTCTCACTGTGAGATCGGGATCAGTCAGCAGGTTTTTCAAACTCACAGCAATTCCTGCAACACAAAATTGTATTGTAACTTTTTGTCCTCTTCAAGAAATGTACACACATCAAATGGATGTAAACTGTCTACTTGACTACCTGATCGGTGACTTACGCTGATTCGACCATGCAAGTAAAATCGTGGTTTTACATATGCTTTGTTGGTGAACAAGGTGACAGACTTTGTTTTAAATGCATAAAACAGTGAAAACACCAACAAACATAAAAAATATATATCACACACACACACACACATGCAAAATAAAAGATATTGTACACTGCAAACACAATAAAGACGTCTGATAATCAGCTTCAGAGGAGTGCAAAAATGGATGTAACCCGAGAAGTAACCTAACACAGACGGTTTAATGACATTGTAGTGCTGTCCTATTCATGGATCTTTGAAACAGTGTCATCAGGAGTAACAAGCCACATATTCTGACATCAGACTTAATCAGGTCTGTACAATACACAGGGGACGCCACTTTTATGTATAGGCTATTTTGCTGCTGGAATTTCGAACGTTTACCAGCTGTGCTGCTTCTAAGCAGGCAGTGACAGTTTGAGAATCTGTAGCAAGGAAGTGCAGAATTTTCTCACTACAAGGTTCAAGTGATAGAACTTCTAAATTGTGTGCACAGAACTGAGTGGCAAGCAACTGGATATACAGTAGCTCTGATTTCAGACATGAAGCATGTATTGTTGGCATCTTTCGCCAACCTGTACTGAGCTCATACACGTATTCAACAATGACTCAATCTTTTCAACAAACTGAAATGTCACAGATCTGTCACATTTTCTTTGTTTATTGCTCTTTCTCTCTTGCTGCAAGAGTGTGCACAGCTTTCTAAACAGCATACATGTTGACATGAACAATGGAAAGTTTCAAGCTGTCTCAGTGCATAGACTGAATTGCGACACATTTGTGTAGCACTTGTATAGTGTGCTCACTGCTTGAGTCATGTCGAAATAAGGTAGATTTCTTTTATTTCCCTATCGTCTACCACCACTTGATCTTTCGCTTTTCCATTTATTTATGATGTATGGTGCCAAACAGCCCTGACCTAATCGTTCAGATGAAGACCTAGGACAGATTTGTGTGCGATACTAGAATTGCAAATTGACCAGCAAATTAAAAATTACGGGTACGGCAACAATTTTTGAAGGTAGGCAATGGGGCACTGAGCCCCCTGTGAATTTTAGGTGCTGACCAATCAGAATGTCAGAAAATGTAGTGACTGCTCAACAATGCACACTGACATACACGAATAATTTCTCAAAACACCTCCTTTTTTGCACCTTTGTGGAAAAGTTTTATCACACAATGTTTTTAAAATACAGCTTGAGAGCATCACACACCGAGCAACACTCTGGTATGTGAACAGCCATGTGTGCATAAATACTGCACCCGAAGCAAAGACAGTTGCAGGAAAATTGAGCATTGAAAATACATAAAGAGGAAGAAGAAGATAATTTATTGCCATATGTTTCCATGTTAAAAAAATAATAATAATAAAAACATTGGAATTTGTCTTGATGGCAGTTACTAAGACTAAAATAATACACACACACACACACACACACACACACACACACACACACACACACACACACACACACACACACACAGAGTAAAGTCTAAAATATGATTTTCATGCTAAATAGTAAGCAAATACTGGTATCAAACACGGTGAATGGGCATGCCTCACTGATTCAGTTATAAGCTGACTGTACACATTCCGACAAGTTTTCACTCTCTCCAATCAATCCAGCTGATCAGAGAGAGTGCGAACAGCCAGAGGGAAAAAACTGTTGTGGAGTCTGCTGGTCCTGGTACTGATAGACCTGTACCTACACCCTGATGGTAAAAGTTGGAAAAGCTCATTGCTAGCGTGGGTGGAATCACTGTAGATAAGACTTGCTCTACGTAAGAGACGCTGCTGGTACAATGAGTCCAGGCTAGGAAGATCTCTGCCTATAATTTTTGAAGCGGTCTTGACCACCCTGCTCAGTCTGATTTTTTCTTTGGCCATGATGGAACCATACCAAACTGTGATTGAAAAAGTGGGCACGCTCTCAATCACAGCTCGGCAAAATTGCATCAATATCTGGGCACCGAGACCGAAACTTTTCAGACATCGCAGGAAGAACAAGTGCTGCCGTGCTTTTGGGACGATGAGGCGAGTGTTTTTCTTCCACTTAAGGTCACATGACAGGATAGTGCCAAGAAACTTAAAGTTCTGGACAGTTTCAATGATTTCACTATTGATCACAAGAAAAAAAGGAGTAAAATATTGAATATTATCACATACACATACACGTACAGTTTCTCAAAACATACCAACTCTAAGGGCCTCTGCGATGTGTTCTGGGTCATGTAGATGATCACACAGGGACATGACTGCCCTCTGACGTACAAGTAGTGTTTCATCGTTTAGTTCACGGTTCTGGAAAAGAAGGGTAAATTAATATCTACACTGTCTTCATGGGGTTGGCATATTATATGAAACTGATGAAGAAATGGAGAAACTTGCATTCAAAGTAATAAGTCTGTCAACGAAGACTTCTACATAGTCCCCCTTAACACATGGAACCGGGCAGTGAAGAAAGTGTGATAGCAAGTTGTGTATGAAATCTTTAAAGAAACTCAAAGCCCAAGAATCATACTTCGTACAAGGAACATGGGAACAAAATTGTGCAGTGAGCATGAGGCACAGATCATGTGCGGGGCTGACGAGAATCTATGCCCCTTGCAGCTTTCTGATGTTTCCATTTCTCGGCACTGAATGGGTTAAAACAACAATGCAGACAAAACTCATGAATGGAAGTCGATCAGTCATCAATGTAACATGATAAAATATCTTACAAGCCGAGGTAATGCGCGGTCCCCGTATGCTAATGGTGTTCTCGTTGCATCGATCAATGGTGGGTACTTAGCTGAAATAAGAGTTTTCGCCATGTTTACGAATACTATGCTGTACGCGTCTCTACCTCTGCCTTACTCCGCGCCACGGCGTGCTGTTGCTACAGCAACATGGCGCATGCTCTCTACGGCCTGTCGTTTTAGCCAAATAAACCCAAATAATGCTAAATGCTACCTAAATGAAGCCAAATGAGATGATGATGATGATGATGATAATGTCCGCTTGTAATGCGCATCCACTCCATGCTAGCAGCATGCTCAGGGCGCAAAAAATAAAATAAAATAAAATTTAAAAAATAAATATATAAATACAACACACGCAACTTCTGGTGCACATTAGTCCTAGAATTAAAAGTCAAGAAACAGTTGGGTTTTGAGGTGCCTCCTGGAGGTGCCAATGCAGTCAATGACCCTCAAGGATTGTGGTAGTCCATTCCACAGCCTAGGTCCGCAGTGTGAAAATGCCCGGAAACCAAGTCGCTTCTTTGTGTGGCTTCAGTTCAACACTTGAGATGCAGAGCGGTTTGGACCGGACAGCAGAACGGGGCTGCCTTGGATGGTTATGGCGTGGGACTATTTCCCGGAGGTACTCTGGTGAGTCTGGGTCATTTACAGACTTGTGGCACAAAGTAAGAATCTTGTGATCAGTTCTCTGCTTGACTGGAAGCCAGTGGAAATGCTTAAGGACTGGTGTGATATGCTCCCTTCTTTTGGTTCTTGTGACAATTTTGGCGGTCGTGTTCTGAACCAGTTGAAGACGTCTGAGTTGTTGCTCTGGCAGACCCCAAAGACAGCTGTTACAGTAGTCCAGTCTGGATAGGACGAAGGCAACGGCGATAGCATTTGCAGCTTTGGCTGTCAGGACAGGTCGTAGTTTCCCAAGGGAGTGAAGATATGGTATTAGCATCCCCTGACATGAGCACTGATATGGTCTTCCATGGTAAGATCCAAATAAATCCATATAATACCAAAATGAACTCAAATGATGCTGTCAGTATGGTGTGTGTGTGTGTGTGTGTGTGTGTGTGTGTGTGTGTGTGTGAGACCTAGGCACAGGGCTATAAGGTATATAATCAACTCAGCTGTAATTATCGGTTGCCCATATGCCAACTCGCCCATGCGCCTTCTCGCCCAAGATACGAAGTCATCTCGCCAAAGTAAGCAGTCAAGTCGCCAAAGTAAGAGTCAACTTGCCCAACCATGAAGTCAAGTCACCCAAAATCGTTTGCTTGCTTGTTCCTATAGGAGTGCGCGCGGGTGTGTCTGTGTGTGCGTGTTTGAGTGAGTGAGTGAGTGAGTGTGTGTATCTTGTGTGCAGTGGCGGATCCAAAGGTAGGCTCCAAAGTTCATGTTACCGCACATCATTACGCCACTCTGTCAACGTGAAAGTGTAGCAGTGTCTGTGTTTTTCTGCTGTAAATATAATACAAAACGTTGAATGGTCGGCGAAACATCTCAAGTAAACTTAACTGTTTTAATGCCATAAGGATCAGGAACTTATCAACGAAATCTCACTATTCTTTTTCTTCTTCTTCAGCGTTCCCGAGTTTCTGCCTCAGGTGTCAAGATTGGTTGTTGATATTAAGTTCGTGGTCTGCAGTAGGTCTAGAATGGCGGAGCCCAGAGTTTCTCTGACAGCGTTGCTCCATGTGGCCAGTGCTGTATCCTGGCGTCTTGGTACAGGGGACAGGACTGCAGTACAAAGGCTCTGGGGTCTGTAAAACAGTTTCACACCAGGGACGTAGCGGACCACTCCGGCGCTCCGGCGACCGCCGGAGTACTTTTTTGGGAAAAAAAAAAATAGAGAGAGAGAGAGAGAAAGAGAGAGGGAGAGAGCAAACCTGTCGTGGTGTCTGGTAAACAGAAAACTGTCAAAATCGCCGGCCCAAGTACGAAAGCTACTGGCCGAAGTGCATCAATATAACAGACTTCTGCACCACTAGCTCCCCCAATCGAAAGGACATGAGGCAGCACTAGCTCATTTAAATTAAAAGCCGCTCGCCGACTCCAAACGGAAACAGCCTCATGACACATTAAACGAAGCCGAACGACCTCCCAATATGAAACCAACTGGCATTATCTTTTTCCTACGCGTCACACCGCAACCACCGCACCCCCAACACCCCCCCCCCCCTCCCCCCCCCCCCCAAAAAAAAAAAAAAAAAAAAAAAACCCGGGGAAAAGAAAACGGAATAAACCAGAAACAGAAAAAACCGCCAGACTTTTGAACTATGGAGCGACATCCAAGAAATCATAGGACCAGCACACAAATGGCCGGAAAGAAATAGGAAAATACATGTGGACGATAAACCTCCCACACTTCCAAAGAATCCTACTGGCCGCATTCATCTTCTCCAATGGACTGAACCCTACGATATTCTTTGAATGGGTCGACTTCTTGGGCCTTTGCAGAGACAAGGGAGCTAGGAAACAACTAGAATACCTCTTCATATACTTTAAAGAGGGCAAAGACAGCAAAGCTACGACATGATCAAAGGGCGCTACTGACCGCGTTAGACGGAATCTCGAAACAACCCAGACAAACACGGAATTGCCCCACCAAAAATCAAAACGGCTATGGACACGACATGAAACGAACACACCACCACTAGAGGGGTCTAGCCTTTCCAAGTGATAGATTGAGCGAGAATACATCCTCTTGAACAATACAAAATAAACCACAAAACAAACTACCATAAAAACCTAACAACAATTAAAGGTTTCCTCAACAAAAACATAAAGGTCAGCACGCTGTTGAAGGCAGCCCTCAGCCAATAAAGGCTTAAACATGCCCGAAATACACCTAACAGCTAACACAAAACGTGACTGATTTGTGAATTGTCATAAAGATATACGGCTGGTCACATCAAACCATCACATAGTGGTGTGCGATTTACAGACACCTTTTTACAAAATAGAAGAAAAAAAAAGATCACGCATGCACGAGGCTCGATTGAACCTTTTAATGGTACTTCACGTCCACAAGTCTAAAACTGACTCACTCAACTTGATTCGTGTTGTCAACAATTTTGTGGCTTCTGCAGTACGCAGGCAAACAGTTTTTGGGACATTTTCTGAGCTGGACTGATGTGTCAAGAACCAATGTGCTTAAAAAATCCCGTGCAACACAAATGTCTGCTGTCAAAGTTGACTCGGTCAGGAGATGCAAAGCTTTTGTGATGAACATTTCTTCTTGTTGTATCTTTTCTTTAATTTTGTTTCGCAAGTCTCATCTACAACAAAAGATCTTCAACTCTGACATGTGCTCTTCTAACTACAGAAAGGCGAGTTTGTTTACTAATTGATTGGTTTACCCATGACCACTTGAAGGATTTAAACAATTGTGACATTTCCCAATTATTGATTCCAAGCCATCATATCATAGGTAAGTCTTCTTTGGATGTGAATGTTGTTTCTTTAAAATAGAGTTAACATTTTAGTATCAACAAATAAGCTTTTGGTCGCCATCGTCCCTCAATTAGTTTTAAAACTTTCCGACTTTCTCTGGTAACCGCCGGACTACTTTTCTCATGCCCGCTACGTCCCTGCACACAAGTAGTCTGCAGTGTGTGACAGTCCAAGACGGTACAAGTGTGCACGCAATCGGCAGTGACCAGTCCTTAGACGGAATATGGTGGTCTGTTGGTGGCGCTGGAGGTGTCTTAACTGGTTGTGTTGGGTCTGCCAAGTCTGCATGATAGTGCCGCTTAATGAGGGTTTTGACTTCCTGGAAGGACATCGGTTGGTTTGGCTGCTCAAGCTTGCTGCCGGACTTGGCGAGTCGGTCTGCCTCCTCGTTTCCTGATAGTCCACAGTGAGCAGGTACCCACTGAACAGCCACTTGTGTTAGGCGTGAGAGGGCGACCAGCAGGTGCAGTGTTTCTTTCTTCAGCTGCTCACTGGGGGACTGCAGGCTTTGGATGGTGGATCTGCAGTCGGTCAGAAAAACGACGTGTGAGGGCAGGGGATCGTCTGCACTGACAAGCCTCTCGTAGAGCAGTGAGTTCAACCCGGTAGTTGGTTGACAGTCTTCCCGCAGGCAGGGATTTGGATGTGGTGTGTCCATCTGGGTAGCGGATGAAAATTCCACTGTCTCCATTCTTGACAGCTGCGTCTGAGGATCCATCTGTGAAAACGTGTGCCCAGACTGATGCATTGTAATCTCGGTTCAGCATTTCCAGTGTGAGAGACCTGAGGATGGCTTCTGACTGGAATTCTTTGCTGGCTATTCCTGGGACATCAGTAACAAACAGCACGTTTTCCAGGGAGGTGTTCCAGTCCTCAGTAGCTTGAAGAGGTTCTCGACCATCTGAGGCATTGTGATGGTGTCCTGGTGAGCTCTTGTAAGCTGTTTTGTGAGATGGTTGAAGCTGCTCCTCTTCAGCCTGCTCTTTGTTTGTTCTTGGAGTTGCTGATGGACTGGGTGGGTGGGCAGTCTCTGCAACTTTTCACTGTGAGCAAGGACCTTCTCCTCCCGTCTTTTGTCTAGGCAGTGAAGACCAGTGGTGGTTTCTAAGGTGTGGATGGGTGTCGTTTTTAGCCCGCCTGTGATGATGCGCATGCCTGCGTTCTGCACTCTGGCCATCCCCCACCCAGGTCTGCCCTGGGGGACTTGGGTGGGATTAACTAATTTTTAGTTCCCAGGGTCACCCTGGTCAGCCCCACAGGGTGGGTTTTCCTCTCTATTCTGGGGCATGTGTTTCTGTCTACCCTTGGTCCATTCACCTGTATTTGCCTTTTTAAAACTCCCCCTACTGTCTGCGCTGCCTGTAGCTCTTGATATTGGATGTGTGTTGCTAAATGGTCTTGGCTTTATTTAGGCCCCATGTCTTAGGTTTATTTAACGTATTGGACCAGCTGGCGACATACATTCAATGTTCTGTTTAGATTTTTGTTTCACAAGCAGTGCAGGCATGTCTTGAGAAAGTCTTGTTGCTGTCGGGACGTTAAGCAATGTACAATCAATATACCAATCAATGCACTCTGGCCAGCCTGCTCGTGTTGCTCTTGGCAGCAGTGGCCCAGGGTGCTAAGCCATACTCCATCACAGGACGGATGTTTCCTGTGTACACCTGCTTGAGGATGCTGTTGTTTGCTCCCCATTTGGTGCCTGCCAGTTTCTTCATGACAGACAGTCTTCTCGTGGCCTTCCACTCCGCCTCTTTGATGTGTGGATTCCAGGTCAGTTTCTTGTCTAGTTTGACACCAAGATAGGTGGGAGTGTCATCCTGGGGAACATCTTGGTTGTTGACCGTTAGTTTGAGGGATTCTTTGGAGTTGGAGAGGGAGGAGCAAGTGGAGACTGTCTTCTGACTGCTGATGGTGACACACCAGTCCCTCGCCCATCTGGAGGTGTTGTTGAGGGCCTCCTGCATTCTGACTGTAGCACTTGGAGTGGACTCTGAGGCGTTCCACATGGCAAAGTCGTCAGCATGCAGGGCTCTCGTGATGTGTCTGGAGAGGCCATCAGTGATGTCATTAATGAAGACGAGGAAGAGGGTGGGGGAAATCACATCTCCTTGGGGAACACCTTCCCTGATCTTGACGGTGTAGCTCAGACTGTCACACAGCTTGACCCTCGCTGTTCTGTGGCTGAAGAAACTCCTGATCCAGATGAACATTCACCCGGCAACTCCTGCCATCAATAGTTTCAGAAGAAGACCCTCTTTCCACAACTTGTCAAACGCTTTGGAGAGGTCAACGAAGGTGGCGACTATTTTCTTCTTTTCCTGGAAGGCATTTTCTATCGACTGTGCAAGGTAGATGGGCTGGTCTTCAGTACTTCTGTTCTTCCTGAAGGCTGTCTGTTCTTTGGTGATCAGGTTGTTGGTTTCCAGATGCGACAGAAGTCTCTTGTTGATCATGCGCTCGAGAGTCTTGCCGAGGCAGCTTAGCAGGCTGACAGGTCTGTAGCTGGACTTCTTGTTTGGGTCTTTCTTGGGTATGGATGCAATGGTGGCCTCCTTCCACGCTGATGGAAAAACATCCTTTCTCCATGAAAGGTTAAAGAGTTCAAGCAGTTTTCTTCTGACAGCTGGTCCAAGATGCTTGATCATTTCGTTGCAGACTCCGTCTTTCCCTGGGGCTTTCTTGGTCTTGAGTCTCCTGATCGCATCATTGAGTTCTGACAGAGTGAGGTCTGAAGTCATGGCTGCAGTGGGGTTTGTCTGGTGTTGAAGCTTGGTCTGCAGCTGTGTTTCGATTTCCCTTCTTCTTTTTGCTGGGATTTTTAGAGTACTTTCCATCTCAAAGGCATTAGCAAGGATGTTGGCAGCTCTCTTCCCTGTGTGGAGCATACCATCTTCCGCAAGTGCTGTGGATCTAGACGTGGTTGTGGCATCCTCGTTCAGAGTCTTGGTGAGACGTCATAGTTGTCCAGTGCTTTGGTCCAGGCTGAGTGAGGATGTTTTTTCGTGCCAGCTTTGACGGATTTCTTTTATCTTTGCCATGTTGAAGTCCTCCTTCAATTGTTTATGCCTGGCAGTTGTTTCTGGCGTTGGGGTCTTCTCCATGTCATTTCTGGCTTCTGAGAGTTGCTGCCAGAGTTTTGCTCCAGTAGAGTTTGTAGTCTTTTCTGAAACCACGGGGGATAGAATTCTGAGCTGCTGATATGATGGCTTCTGTCAGTTTTTTTTTGTTTTTGTTTTTGTTTTTGTTGTTTCTTGTGTTTTTTGTTGTTGACATTTTTGTTTATGTCCTCTGTTAGGTTGATGCAGCAGAGTGCCTCAGCATGGACTTGATATGTTGTCCAGTCAGCTTTCTTGAAGTTCCAGCTGGCTCTTTTTCGGTGGTGTTCGCTGGCAGTCTTTTCATTTGCAATGTGCAGGATGATAGGAAGGTGGTCGCTTCCGCCCAGCTGATCATTTACGACTCTGGTGGCTTGTTTCTGAGCATCTTCTGTGGCCATGGCGAGGTCAGGAGTTGATGTTTTTTTTTATTTCCAAGCTCTGGAATAGTATGTTGGTCTGTCATCAAGCTGGTTAATCAGGACTAGCTGGTTGTCGATGAGCCAGTCCTCTATGTCCTCTCCTTTGCGGTCCAAGTCTTCATACCCCCAGCTCGGTGAGTGAATGTTGAAATCCCAAACAATTATGTGGTTTTCTGGCAAGAGCTGAATGGTTTGGAGGTCAAGCCTTGAGGTGGGAGGGCTATAGCAGTTGGTGATGAGAAGTTCTTCATCTTGCAGGAGGATCTTGATGGTGACAAACTCAAGTTAGACTGCTGCTGTCTGTTCTATCAACAGCGCCGGGATTCCATGCCTGACAAGAGTTATTACTCCCCCTTTGTATCCAGTGGGTCTGTCTTATCAGAAAGTTTCATAACCTCTGATGAAGAATCTGCGGCTTTCTGTCAAGTGAGTTTCTTGGATGCAGATGACATCAATGTTGTTCTCTTTCAGGAAGGCGTGTAACTCTGTTTTCTTTTGCTGAATGCCTTCTGCGTTCCACTGCACAACCCTAAGAGCTGTCGTTGGAGTTTTAGAGAGACCAGCAGCACGACTCTGCCTCCCCCTGGTTCCCAGCTGGGTAAGCAGAGCCGCCAGTCGCAGAGGTGGGTCCCTTAGAGGCTGAGGGCCCGGCACCGTCCCCGCCTGGCTTTGGTCCACGGGGACGACACCAGATCGAAATGTCCATCTGAGGCATAATCCATGAGGGTTGCGTGTGTGCTCGTTTCCCTGACGGGTTTCCACACTATACCAGATGGCATAGTCAGCGACACTCCGACTTCGTTGGTCATTGGTTTTAGTTCCGAGTTTTCCTTCTCGTAGGAGAATTTCCGGCCGTAACTGGGATTGAGAGCTTCCCCTGCCCTTGTTTTAATTTTGTCACTAGTTGACTTCTCCTAGGCCAGTTGCCTGCCACAGCTTATGAGTCTGGTCTACCCAAGGAGTTTGTTCGGATCCCATCCCTAGACATGGCTGCCGACCAAGGCTGATGAGTCCAATCTACCCACACTCTTGTAAGGAGTTGCACCTAGAATGGCTGTTTACCAGGGCTGCTGAGCCCACCCTGCCCGCCATGGTTGGTTTTCTGTAGGGTTTTGCTCCCCTAGCCTTTGCCTCTCCCGAAGCACCCATAAGGCAGTGGGGCTATTTACCGATAGTTGGGAGTCTGGTTCACGGGTACGAGTCAGGGCGTATCCACACACCGGTGGGCCTGCATGCCGCGTGTCTGGGTGTCAGACCTCCTCCGAGTCCCCTGTAATTCAGCCTGAGTCCGTAAGGTGCTCAGATACCGTGTGTCGCCGCGAGGAGGCACTACATCGTGGGGCTTGTTGTTGGCCTGAGAGGCTGTGTACTGGCAGAGAGAGACTGACACATTCTGCCCTCCTTTTCGCAATACTGCTAGCCAGCGGTGGAAGCTGAAAGCGAGAAGTGACAAGCACTACCACTGCGCTACCACACTAGACGCATCACAACAACCATTTAACAACTCTCACTATTCAAATAATATTACTGAACAGGACGTCTTGTGCTGAGCTGCATTTTCATGTGTCTAAATGAACCATAGTTGAACCTGAATGTAGCGTTTGGTAACCAGCCGTTGCAGAAGCGTTTTCAGTTGGTGGTGTTGTTTGTTTGTTGGTTTGTTTGGGTTTTTTCGGGGGGGGGGGGGGGGGGGCAGTAACAGCGGTATAGGGCTTGTACAATGCAATACAATACAATACAACTTTTTTGTCTGTTCGAGTCAAAGCACGACAGAAATTTATTTATATACGGACAGATGATGGACGGACATCTGGGTCAGTACTTACTTACTTTTGCTGTCCAACTGTCTTACACTATGTGTTTATGAATATGATTGCCAAGTGCAAAGAGTGGGTAACTGTTTCTCTTTAACTGCAATCCAGACCAATGAGGTGACTGCCAAGCGTGTAAAATGTAAAGAAGTACCCAACGGAGAAAGAAGATAAGTAGCGACTGATCTCTCTCTGTAGTTTGTTTGTCTATTTTGACAATAGGTATTTACCCGAAATATTAATAAATTGTGTTGTAACCGTCTTTTCTAAGCGTGTTTCTTTCTCCGTTGGGTCATTTGTACTTCTTTAACTGCAAGGCTCATAAAATACATCTCAGCCGACGGGGCTCCAATTCCATCTGTCCTGCCGATGGCACCAGGTGCAAAGGCCAGGAGCCTGAAGGTTTCTTCAGTTTTTATTCGTTCGTTTGTTTGTGTGTGTGTGTGTGTGTGTGTGCACGCGTGTGTGCGTGTGTGTGTGTGTGTGTATGTATGTATGTGTGTATGTGTGATTTTTTTGGGGTTGTTTTTGTTTTTTGTCTGTCGGGGGGGGGGGGGGGGGGGGAGGGCCAGAAGATGGATGAGATACTGAGCAGGGTGCGAGTGATTTATTTTTAAAACACCATTGTCATAATGTGGTTCAAACCGTACGCGCGCATGTGATCCCAATGGGAAAAAAATGTCGGCCAGACTGACACAATAAAGTTGTTTTTTTTTTTATTTGAATTTGAATATACTGACTTCCATTAAAAACGCGAAAAATGTCTGTAAGTGTACCCGCAAACAAAGAGCCACCCTGACAGCAAAACAAGAAAATTTTATTTGTTGCTTTTTTCAGATATTCAGCCTACTGTCTGAGCTACCCGTTTCACACAAAAATTGGATGAGTTATCGCCCATGGCTACCTCGGAAGACACAGGGTTTCATTAGTGATGAAAATAAGCAAAACTAGACACGCTCTGTGAAGCAAGTTTCGAGGGATACTGTTAAAACAAGTTGTGTGGATTGCTTATGATCTTATTAACTGCCTCAAACGAAATTTGACTCGAAAAAATCATTAGAGAATCAGAACTTCCGTTGTACATTTCTCAATAAATAGTGAATTACTTTCAAACCATTTTTTATGCTCCAGTGACTGACACAGAGATAAAGAATATACCCATATCCATTTGATCAGGTACTATATGGCCGATAACCAAAAAATAAAGAACTTTTTTATTTTCATCGGTGTAGATCATGTCAGATTATTTAGGTGCCTTTGACAAACGAAAAGTAGGTCAAGACCAGACAGGCCTGATTTTCATGCACACGGAGCCTAGTGACACTGCACATTGGTTGACCGCTGCTATCTGCAGATGCTCCCCATGTCACTTTCAATATCCTGTGACGGTAGTGTCACTGATGACGTCATAAGTCATCGATGTGCGATTTTTAAGACTAAACATTTTATTTGCACACGACATAACACACTCTTCATAACATTTTCTAATAAATGACGTCAAACTAACCCGGATTAAAGCATATTTACGAAGAAAAGCGCTATGGTGAAAAATTCGCGTTTTTAATGGAAGTCCGTATATAACGAATTAACAGTCTTATTTGGGTAAAGAGACGGACCCTACTCTTTATAACATGTAGAGCTAGGCCAGCGTTCGTGCGTAAGAAAAAATTAAACCTAGCTGACATCTACGTGCGTAAAACCTGCTATTTTTCACAATTATTTCTATTGAAGAAATTCATGTATTTTGTCTTTCAAATGCGACGTTCAAAACTGTAGTTTTACTTAAATGGTTATTACCAGCTCCGTCCGCTGGCGGGCATTCTCCACCTAAGAAGAGTTGTTCCCCTTAGGCTGCGTGGCTTCGTAGCGGTAATGTTGGAGCATACTTTTGACTTGACATCATTACATTTTGTAAAGGCGCTTCTGTAAACTCTTTCCCGATTTGAAGAAAGGTAGCACCTTTTACTCGTGATGTAACGTAGGACCTGTTTGCTTATTATTTTTCTTAGAATCCAGTACTGTCATTTGCAGTTTCGCTTTTGGTCATTGTTGCAGCATCAGCTGATTTTCCCCTTCCTCAAGGGAGGAAAGGTCAACCAGTACAAACGAAGATACTTTATTTTCCCTATTTCCAATTGAAAGGACTGTTCTGATACTTGAAAAACACATTGTTTTGGAAATTGAAAAAAACCCAAGAACAATCAACACGGGGCCGATTGAAACGGGATGATAGCGCGGTTTTTTTTTTGTTTTGTTTTTTTTTGTTTTTTTTTTGTAGGGGTTCTTTTTTGTTTGTTTGCTTTTTCTTTTGGGGCGGGAGGGTGTTTTTGGGTTATTTGGGGGGATTTTTCGTTGTAGGGAGTGGATTTGTTTGTTTTTGTGGTGTTTTAATATTATTCATTATGCTAACCGGGCCTATGCTAATGATTAACAGGAGACTAGCTTTTGAACTTCATCTTCTATATAGCAGCCAGATGACAGTCAACAAACTATGAAGCCTAGTTTTGTGGACAGGATGACATGACACCACACAGATGGGGAGATCCAAAAGGAAGGAAAGGAGACACAGAAGAAATGCTGTTGATGCAAATGAGGAGAAACGAAAAATGAGAGAATCTGTTTTGAAAGGTAAGTACTAACTCGGCGTTCATTTTCTTTATGGGTCCTGGCACACAATTTCTGGCTGCCAAAATTGCTAGCAATTTCGGCAGCCAGACATTGTGTCCCAGGACCCATAAGAAAGATGAACATTTGTAAGGCAGATCCAGCCATGCAGCTCTGGCAATCTGCCAAATAGCTGCTGTGAAAAAGCTCCAACATAAACATGCTGGAACAATGTACTATGTAGTAGCTCTTGTAGTAACTCTTTTACTGCCATCATTGAAAAATAATTTTGATGTGAAATATTTGTTTAAAAACTTTTTTGAGTGTTGAAATACATGGAAACTTTTAAGGCCTAAATATTTTTGGGTGAACAATTTTTTGACTGATAAGTAAAAGTACACAGAAAGAAAGTGAAACAGCTATTTTTATTAGCTTATAGTGGAACAGCTTTTTCACCATGGTAGGAGACAGACTTTTGACCTTTCATCAGGCAGATAACAGACACTGAGACACACACACATTCAGTATACTTCTAGTGTCACTCATCTATCCAACACAGTAATTGTCATAAACTTTATGCCTCTACAGCCATTCTTCAGATTAGCGATATCCTTGGGGGTCTGAAATTACAACTCACACTGGTAAAGAAGTAGATTCTCATGACTGACTGCACCTACCTAATTCCAATTTAGATCCCCCTTGTACTGCCCAACGCCAAAGCCCCACCGGCACCGGGGTCTGCCCTGGGGGGACTTGGGTGGGGTTAGCTACTTTTTAGTTCCCAGGGTCACCCAGTCAGCCCCAATGGGTGGCTTTTTCTCCTTTTTCTGGGGCACGCTTCTGTCAAACTTTGGTCTATTCACCTGTGTTTTCTGTTTTTAAATTCTCTCTAATGTCTGCACTGCCTGTAGTCCTTGATATTGGATGTGTTTTGCTAAATGGTCTGCTGCAACTAAGATGATGGTGTTTGCGGTTAATGCATTTTTATAAATCATTTCCCTATACCTATATTTTAATTGTAATGATTTTCTACTCTTTTTTTTTTTTTTTTTTTTTTGTAAACTAGGGTGCAATAAATTAGCATGAATGTGCAGCGTCCCTGATATACAGGTTTATTTAGCATATTATATTAGACCAGCTGGTGACATACATTCTACCTTTATTCTGTTTGGGTTTATTTTACAAGCAGTGCAGGCACGTCCTGAGAAAATCTTCTTGCAGTCAGGACCTTAAGCAATGTACAACCAACCAACCCAACATTGTTATTAGCTATTCCGCGGTAGCTTCCTCAGTGTCATTTGAAAGTCCATATACAAGATGTATAGATGTTTATATGGCCTTTCTAGTAACAGAAGCCTGTGGGAAGCGGATATATTGGCCTTAATTTACATCCTCCAGTTGCAACAGTCATCAGGGTTTCAGTTGAGACTGAAAGGGGGTAGGGAGATGGGCAGGGGTGTGAGCATAGGGGCATAAAAGACATGCTTTAGCTCTCTAAGTAGTAGTAAGAATAACACAAAAATACGGACGTAAATGTGGATCAACTGGTTTTTGTGAAACGGACATTTTCACTTACTGAAAATATCAAGTTTCAAGCTTGTCTGTCCACAAATGCGGGCTCTAGTCCTGTCACATATACACGCACACATAAGGCGTTTGGCGCCATATGTACGTTCTCTATCAAGGTATGCATAGATAGACGTACACAAACCAAGGGGAATCACTCAGCACTGGACAGACAAACAGTTGGATCCCCTGCCCCCGCCTATCAGGCACCCAATCGCCAGCCCACAGAGAAATACGCAGGTATAGAACAAGACCATCATCTGCATCCTCAAAAAGATGCATCAGGTCTCGCTTATAACCCATGTCTTTCTCTGGAACTTAGGAAGTAGGCAGGAGAAACATACATACACATATACCAACTATAGTAGTGCACGTTCGTATATGTGTATGTATATCTTCCTATGCATACTATTACTAATTTAGTTGACTCTAGTTGGGTGGGGGGTGGGGGGTGGTTGTTGGTTGACAGATGTGTGAAAAATGCTTACATTTTCAGAAAACATTGATTTTGCTGCTGCAGAAACCAGCTCTTGTCACAAAGGGCACACATGTAAATCGGTCATACACGTGAGCCATAATAGCTTTGCCTTTCTTGTTTTGTTACTTCTTTGCCAGAATTTGGGGTCCGCCCACCCAGCACATGATGTGCATTCTACGGAACGCACTCTGACCAGCCCCATTTCAAAGTCTACCATTTTTTCAATACGGTAGACAAAAACTAAAGTCTGGCTCCTGAACCAGCAAAATCCATTTTTTCTGAAAATGTGTGCATTTTTCACAAATTTGTCAACCCACCGTGAACCTTGGCCTTTGTGATGGGTTAACCGAATTAGTGTGCATAGACAGGTCTTGTCATCAGCTACCTTTATGTCAAATTTGATTTGAAAAGTTTGCAAAAGCTTTGATGAAACTACAATTCTATCCAAAATTGGCATTTTTAAAACATTTGGTGACCCTTGACCTTCCAAGAGGTCATCCAAATTAGTATGCATAGATAGGTCTTACCATCAGGTGTCTCTGTACCAAGTTTGGGTTGAAGTTGAAAATGGTATTTAAAAAAAAAAGTTTTTGTCAAAATATGGCTATTTTTTACCTATGTATTTCTGGACCACCCTATGACCCTTGGCGTTTGTGATAGGTCAACTAAATTAGTATGCAAAGGAAGGTCTCATCATCAGCTACCTTTGTGTAAATAAATATGGCTATTTGTCACCTGTTTCTGGGCCCCTATGACTTGACTTTTGAGAGAGGTCACTAACATTGGTATGTTTAGAAAGGTCTTGTCACAATGTATCCTTGGGCCAAGTTTGAAGTCTGTGTCTTGAGCAGTCTCCAAGAAAATGCCGACATTAAAGTTTACCACTGGACTGGCCCAGAACATACTCACTTTTGCTTCGCACATGAGCCAAAAAGTAAATAAAAATAAATGAATTAAAAAAACACTCTGTGCGTGAAGCACATTATTTCACTGTGGTAAAAATTTGCAGAATAGGCCAGTTGAGAGTTATCAGAGCAACTTTGAGATGAGACAAGACTTGGTGAGCCATGAAATCGGGGCAACTCAGCTAGCTGTTACGCTTAGCCAATACTGTTTTGCTGTGAATTGCATGAAAGATGCGGGAAATTTACGCTCAGACTGGCAAAGAATGGTCGACGATTGCTTCCAGATCATACAGTTTTTTTCAATACAACCTTACTTTTTTATTTTTATGGAAATAATACTGAGGAAAACGATCTTGCAACATTCATGAAAACTGCATACGGCAATGAAGCCAGTCATGGTGGCTTCGGAAAATGGTCTGCCATGTCGTTTCAATAGCTAGTATAATTATTTAACTTTGTTAAACCTACAGTAGATGCATTTTATTCATGTAAACTTTGATTATATAGTGCGATGTCACTGAAATAATTTATTATGTAAAGCTTTCCTGCTCGCACTGACGATCGTCCATAGTGACGCACTGTTTGGCCCACTGCGCTTTCTCACCTCTCGCTCTAGAGAGTGCGTTGGTTTGGGGGAACTCGTGACCTCATGGTACCAGAATGGCTTGGCACCTATAGGCTCCAAGCCATTCTGGCACAACCCTTTAACTATCATGGCTACTCGGTAACTTGTAGTGCATCAGGGCTCAGTGAGTTAATGTTTGCCTGTGTTTGTACATGTATATGTTTTGTGGCATCAAGTATACATTTACTGACAAAGAAAATGCGACATTTTTGGAATCGTCTAAAACACAAAAGTGTTTCCGATGATTCCAAAAATGTCACATTTCTTTTGTTCATCAGTATACATGTCACACACAAAAACACTGTGACATAAGAAAATCAGTGTTTGTCATTTTTGGCTCAGGTGCGAAGCAAAGGTGAGTCCATGTTCTGGGCCCAGTGGGTGTCTTCTGGCGTCTTGCGTCCGTGGTAAACTTTAACTTTGGCAATTTCTTGGAGACCATTCAAGCCACAGTCTTCAAACTTGGCCCAAGGATACTTTGTGGCAAGACCTTTCTAAACATACCAATTTGAGTGCCCTCTCTCAAAGGTCAAGGTCTAACTAACTCAAAGGTCAAGGTCAATTGGGATCAGGAAATAGGTCAAAAATAGCCATATTTGACAAACTGATTTGTTCTCAAATACTATTCACAACTTCAAACCCAAACGTGGTGCACAGATACCTGATGGTAAGACCTTCATATGCATTTTAGTTTGGTTGATCCCTCGGAAAGGTCAAGGGTCACAAGAGATCAGGAAATAGATGAAAAATAGCCATATTTTGACAAAAGATGTGTTTTCTCAAATACTGTTCACAACTTCAAACCCAATCTTGGTACAAAGATATCTGATGGTAAGGCCTATCTATGCATACTAATTTGGATGATCCCTCGGGAAGGTCAAGGGTCACAGGAGATTGGCAAATGTGCGTAAAATGCCACTTTCGATAGAATCTTTCTTCTCAACATATTTGTAAAGTTTTCAATCAAATTTGGCTCAAAGGTAGCTGATGATAAGACCTTAACCCATTTATGCCAGAATTTTTTTATTTTGAATTTTTAGTTTATTCTTGAGCAAATTTCATATTAGAAGCATTGATACTAGTTATTACTAATATTAGTCGTATTTTTTGTTTTCAGGTGATGTAGTAGCCCCAAAATAGGCGTCCTCATATGGGTATGCTAGGACTGAGATGGTACAGGTTTTATGAACACCACAAAGTGAGAAATACAAGCAAGTGAACCAATTTAATCCATCTTTTATTGACTGCACACACTTTCTAGCTTAAAGAAGTGTCATCATCATCATCATGGCTCGACTTCACGAACAAAGATTCTATAGGGCTTGCCCACGTCGTCTGCAGGCATTTTCATGACTGCGGAGGCCAATCCGAGACAGGCAGGTTTGACCGCAGTGGCTGCAGTCTGGTCAGGGTTCTGAGTTGCGACAACTCTGTTTTTTCTCCTGAGCCGCTTGTCCTTGAGGTTAGCTCTGCGAGAGTCCTCAAAGGAGACAGCTGCCTTGTGAATGGTGGAGCGCCAGGTGTCACGGTCCGCAGCAAGCGAAGACCACTGGCGATGGTCGATTTGGCAGGCACTAAGTGACTTCTTGGAATACAGTGGACACTGTGGACACAGCTTGACGACCTCGATTTTGCAGACGACTTGGCATTACTGTCCCACACTCATCAACAAATGCAGGACAAGACCACGAGGCTTGCTGACATCTCGTCCCAAGTGGGCCTCACCATTCACAAACAGAAAACAAAGACAATGAGGCTGAACGCAACCAGGGAAGAACCAGTCTTGCTTGCTGGCACCCCGTTGGAGGGGGTGGAGTCCTTCACCTATCTCGGGAGCATCATAGACAAAAAAGGCGGCACTGATGCAGATGTCAGAGCATGAATCGGTAAAGCCAGAGCAGCCTTTCTCCAGTTGAAAAAAGTGTGGAGTTCCAGAGAGCTGTCACAACACACCAAAGTCCGGATTTTCAACTCCAATGTAAAAGCAGTTCTCCTATATGGAGCAGAGACATGGAGATTGACAAAAACCACAGTCAACAGAGTACAGACCTTCATGAACAGTTGCCTTAGAAGAATTTTGAAAATCCACTGGCCAGAGAAGATCAGCAACGTCAGACTCTGGGAGAGAACAGAGCAGATAACAGCAGAGAATGAAATTGGGCGAAGAAGATGGGGATGGATCGGTCACAGTCTGAGAAAGCCAGCTTCCAGTATCACTAGGCAGGCATTGTCATGGAACCCCCAGGGAAAGAGGAAAAGAGGTAGGCCGAGAAACTCCTGGCGTCGAGACCTCCAAGCAGACATCAAGAGACTGGAGTAGAATCGAAGGAGAAGCACAGGACAGGAGTTGCTGGAGGTCTCTCGTCGACGGCCTATACCCGGGTAGGGGTGACAGGCGTAAGTAAGTAAGTGACTTCTTGAGACCGTCTTTGCATCTCTTCTTTGGTGCCCCTCTGTCTCGGTGTCCAGTGGCGAGCTCGCCGAACAGAGTGATCTTGGGTAGGCGATGATCCTCCATCCTGGAGACGTGCCCCGCCCAGCGAAGCTGTGTCCGCAGCAGCAAAGCCTCGATGCTCAAAGTTTCCACCTGTTCAAGGACCTTGACGTTGGTGACATAGTCACTCCAGTGTTAAAGAAGTGTAAAAGTTATGTATTATGCACATTCTGTGTATATTGGAGCAATACTGACGCAAAAGTAGTTACTTGTAGTACATATGATGCTATAAAATGTCATAATGTAATAAAGTTCTTAACAAAAACAAGAAAAGATCAGCTCTTAAAGCTCACATGCTGAATATCAATAAATAATTGATCTGACCTTTGTGACCTTGACCTTTTTGACAGGCCATGAAGTGTTCAAATATCCTACCATAACTAAAACTAGGAGGTTGGCATTTGTAACAACGAAATACATTGTCTGTAAATGTATGCATTTTTTTCACACGTTTGTCAGCCTCCCGTGACCTTTAACCTTTTCAACGGTTTGACCAAATTAGTATGCATAGAAAGTTCTTATCCTCAGCTACCAATATACCAAATTTGACTGAAAACTTGTTAAAATTCTATCAAAAACAGGCACGCTTCACACATTTGCTGACCTCATATGACCCTTGACTTTCCAAGGGGTCATCAAAATTATTATGTATAGGAAGGTCTTACCATTAGGTATCTGTGTACCACGTCTGGATGTGAAGTTGAAAATAGTATAGAATTTTTTAGGGGTCAAATGTGGCTATATCTTTTACCACTTTCTTGACCCCTGTGACCTTTATCTTTGAGAGGGGTCGCTCATGTTAGTATGTTTAGAAAGGCCTTGCTGCTAATTATCCTTTGGCCATATTTGAACACTGTGGCTTGCATAGTATCCACAAAATTCCAACGTTAAAGTTTACTATGGAGGACAATTGAATTGACGGAAGACCACTGGCCCAGTACATAGACTCACTTTTTCTATCGCATGTAAGCTAACAAAAACAAATAGTGAAGTTCACAGATATGCTCTTTTTTTCCCAGTGAGTACACATGTGAGCAGATTCCAACGCATGCTCTTTATTTTCTAGCAAAATTGAACTGTGGAAGCCATAGCTACTTATCCATGATGATGGTTCTCAATAAGCTCTGTTTTCACAGAGTATGATCCCAGTGGGATGTTTTAAGCAGCTAGGGTTACCCGATATAAGTGCAAGGATTGTTGGACACACAGGTCAATGCAGAAGGACAGACAACCACCACAGCCACTCTGTATTTATCCACACTGTGATCCATTCTGTCTTCTCTTATCGAGGTCTTGTTATTGTGAGAGATCATGGATGGACGGCCGGGGATATCGATCCTTTTGTGTGCAGCTTTAACAAATCAGTAGCAGTTTGTTCTTCTTCTTCGGCCTTTCCAAATTGTCATTTAGCCATCAAATAATGCTAACAGAGGTGTTGCCTTCGTTCTGTCATCCATTCAGATTGTGGATTTCTCCTGCCCCATCCTCCTCACCACTGTCTTCATCAGAGTCCATGGGTGGTTGTTCTATGAAGATATCTGCTTTTTGAGAAGTGCTGTTATCATATGGGAGGTCTAAGGATGTGATTTTCGCTGAACCATCTGGAATAAAAGCACGAAAAAACACATTGAGAGAATGTGCAAAACCTGTACCCATTCATGCCTAGCGTCCCCATATGAGGACACTACTTCAACACAATGTACTGCTCAAAGTAATCATTACTTATAAAAGTGCTCAAAACACATTTTAGGGCATGTGTTTAGCTTCAGCTTTCATTTTTTAGTGTTATTAAAAATGTTTGTAGGAAAAAAGATTTTCATTTACTTTCTTTCACGATCCATTTTGCCCTCTGCGACCTTAAGAAATCTGCATAAATGGCGGCTCCCTGGAAATTCCTTTTAAAACAGTAACTCCAGATGCTCATTTATATTTGAAGGATATCTCCCATTAACTGCTGTGTAGAGATTTGTCTCCTTGAGTCATTGGCTTTAGAACAGATTGCCACAAACAACAGTGTCCTCATATGAGGATGCTAGGCTTATAATATGGGTTAATATGCATACAAATTTAGTTGACCATCACAAAGGTCAAGGGTTATGGGATGACCCAAAAATTGTTTTAAACAATCCATATTTTGACAAAAAATGTCTTTTTCTCTAAAATGTATTTTTTCGAAAAATACTTACCGATGGCATTACTGTATGGAAGATACTCGTAGCTTAACGATTTTAGCCTAAAAATCATTGTGTATAATTACACAACCAGGGAGGCAACTCGTGGGCCGTTAACAGGGCCCGAGTAGCCTCCCTTCCTTCCTCATCCGGGCAGAAGTGCCGGCGTTATCCCAGTTGAATGCTAACGCGCTCCGGCGGCAAGCGGGGCAGGTGGGAGGGCCATTTGAGTAATGCCATCGGTAAGTATTTTTCGAAAAAATACATTTTAGAGAAAAATACATTTGTTTCCTCAAAATACATTACTGATGGCATTACTGTATGGAAGAATAGCGAAAAGGAGGAGGGTGCCGCCTGCTAGGTCCCGTCATCGCTCGTGCTTAACGGTCACGAACAGGTGCAACCTCCCGACGATTTTGGCTACGCGTACCTTACAGTGCCGAAGGCGCCGGGAGTGTTGTGCCGCAGCGATGTCTCCGACCATGGCCAGATTTTCCCACTGGCTTGTAAGGTCACGGAGGTAGAAGCGGGCAAAGGTGGAATTGGTCCGCCACAAAGTCTCTCACCACGCAGTTTCTATCAAACGCAACACTGGTGGAGACTGCACGGACCTCATGTGCATGAATACACAGCATCTTAGCACCCACCGGAGAGAGCTCCTCATAGGCAGAACGGATGACCCAACGCAGCCACGAGGAGATCGTCTGCGCAGATGTCATGCCTGCCAGGGGAAAGTGGCAGGAAAAGGCGGGTCCGGCCATGCCGGATAGGTTTTGTCGTGTAGTCGTAGCGCCCAGACAGGGTCCTGACGGCGAGAGTCCCAAGTCTGGTCTGGTTCCCTGAAGGGTCGCAGGGTGAGAACTGGGGCCCTGGCCGAAGGGAGCCGATTCTTTGCCAAGAAGGCCGAATTTGTTAGGTGTACAGAGCCATTGGCCCAGAGCTGAAGACAGGACGGGTCCATAGTTATAGTGCATGTAATTCACTGACTCTGGACGCTGTGGCAAGCGCAAGTAGGAAGCAGGTCTTCCGGGTGAGATTCGCCATGCTAGCCAAGTGCAGAGGCTCGAATTTACTAGAATTTACCCAGGTGAGGTCCCAGCGGGGAATCAGAGTGTGGAACTGGTCTCTGTAACTCCAAATTCCGCATGAGATCCGAAAGATCCGAGCGGGCTCCAGGATCCGGGAGTCTCAAATGGCGGTAGGTGTCCACGATCATGGAGAGGTTCTAATGGTAATAGGGGCCAGATTCTTCTCTCGAAAAGCCAAAGGAAGAAATCTGCAAGCTGGGGCGACGTCAGCGCTGTAGGGGGAAGTCGCTCCGTCTCGCACCAATCCCAGAAGTCTCACCACTTCGTTTCGTACACTCGGAGGGTGGAAGATCTGTGGGCTGCAGCGATAGCTTCCACCGCCGCACGCGAGAAACCTCTAGAGGCGAGGGCTTGCCACACAACCGCCAGGCAAGAAAGAGGAGTTGCTCTAGGCAAGGGTGAAAGAGTGGCTGCCGGGGTTGCTTCAGCATCGTGCGGGGGGAGGGCAAGGGGAACGGGGGATCCGTCGCTAGGCTGAGGAGATCGGTGGTCCAATTCCTGTTCCAGCTGAAGGGGGTGACCAGGAGAAGGATCACCTTGCACCCCCGGAGTTTCTGAAGAACTCTGGGCACCAGCACAGACGGAGGATACGCGTAGGCGATCAGTCCCTCCCAAACCAAGGATAAGGCGTCGACCGCCCACGCCAGAGGGTCCAGGAAGGGGGAGACAAAGATGGGGAGCTGCCTGTTACAACGAGTAGCGAACAGGTCAAACGTCGTCTGCCAGCGCTCACAATCATGCGGAAGATCTCCGGACTCAGCGACCACTCTGTATGTAGGAGCTGGCCCTTCCGCGAGAGGGAGTCGGCGAGGACGCTCCGACGGCCCGGAATGCGGCGAGCCCGGAGTGAGATGTCACTGTCCCTGCACCACAGGAGCAGCTGGTAAAGGAGCGTGCAGAGGGATGGGGAGCAGGTGCCCCCCTTCTTCTGGATGTACATGACTACCGTGGAATTGTCGGCAGGGTTGATAGTCATTACTTTTTTTCTTTAATGAAATAACTTTTCTTTAATTCTGGTAAAAGGTTAAAGAAATAAATTTTCTTTACTTTTTTTTTTAAATTAAAGAAATAAATTTTCTTTAATTTTTTAATGAAATAAATTTGCGTTAAATACATGAGTGATCATTTATTGCTCAGCTCAGACAAAAAAAGTGGCATGCAGTTGAAAAGTGACACGCCACCAGATTTCCTTCTCTACCTACTATCTAAAACACTATCTGGCCAGATACATGCAGTAATTATGAGAAGGGGGAAGAAGAAGAAGAAAAGAAAAAAAAAAAACTCGGAAAACTGCACAGCGCAAGAAAAAGTCATACGGCTAAAAATGGAACAATTCAGGCTTGTTTGACCTTATTTGGCGCTGCTGACAAATCCACTCATCTGCAAGAGCCATAGATCCTCAAGAACCCCAGCAGTCTTGGGCGGGGGGGAGGGGGGGGGGGTTGGTGGGTTAATGACGATCTATGCCTACTACTATTAAAAATATATGCATGCACCCGTTCAGGTTTTCACATGTGCTGTCCAATCGTTGCTGTACCATCTGCCTTCTCACTCCTGAAACAAAAAACACCCAACTGCAAGAGGCATAGATCCTCATGGGCCCCCGCAAAGGGGATCCGTTAAGTTTTTCACCTGTCCAATCTTTACTGTACGAGTGCCATCTGCCTTCTCACTCCTGAAACGAAAACCACCCAACTGAAAGAGGCATAGATCCTCATGGCCCCCGCAACTGAGGATCTATGCCTCTTCCTGGGATAATCTACGCTCGTGATTTTCTCAAGCAAAGGGGATCCGTTCAGTTTTTCACCCAGAGGCATAGATCCTCCAAACTGCCTCAAACCGGCTGCAACTGGGTCAAACTGGCTTTGCGCATAGGCACCTGTTTTCGTGGTGGAAAAACGAACTGAAGTAACGAAATTTTTAACGAAAGAAATCAATCGTTACTTTTATTTTTTAATTCGTTGAATTTTCTTTAACTTTTTAAAAACATTAACGCGTTAAATTTTCTTTAACCAAAATTTTAATTTGTTAAATCGTTATATTGTTAAATCTTCCAACCCTGATTGTCAGACATGATGAGGACTTCTTGACGGCGAAGCCGAGACTGCCAATGGTTGAGGACCAACCAAACCACCTCCATCCCCAACCAATTGATGTGTCTGTCCGAGAACTTCAGGCGCCACAGGCCCGAGGCAGTGGAGAAATCCGGCAGGAGGTGCACGTCCCAGCCAGAGTGGCTGGCGTCAGTGCAGAGGAAAGTCACAGCAGGGGGGAGGAGGAAGGGGGGACCCCTGAACGAAGCCAGCAGGGGTCCGCCCACCGCTGGAGGTGGACTTGGACAAGCAGGAGGACAGGAATGGGGGCCGCAAGGTCGCGGGAGGACGGGCGCCAAGGGCAAGGGAGGAGGAGTTGAAGAGAGAGAGCCGCCCCAGGGTAACAGGTCTGCGGCTGCGTACAAAGAACCCAGCAGTTGTAACCAACTCGTGCCGGGACTACATCTGCGCTGGAACCCGGCGGGAGAACTCCACCAACTTCACGACGCGTGCCTCCGGCAGTTGCATGAGGTGGCAGACGGTCCAGAATTTCATGTCAAGATGCACGAACCGTCGGGACGGAGAGAGATTGGACTTTCCACTGTTGACTAGGAAATTGAAGCGACGCAAAAGAGCAAGAACAGGCCCCGATACGTGGTAAGGGAGGCGGAAACCTGGTTCTGGAGAAGCAGATCGTCCCAAAAGTTGGAGGAGGGGCTGGAGGAGGTCTGGCGAGCCCTGGCGACCACCGCATCTACGATCCGGGTGAACACCCAAAGGCCGAAGGGGAGAGACAGAAACTGGTAGATCGTCCCACAATAGGCGAAGCGAGGGAATTTCGGACCAAGGTCGCCGTGTTGTTGAGTTCGCTGGGGATGCAGTGCAGAAAGGCCTCCCGGGAAGCAAGCAGCGTCTCTGTGGCCAGATCCACCGGCGGGAGGGGGCAAACAAACGACTGGGAGTAACCCGCATACCAGTGCTGTCGGAAGCGGATATCAACGCCTGCCGGCCAGCGGGCGTCGGAGAAGGAGCCCTTGTCCGAATGCCAACCCTGCTGAAGCTGAGCGTAGAACGCGTTCGTCAAAGCCCGAAAACCGGTGGGTTGAGGAAGAGACTTGAACTTCTTCAGTTCTTGGTTAACCGTGGCGCATCCACAAGGGCGGAAGCCATCCTCTTCATCGGCGGTGACGGGGGGGGAGGGGGGGGGGGGCAGAAATCCGGAGGCAGAAAAACAGGCGACGAGTCGAGACGTCACATCGAAGGCGCGCAACGTCCCCGAGTCCGCCGGAGGGGGCGGGCACAGGAGAAAGGTCACGTGAGGATGCACAGGACCGGACACTGCCACATGAAGCCGGAGACGCGGAACGATCCGATCGCTGGCAGCGGCACCAAGCTGAAGCATGGAGGAGCACCGGACATCACGATAAGGTCTGTGCTGAAGCACAGACTTGATCCCATCGGTGGTCGCTGACGGCGGCACCGCTCTGAAGCACGGAGGAGCGCCGGACATCACGGGAAGGCCCATCGGTGGTCGCTGACGACGGCACCGTGCTGAAGCACGGAGGAGCGCCGGACATCACGGGAAGGTCTGTGCTGAAGCACAGCCGGGTCCCGTCTGTGGTCGCTGATGGCGGCACCGCGCTGAAGCATGGAGAAACGCCAGACATCACGGGAAGGTCTGTGCTGAAGCACAGCCGGGTCCCGTCGGTGGTCGCTAACGGCGGCATCGCGCTGAAGCATGGTGGAGCGCCGCACGTCACGGGACGAAGGTCCGTGCTGAAGCACAGCCGAGTCCCGTCGCTCGTCAACCACTGACCTGGTCTGAAGACCGGCAGGCCGCTTTCAGTCGCGGGGCACCGACCTGTGCTGAAACCAGAGTGGGCCCCGTTGAGCTCCGGCATCCAGTGCTTAGTGCAAGGGGTCCAGAAGGCGGGCCGGGTGCGATGGGTCTCGGGTCGCCGCCCGGTGCCGGAAATGTCCAAACAGACCGGGGAACAAGACACCGAGACTGACGGAGAGCGAGAGCTTCGAATCGAGCGAAACCGTAGAACTCACGGTCGTCGGGCAAGGTCTTCATAGCCCGTCGATCGAAGAGGCAAGATCATGGGGGCTAAAACAGACGCTGCAGGCCGCGCGTGGTGGGAAGCGAGTCCCACGAAGTCGGAAATTGCCTGCCGAGGGTGGGGAAACCAGCGAAAGTAGGGGCTTGCGGGAGGTAGAAGGGCGTTCACATCGGTAGAACTCCCACTCTTGGGACCACTGTGCCTCCTTTCACGAAGCGCATCTCTCGTACGGCCGTGCGGAAGAGCAGCCCGAGCAAGGAAGGCACAAGCGTGAGTTTTAATATCCACATGATCTTTCATAAAAAGGGTTTGCAGTAGCTGAGTCAGCCACTGACCCATAAGCCCTAGGCGTGAAAACCAGCAAGATAATTGCAAAGTTTATCCTCTGATAAGTCAAATGTTAGTAGTGCAATGAGTGACGTAAAACAGAGTCGTCACTATGAAGCTTGAAGTGACGTCGTTTCGCTTCTCGTGCTATTCTTCTGAATAGCTATGCAACGCCAGACCACAGAGCTTACAAATGGCGGGTATCGCCATGTGTCCGTAATTATTTCTGTGTGAGGGTGAGCTTGAGTAGGAGGTGGATGCCTGTCGCTACACGAGCCCACAGAGCGTGTTAAGCCGGGTAGGTGGGAAATAGACCTAGCATGAACAGCTCTGAATGTTCCTAAAAGATAAATGCATCTGAGCTCCAAACAATACAGTAGACTATGAGATGAAATCCTCATCTTGTTGTTTGTGTGAATGTGCAGCGCGCAATGTAGAAGACAGAATTTGTGCCGCACATTACATGGTGGGCAGGAATGGGATGAGGACTTTTCCTCACTTCCATCCAGTCAATTTTACATACAGACTTGGCTTACGGTTGCCTGTCTTGCCTTCGTGTGTAAAGCACTCATAAACATCAAGTGCGCAATTTAAAAATACTTACCGATGCATGAGAGATAAGGCACGTGGCCTGATCGTAGGAAAGGGCCACGTGAGCGAAATTTACGACCGGTGCCGTACCAGGTAGAATTTGTGAATGAACAAACCATACTTTCGAGGAGTGCGCCGGCCAGTCAGAAACCCGACGGCCAAAGCATGCCCCGAGACATTACCTGGCCATATCCCAAGCGACGGAAGGTAGGGAAAGAGGCTAGGAAACTACACACCGCAAGAAGTCTGCGCAGAAGCAATGGCGCCACGTGGACCCGAAGGAGGAAAACGGCGCCACGTGTTTCCGCAAGAAACGAAGCATGCCACCACACAAAACACACAAAGTTCAAGTGAATCACAGGGCACCATGTAAATCCCAGGAAACAAATGCGAGCACCGGTGGAGAAGAAAGAATCCAAGGAAAAAGTGAAGGTAGGCTGAGCACGTGGTAGACACGACCTATCGCAACTAAGCTAAGCATTCAACTGGGATGACACCGGCACTTCTGCCCGGATGAGGAGGGAATGGAGGCTACTCGGGCCCTGTTAACGGCCCACGAGTTGCCTCCCTGGTTGTGTAATTACACAATGATTTTTAGGCTGAAATCGTTAAGCTAAGAGTATCTTCCATACAGTAATGCCATCGGTAATGTATTTTGAGGAAACAAATGTTTTTTCTTAAGTAATATTTTCAACTTCAAACCCAAACTTGGTACAGATACCTGAAAGATTTGTCTATGCATACTAATGGCCCTCAAAAAGGTCTAGGGTCACAAGAGGTCACTAAATGTGTGAAAAATGCTATTTTTTGTTAGAAATGTAGTTTTATCAAAATTTTTGCAAACTTTTCAAATTTGGCATGTTGTTTGATGATGGCAAGGCATTTCTATGCATACTAATTTAGTTGACTCATCGCAAAGGTCAAGGGTCATGGTGGTTTGACATTTGTGTGAAAAATGCTTAGATTTTGAGAAAACATGGATTTTGCTGGTGCTGAAGCCAGCCCTTTGCTTATTGTCACAGTTTTTTATCTTGTGCATAGTTTTTCGGGCACGAGCTCAGTCACCAGGTGGAGGGGGTGCCTTGTTAGTGAATGACAAGCCCCACCATCAGTCCAGTACCATCATGGCCACAAAGAGAGGGCATCTTTCACATCTCACCCACACGTACAAAGCCAGCCAATCACCATCTTCATCATCTAGCTCAGAGGCTGAAGGAAAGTGCAGTCAGCAAGAATCTCGCAAACGCAAACGGCACAAAAAGATAATCACAGGCCAAGAGGTAATACTTACTTTTGCCCAGTTGCACATGCAGCCACCATACTATTTACAGTACCAGTATCTGCATACACAAGGGGGTTAACTCATTTGCGGCCAGCCGCATCCCGATGCACGGCTTAGGCCTCGCATCCGGATGCGGCTTTCCGCGAATGAGTTAACCCATATCATACTGAGGCTAAATGCTTCAAATGTGTACACTGCCAATGCCATATGCAAGCTACATTATAGTACTTACAGATAAAGATATAAACCAATGGCTTTAGTTCAAGGGTGGTGCCTGAATAGCTTGGCGCCTAGAGGCGTCAAACTATTCTGGCACTACCTTATAACAATTTTAGGCAAACTTATTTCACACATCGAATGATAAGGGTTAATGGATGGTAAACAGCACACAAAAAGTGGGGAGGAGAAAGTCTGAGTAAATGACACTAAAAAAGGTGTGGTTGGAACCCTTAAGTAAGTGGTGTTATATCTTATTTATTATATCCAAACTTGTTTTAAGTGAATTGAACGTATTTTGATGATTGACTTTTTTCCAGAGCACTGCCCATGACTCCAAGGCTGGTGTTGGTCAGCACCTCAGAGCAGCGCATACTTACTCCTACGTAAGTCACACATGATCTCTGAGATTTGTTTCCTCAAAAACATTACCGATGACATGACTAATAGGAAGTGTCTACTTACTTACGTCTGTCACCCCCACCCGGGTATAGGCCGTCGACGAGAGACCTCCAGCAACTCCTGTCCTGTGCTTCTCCTTCGATTCTACTCCAGGTGGTTCCCAGTCTCTTGAAAAGTGTCTACTTACTCACACAATTCTAGCCTAAGAAATCCGTTGTGTTACCACACAACCCGGGAGGCACTCGGGGGGAACCCCAGGAGGGGCCAGGAGTAGTCTCCCGTTACTGCCCATCCTGTTCCGAGTCCTCCCATAATTCCCCAGTCAGTCTACTTAGGCTCACGCTGTTCAGACATGTTGCTCTAGCCTACGGACTTTGGGAATTTCGACCGGTTTGCCGGTCTTCCGGACTTCGGCTTCTTCTCTTGGCGTCTACTTCGTCGGCCCTGCCTGTGCCACGGCGTGGCTCTGTCGTCCCCTCATCGTTGGCTGCTGCCCTCTTCGGCGCTTGAGTGCCTGGGCTGCACGGTGAGCGTCACCGGGACTTAGCCCGGTCGTGCCATGGGTGTTTTGGACATTTCTCCCCCCGTTCCCGCTCCGGCGGAAAGGTAAGGTAGCTGGGTTGGCCCTCGGCCGGTTCCCGGGCTGGGCACTGGTTTGAGCAGGCACGAAGGCAGTCTTCATCTTCGCTGTTGCTTGCGTGCCAAAATTCTCAACTCTTAGCTTGGCGGGGCCCCTCGCGCCCGCGCCCACTCACCTTTCGGTTGATTGGTGTGGCATTGTTGGCGCTTACCTACTCACTTGTACCTTGTGTGATTTGGGGAATTTGTTATGCTCCAGCCCATGCCTTGACGCCATTACGTTGGTGGATGTGGCGGGGTCAGACGCTTACTTCGTTCCTGAATCTGTCATGAAATGCTTGTTTTTTTTTGTGCATTATGCGTCGTATGCTCGCCTTAGCTTGGCGGGGCCCCACGTGCCCGCGCCCTGTCGCCATTACGTGGTAATGTTCCTGTGCCAGATGCTTGTTTCATGCCTTTTCTTGTCATCACATGTTTGAGTTGTACATCATGCGTCATATGCTCACCTTGGCTTGGCGGGGCCTCATGTGCCCGCGCCCTGTCACCATTATGTTGATAATGTTACTGTACCTGACGCTTGCTTCATGCCTATACTTGTCATGACATGCTTGAGTTTTGTTGTACATGTTGTATCGTATGCTCACCTTAGCGTGGCGGGCGCTATGCCCTCCAGACCAAGGGTGACTGCCACGCGTGTGAATGCAGGGAGGTACCCAGCGCAGGGAAGACGGGTACATCACTTTTATTGATGTTTGGGGAGTTGCCCTTGGCAAGATGGACAAACAGAGAGGTTAGCCGCGACTTCTCTTCTTCGCAGACGGTAGGTCGCAAAGGTAGGGTGCTTTCCTTAGATTCGCCGGGCCCCGTATGCCCGCGCCCACTAGCTTACAGGGATGGATTGCAGGCCCAGGCTCTTGCTGACAGGTTTGTTCCTCGCTGTTTGTGCCTTTTGTGTTGCGAAGGCTAGCCTTACCAGGGCGGGGTCCCACAGGCCCTCGCCCACGTGCCTTCGGTTGTGTTGTGTGTTGCAGTGACCTGTTGCTATCCTGTATGCGAGGCAGAGGGTTCCAGTGGCTGTCACTTTCCAGAGGTCTGTCTCGCCTGCACCGGATGCGCCCCCGACCACACTTGCGGCACCTACTTCACCTGACCTGAGCTGTGCTGTTAGCAGTTATGGAGTGTACAGACGCGAGCGACCAGCACCTGTGTGTGATCCGAATCCAGTCGAGGCGCCATTTCCCGGGCCCTGCGTACTACCGCACGAGAGCGCAACCACCGCTCGAGACCGCGACGACCTTTGCCGATCACGCCACGCCGGACGCAGGAACCTAGTGCGCAGAGCGGGTATTGATCGAAGCGGCCGCTTCCAGGAGGGAGCGTGCCCGGACAAGCCTTCTGACAGGCAGAGAACCCTCCTCACTGAGTCCGGTTCGGAGAGACGTGCCTCGCGCTGTCCCATGTCCACTGCCGATCCCCGTTCGTCTCCAAGGAAACCCGCTGGCCCCTACGAGGAGTCACCTCGCCGGCAGAGAGCCCTCCTCATTGGTCGCAGTTATGGAGTGTACAGACGTGAGTGACCGGCATCTGGGTGTGGCCTGGTTCCTGTTGAGACGCCTTCCCAGTGCCCTGCTTACTGGCCGAACGACTTTCGGCTTGGAGGCCGCTGTTTGCGCATCCACCCTGCACTCTCGGACAACTGATGTAGCTTCGCGGACACATAGCGCCGGCCTCACAGAGCCCGGCCACGGGGACGCGCATCGCGCCGCCCCTTGCCAGCTATCAGTTCTCGCTTGTCTCTCACACTCACGGACTCTTCCGAAGAGTCCATATGCCAGCAGGGAGCCCGCCCCACGGGGCCTGGCTCCTAGAGACAAAGTGCCACGGGACCGGGGACAGCTGGACCTGTGGCTTCCCACTAACAGTTCTTCCCATCTCTCACGCATGCAGACTCCTCCGGGGAATCCATATGCCGGCAGGGAGCCCGCCCCTCGGGGCCCAGCTCTTAGAGACGAAGTGCCACGCGACCAGGGACAACGGAACCTGTGGCTTCCCCTTACTCTTGACATGCGCTTGGCAGCTGGGGACAGGAGCCCTGGCCACGGAGCAGGACCGCTGTCAACGCGACTGCTTCCTGGAGGAAGCCTGACGGGACAAGCTGCTTGTCAGCTGAGAGCCCGCTTCAGAGCCCGGCTCGGTGAGGCGCGCCACACGCCGCCCTATGTCCACTGGCAGTCCTCGCTCATCTCCTTTGCCCGCTGGTGGGGACTCGCTACACCGGCAGGGAGCCCGCCTCCTTGAGCCTGGCTCGGAGAGATTGGCCCGGCCACCTGAAGACGTAGGGCAGTTTGGAGCCCCCTCACCACTCCGGGTTCCAGTCTCGCTCGCCCCCTTCGTCGACTCCTCACGTCCCGCACGCCGGCCCGGTCATCGCATGCAGACTCCATGCTTGCCTTGCACGTAGTGCTCTTCGCATCTCCATCGCGCTTCCCCCGGTTGACGACTCGGTGTCTCCCCCCGCTTGAGAGGGGGGTCTTCGCTGGTGGTCGCTGGATGACAGGTGTGGAGGTTCCGGTCCCTGCCACAGCCTCCCGCCCTTCGGGACCTGCGCTACGACTGCTCAGCTCTCTTCCGGTCGGGTTCCGGGACTCCGTTGCTTCTCCGTCCATAGGTGTCCGGCCAGGTTCGACGTTCCTTTCGTCCGGACTGCTTCTCAGGACTCTCCCAAGCGTTCGTCTGCCCTCAGCCGGCTGTGGTTCCGCGCCCAGCGCTGCGGTTGGACTTGATGGCCTCGCTCGTCTGTAACTCCCCAGCTTCGTGGGATTCTGGAGCTTCTGTCCCTGGCCTTCGCCCGCCGCTTCGAAGTCGCCTGGCTCCCCAGCTTGGCTTCCCCCGCGGGATCCTAGCGCTCGCGGAACGACTGTCGGGGCGGCATATCTCTCATCGTTCAACTCCATCACTGCCACCTCCTGTTGGGTCCTGTGGCGTCGGGATGTGGTGCAGGTGGCCTGCTGCAGCGTGCCCCCCATGCTGGGGACTCAGCTGCGCCGTGCTCCCCTGGGTGGCCCTGCTCTTCAGTGCGTCCGGGCTGACCGGACGGTACATCGTAGACCCTAGGCCTCGCAAGTTCCCTCTACATCGCTTCCGGTCCCGCCGTACAGCTCTTGGACTACGTGTTCAGTCTGGTCTTCTGACACTTTTCTCCAGATCCCCACGCGCTAGGCTCCAGGAAGTTCTCCGGTTCACCTGTGACGGAGTAGTACCAGTTCAGGCGCTGCCGTGCGGTCTCAACCTCAGCCTGTGGTTCCTCAACCGCTTCAGGGACGCAGTCTTCCAGCCCTGTGTTCAACTACTTCGACGACCTCTTCCAGCGCATACAGTGGAGGCCACCGGTCTTCGGACAGCGTTGCACCGTCATGGGGGTGGTCCCGGTTGGGGTTCCTAGTCGCCGCTGGTAGGTCGGACCTCTCCCCCTGTCGTCGCTTCGTCCGTCTCGGCAGGGAGTTTGCCACCGACCTCTACAGGGTGCATTGCTGAGGCCACGGATCCTAAGTTGGCTCTAGCAGCCCAGGTAGCCCAGCAGGACACAGCCTCTGGCAGAGTCTGGCTTCAGCTCCTTCGTGGCTCCTTGCGGCAGCGGATCTACTTCCCCTCGGTTGTCTCTGCGCCCGGCATTACAGCAGCACCTCATGCTTCTCTGGCGCCCCTCCTCAGGAGATCTCACTTCCATGGTGCCCTTGTCTCCGTTGATTCACCCCCTTCTTCTGCGAGGGATGGGACGCGTGTCTCACTTCGCGAGTCCACCTGACCACTCGACCTTCATGACTCTTCCTGCGTGGCAATGCAAAGTCTTACCAGTGGGGGAGCCCACTGGCTTCTGCGCTTCTTCGCGACGTACGGCCCCGGGCCTTTAGAGTTCGCGGACAAGCACATCAGTGGGTTGGAGCCGTAAGCGATCAGGCAAGCCCTCATCGCGTGGGAGGAACAGCTCAGTCGCCAGGGACTGCTCATCCTCGTTGACAACGCTACAGTGGTGGCATACATCCAAGAACGGAGTGGGGCGCCCTCACCCGACCCCGGCTTGCTCCTCTGCCGTCTGTTCTGCTGGTGCTAGAACCTCAACTTTCCCTCCGTGTTCATCTCTTCCGTGTGATGACTGAAGGTCTTCGTCGATCCTCCCGCCTGGCGCGGCCGGTTGCTACATTTGCGGACCTTACGCCAGGACATCCTGCGGATGATCGGCGCGCATGGGAGACACCACTGTCGACCTCTTCGATACGAGGTGGAATCACCAGCTTCCCCTATTCGTCGCCCCAATCCCAGACCCTCTGGCCTGGACAGTCTTTGCTCTGTCCAGTCCATCCCGTGAGACGGGTTTCTTGCTGTGGGTACCCCCCCCCCCCCCCCACCTCCGACAACCCTCGTCCCCAAAGTCCCCTCAAGCTTCGGGGATGCAATGCAGTCGTCCTACTGGTCGCCCCGTTCTCTTGGAACCGGTCCTGGTCCACCGACCTTCTCAGCCTCGCCACGGACCCCTTTGGCTGCTCCCCGCACGGTGCTCGGCAACCGCGTCATCGCTGTTAACCCATACCCGGAGCGCCCACTCCTCAGCGTGTGGAGGTTGGGCGGCAAGCCCTCGCTGCCAGAGGTTCTTGACTGCAGCAGTGGAAGCTATCGCTACAGCTCGCAGACCCTCGACACGACGCGGCTACGAGGGAAGATGGCGAGTACTGTGCTTCTGGTTGCGACGACCTTCACCTCCCGCCATACTTTTCCCCAGTTCACAGACTTTCCCCTGGCTCCTTGGAGACCTCGGATGGCCCATTTTGCGGATGTGACTTCTAGGACGCCTCCTTTGGCTTTTGCCTTGGCGGCCTGAGTTCGCGAGCTACACGCGCTTTCGGCACGCCCTGCCTGCCTGCCGTTTGAGCGGATAGTGCTGTACAGCGGCTTACGGACCCTGCCTTCAATGCCATGACCAGGTCTCCTTGACTGCGCCACAGGTGATCACCTTCCTGCCGCTGCGAGGGACGATCTCCCCCCAGGAGACCAGGCAACATGATCCCGTGCGAGCCCTACGCGTGTACCGGCACTGAACCTAAGCCGTCCGGGGAGGACGCTCACAGCCTCGTTCTGCCTTAAAGCCTGGCAAGACCGACATGACAGCCCAGATGATCTTCCTGGCTACGCTTAGTCATACGGTCCGCCTAACAGGACGCCTCCCCGCAGGGAGCTAAGAGGCTTAAGTTACTTGCGCATGAGGCACGCGCCATGGTCACGATTGTTGCGTTCGATCAGAGCTGCACCGTCTTCCTCCGCAGCTGCCGTGGGCAAACGGGCAGAATCCACCTTTGCCTGCGGCTACCTCCGGGATCTGGCAGGCCAGCGAGGCAGCCTCGCGTTGATGGGGGACATCACTGAGGCGCAACTCTCCCTCCCGGCACCACGGCGCCGTGGGGCTCTCCTACCGAGGGTCGTCGGGAGTTTGCGACAGGGAGGACGGCTCCTTTGGCCAAGGTGTGCTGAGTCACGGCACCCTCCTTCTCGTAATTCTTTCTATTAGTCATGTCATCGGTAATGTTTTTGAGGAAACAAATGCATTTGTTTCCTCAAAAACATTACCGATGACATGACTTTGTGGAAATGTCTACTACTAGCTCAATTTTAGCCTACTTACCCGTTGTGTGCCTACACAACCCGCTAGGCACTCGGGGAACCCCAGAGGGGCCGAGAGTTATCTCCCGCTCCATCCTTACCAGTTCCTGTCACGAGACCAACCAGTCTTGCTACTTCGCTCGTGCCGAGAAGACGTGTCGGGCTTTGCTCCGCTGTGCCTCGACCGGTCTTCGTCTTGCCTACGCTCGTTTCGACTTCTCTTCCGTGCCTGCCGCCTTCTAGCGCTGCCTGCTTCTTCCTTGGCGCCGTTCCGGGTTCCCTCGGCTCTCCTCCGTGCTGTGACGGCTGTATGGCTACCCTTTCCCCCGTTCCCGCTTCGGCTTGGAGGTAAGGTAACGGTAGCTACCCACAGCCGGCCCTCGGGTCGAGAGCCGGCTGCCGTGGGACTCGTCTTTCGTTGGGGTTACGACATAAGGGCACCAACTATTGAAATAATTTCCGTGCCTTGCACAGCCTTCTTGCGACTCTCCTAGCGGGACGTCGCCTTCTCTCTCCTGGTTATGCCTCGTTAGCTTACGAGTAGATTTTGCCTTTCAGACGCTGGTTTTCGTAGGGCCTGGCGGCACTCACGTTCCGTTCGTCCAGCTTAAAGGCCCTTTAGCCCTTGGAGAGTATAACCATTGTTTCACGCGCCGGCGGTCACGGCGCCTGGGGTTCCTTGGTGGACAGGGGGAGGTAGCTTAGTGGATAAGACACTGTGCTGGCAGTCGTAAGATAATAATAATAATAATAATAATAATAATAAGCGCATTAAATAGGCGCTTTATCCCAATTGAAATTCGGCTCAAAGCGCCGCCGCGTACTGAACCCAACAAGCACGCTCACGTGAATCACGCGCATTCGCTCACACACTGTATGTAGACACAGAACATTCACGTGGTGCTGGGGGCAAGCTCAGGCGAGCTACTGTAGTTTTTGGAAATTCAAAATCGTTTGTATTTGAAATTTGATTAAGGGGGCTGAAACTGATACCAAAGATCCCGGGTTCGTATCCCCGGGGGGCAGGAATGGGATATGGACTTTCCTCATTCCATCTAGTCAATTTCTACAGACTCGGCTTACGTTTGCCTGTCTCGCCTTCATGTACACAGCACGCATAATCAAGGGCATATGATCAAAATGTCATTCCCACTAATTGAAAAGAGAATACCCGGTCGGGCTGGTGAGATGAAACAATGATATCACAAAGGAGGGCTCGGCGCCCTCTTGCCTGTGTTTGCGACCTTGCTATGCCCTTTGTCTGTTACAGAACCAAAATGCTTATGTGCTCCCTATGGGGAAACTTCCAGTGCCGACGGATGACCATGCGGTCTGCCTACATTGTGCGGGCTGCTACCGGACCACCTTTGTATGTCTGTGCGACCTGGCCGGAGATGTTTGGTCGGACCTCTGGGGCCTGTACCGACGAGAGCGGCCCCTGCCTGCTTCCTCACTTCCGGCTCCGGTTGATACTTCTGCAGCCCTTACGGTGCTGACCGCCCTTTCCCGCCCTGGCCTCACGGAAAGGATTCCTGTTGGGACTCGGTGTTGCTGGCTGACCAGAGGACCGCCACTGCTGCCACGCCCGCTGACCCTTCCGGAGGGTCTGTTTGCCGGCAGAGCGCCCGCCTCACTGAGCCCGGCCTGCAGCAGTCTGCCCTGAGCCGTCCCACGTTGACTGGCCTTCCTCACCCGTCTCTCACCACAAGCCGCTGATCCTTCCGGAGGATCTGAACGCCGGCATAGCGCCCGGCTCTCGGAGTCTGGCCAAGAGAGGCGTCAGCTTTAGCTTGTGCGACACAGTCACGCCCCGACTCCCACCGTTCCACTTCAGTTCACTTGCTGGCTGATCAGAGGACTGCCACTGCTGCCACGCCCGCTGACCCTTCCGGAGGGTCGGTTTACTGGCAGAGCGCCCGCCTCACTGAGCCCGGCCTGCAGCAGTCCGCCACGAGCCGTCCCACGTTGACTGGCCTTCCTCCTCTCTCTCTCTCCACGATAAGCCCGCTGATCCTTCCGGAGGATCTGTACGCCGGCATAGAGCCCTTCTCACTGAGTCCGGCCAGGAGAGACCTCAGCCTCAACCTACGCGACACAGTCGCGCCCCTGACTCATCCCGTTCCACCGTCAGTTCTAGACACTCGCGCTCGCCCGCGAGCGCCGCCAGAAGGATCATTGCCCGCGCCGGGATCGTCGCCGCTCCCACCGCCACTCCTCGTCGCGTGCGCGTTCACGCTCGCACCGTTCGATGCGTCCGCCGCGTCGCCGCCATCATCGGCGCCCCTCTTCGGTTGTCCGCCGTCCTTCGTACAGACGTCGTTCCCGCGCACCAGACAGGACCCCTCATCGCTTCTTCTCGCGTTCGCCTCGGCGATCCCCGCCTCCGTCGTCGCTGCCGGCTCGTTCCCGGGCTTCCCGCGAGGTTCGACACGCGTCCCCGCCCAAGCTTCGGCCTTCCTCGGTGCCTCGCCCGCCTTCTCGCCGCCCCCTGGACGAAGAAGCCATCAGTTTGCTGCCCGAGGACTCCGTCTCAGCCCTGTTGGGTGAGGATGGTCGCTCCCTTTCGCCCGCCGACGTCGGTGTTGATGTCCCCTCGACCCTTCCGTCGTCGTCCCGTGCGGAGACCCTCTTAGCTTTGGATGAAGCCGCCAGGATCACCGCAGCCACTCTGCCAGCGGACTCCTGCCCAGCCTCTCCCCCCCTGAAGAGGAAGGCCTCTGCCTTGGTGGATGCCGAGCGTCAAGTTAAGAGGTTCAAGTCGCTTCCCCAGCCACCTGGATTTGAGGAGCTGCGAGATGCCTTCTCAGCGCACCTGCAACTTCCCGCGTCTCGAGGGCCGGTGTTCTTCTCCGTTCGTCGCTGGCCGGCTGGCCTGGACATCACCTTCCGTCAGGACTGGTATGCCGGCCATTCCCAGGCTTCCTCCATCCCTCTTCCTGCGATGGACCCCCCTGCCGTGTCGCAAGCTGGCGGCTCCGCTCTTCTTCCCCGTTCCCCCCCTCATGGCCTGGATTTGACCGCGTCCCTGGTGTGGAACACCTTAGCCTGCGCTGGGTTCCTGGAGCTGCTCACTCAAGCCCTGGTTCGTCGTGTGGAAGACGCCTGGCTTCCTTCTATCACGCCGCCGGGTTGATCGGCTCTTCTTAGCGGAGTCGCCTACCGCGCCGCCTACCTCGCGTCGGTCTACGCTTCGCTGCCTCCGCCGACTGTGCCCTGACCCCGTCTTGGCCGTCCTTTTCCCTCGAGGTCTCATGTTCCCCGTGTTCGCTGAGGCCTCCGCGCGGCGGGAGGTGTCTCCTCCCTCAGGTAAGTTGCCACGGAGGTTTTCCGATTCTCAGACTCGCCAACCTTCTACAGCCGCCGATTTTTCGTTCCGAAGCCTGGAGGAAGTGGCGTCAGGTTTCTTCTCTCGGCCTGTACAGATTTCGGCCCTCCTTCCGGACGGAGACTGCCAGAGCCCTGACAGCAGCGGTCCAGCCTTAGACTGCGCAGGCGGCTTGGACCTTTCCGATGTGTACCTGCTGTCTCGATGCTCCAGGCCCCCAGGAAGTTCGCTGGTCGCGATCGACGGCGTCTTCTCCAGTTTCCCGCGCTCCCGTTCGGTCTCAACCTCTGCCCTGGCGGTTCACCGGGCCGATGGACTCCCTAGTCGCCAAGGCCCGACAGTCCTCCTCCAGTCCGACGTCGATCTACCCAGACGACCTCTTCCTTCGCCGCCAGTCTGAGAGCTCTCTCGCGACAGACAAGGACGCGCTACTGCACCTCCTGACGCACTTGGGGCTTCCTAGTAAACGAGGGCAAGTCTGATCTCACTCCTTCCCTAGGTCGTCTCTACGCCCAGCCGTTGCTGCTGCATCTCCTACTCCTTGGGCGCCCGGCTTCCGGCGACGTATCGACGATGGCGCCGGTGCCCCAGATTCTGTCGCCTCGCCTTCGTCGGTGGACCGACGCCGCTTGGCTGGATTCGGCAGTTCCCCGGGCATCTTCTCCGCCCCAGTACTCTCTGGGTTCGACGCGAGCCTCTCTGCGTGGAATGCTCATCTCTTGCCGCGGTTCCCCTTGACTTCCGGCCCTCGGCCCTCGGATTAACGCACTATCTCATTGTCCGGCCAATGATGCAGGCCGTTGACGAGCCCTTTATTGCTGGGATGACCTCCTCAGACACCAGGAGCTGCTCGCCCTCTCTGACAACACACCTTTGGTGGATTACTTCCAGCCCGGACAGCTGTACGTCTGGACCGACTCGCTGTCCCGTCGCGGCCAGCTCTTGCATGCGGATTGGACCCTTCGGCAGGACATCTATCGGTGGACCCGCGCCCGTTAGGAGTCTCCCCAGGTCGACTGGTTCGCCACAAGGTGGAACCTTCGGCTTCCCCTCTTCGTCGCCCCGATTCCCGATCCCTGGGCTTGGGCTGTCGATGCGCGCTCCATTCCCTGGGACGTCCTGGCGGCCTCCGCCTTTCCTCAACGATCCTCGTACCCAAAGTCCTCCTCAACCTTCGGCGCTGCCCGGCGGCCCTCCTGTTAGTCGCTCCGTTCGCCTGGATCCGCCACAGGAACACCGGCCTTCTCAGCCTCGCCACGGGCCCCCCCCCCCCCCTCCCATGCGCCTTCCCACTCCTCGCACCATGCTCAAGCCACTGCGCCAGCCGCTGTTCCTCCCTGCCCGGAGCGGCTCATCCCTCACGACTGGAGGTGTGCGGCAAGCCCTCGGTGCTAGAGGCTACTCGGGTACAGCGGTGGAGGCGATCGCTGTGGCCCCCAGACCTTCGGCCATTCGAGTCTACGTGGGACATGGCGCGTCCTGTTTTCCTGATGCCCCGATCACAGCCTGAACCTCACGGATTTGTCGTATCCGCAGCTGGCGGAGCTCTATCGGGCTCGGCTGAGACCTAGATCTAGCCCTTCACGGTGCGGGGTCACCTGTTCAGGCTCGCTTACACGCTGACACCGCGGACACCCAGACCCGGGCGCCTGCACAGACCTCGCCGACTTATGGGACACTTCGGCAGCCGGCGCCAGGCCTACCGCTCGCTCCTTCCCCGCTCGGACCTACCCTGGGTGTTAACGTGGTTGAATTCTGCCCGATTCGAACCCTTACAGCGGCCCGTTCGCAGATGTGACACGCTACACGTGCTTCCTGCTGGCCCGGGCTACCACCTCGCGGGGGAGCGAGCTACACGCGCTTAGGCGCGTCCTATCTGCTTACAGTTCTGAGCGGACGGGTCCGTGCTACTTCTCACTGCCCCGGCCTTCCTTGCCAAACAGGTCCCCTCTGACCGCGCCGCAGGTTTCACCTTACGGCCGCTATGAAACAAACCCCTGTCACAGGAGACCAGGTAACAGGATCCCGTGCGCACCTTTGACTGCTCTGCGACGATCTAAAGCCTTCCGCAGAGGGCGTGCACGCCTCTCCCTACCTCTGAGATCGGCGGAATGACATAACGGCCCAGACGTTCTCGTCCTGGCCCCCCTGAGTCATTTGCTCCGCCTATCAAGATATCTCCCTGCAGGGAGCGAAGAGGCTGCACATATGCGCACACGAGGTACGAGCCATGGCCACGAGCGCCACGTTGTTAGAAAATGCGCTGTCACGGACATCGTGGCTACCTTGGACGGGAAGACTGAATCTGTATTCGCCCGCTTCTACCTCAGGGACCTGGCGGGCCAGCGAGAGAATCTCGCAATGGTGGGGGACATCGCCGCGGCGCAACACTCCCTCCCGGCGCCACCTGCGCCGTTGGTATGCACTTCGCTAAAATTGTCGGGAGTTTGCGACTGGGAGGACGGCCCTTTCCCTCCTAGGGAGTTGTCATGTGGCACCCTCCGCCTCATCGCAATTCTTCCACAAAGTCATGTCATCGGTAATGTTTTTGAGGAAACAAATTCATTTTTCTCTAAAAGGTATTTTTTCGAAAAATACTTACCGATGACATGACTCGGATGGCCCTCCCACCTGCCCCGCTTGCCGCTTTCGAGCGAAGTATCTGACTGGTTGGTCTCGTGACAGGACTGGTAAGGAAGGAGCGGGAGAGAACTCTCGGCCCCTCTGGGGTTCCCCGAGTGCCTAGTGGGTTGTGTAGGCACACAACGGGTAAGTAGGCTAAAATTGAGCTAGTAGTAGATATTTCCACAAAGTCATGTCATCGGTAAGTATTTTTCGAAAAAATACCTTTTAGAGAAAAATGAATTTTTCTCTAAAAGGTATTTTTTTCGAAAAATACTTACCGATGACATGACGCGGATGACCCTCCCACCTGCCCCGCTCGCCGCTGGTGACCTAAGTATCCTGACTGAGGAATTATGGGAGGACTCGGAACCGGATGGGCGGTAACGGGAGACTACTCCGGGCCCCTCCTGGGGTTCCCCGAGTGCCTCCCGGGTTGTGTGGTAACACAACGGACTTCTTAGGCTAGAATTGTGTAACTAGATACTTCCTATTAGTCATGTCATCGGTAAGTATTTTTCGAAAAAATACCTTTTAGAGAAAAAATGCATTTTGCCAGTATCTGTCTTTCTAGATAGAAATCCAGACCCAAAAGGTGACTGCCAAGTATGACATATGCAGAGAATAACCCAACAAAGAAAGAAACGCACTTAGAAAAGATCGTTACAACACTCTTTATTAATATTTTCAAAATAGTGTACAAACAAGTATACAATTTGCTACTTAACCCTTTTAGCCCCAAGGTCCCATTTCTCAAATTTGGGAGGTGTTGCCTAACGACTATGTGCCAGTTCCAGGAGATGGCATGACCATGATAATTCAAGGGTAGTGCCAGATTAGCATGGTATCTGAAGGCGCCAAGCTAATCTGGCACTACCCTTGAATTATCATGGTCAAGCCATCTCCTGCTGTAGGGATCCGGGGCTAAAAGTGTTAACTTAGTGTAAAAAGCTAAGTCTTTAGTTATGACCCACAAAAGACCATTAACCCATTACATCCTGAGGCTGAATTTTTTAATTTGCATATTGTCCTATGACGCCTGTATTGCAGATTAGGAGCTAGATCCACCATTTTAGTTCAAGGTGGTGCCTGAATAGCTTGGCGCCTGTGGCGCTAAGCTATTCTGACACCGCCCTTAAACTACCATAGTCAAATTTATTTCAAGGAAAAGTGTATCAGGATGAAAAGGGTTAAACGACCATCATTTAGGTGACTATAACCACCTGCCTGCAAATGATAATCTATAATGATGGGTGTCACGTTTTGCCCATCAAGACTTCTCTTGTTTAAGTACTTGTCTTCTAAACCCTTTGCCATTGATATGTCCGCACATCGCTGTTCTGAGATGCACTATGCCATTAGCGTAACTAGACGTGACTTAATTTTTATCGGGTTACTTTAGTTGTCAGATTTTCAGACCCCCACGCCTACATCACCGTCACTGTCTGATTTTCTCCAGAAGTCGAGGATTTTTACTTTTTAAATTTTTTTCTGCATAGAATTAGTTTTTACTGAAAAAGTTCAAAAGATACAAAGCTGGCTAACGAACTCATCCAGTGTCTTTCTCCTATTTAGCTGTATCCAGAATTTCAAGTGAATATATGACAAAAATTACGGACTGCAATGTGGTACAACTGACTTTGTATAAACGGTCTTCTAACCCGTCAATGAGACACCCAATTTTAATATGCTTGGAGGTACCCCTTGAACAAAGCACTTCCCCAAGTTTCAAGCTTGTATGTACACGAACATCTGAGATTTGCATGTATACACACAAATGCTCACAAACAAACACGCACACATATGGCGCTTCACGCCAAAAGTACGTTCAGCAGCAAGGTTAGCGTAACTAGACATGACGTAATTTTTATCTGGTTATTTTAAGTCGTCGTCGGCACGTTTTTGAATTTGACCCACCGCGACCCATCCTAAAATGCCTTCTATAAATAGAAGAGACTTAAAAACCTGATTGTCATATGAAAGTACAGCATGTCATCTTTCATCATGTCAAATTTCAAAGAAATATTCCAAGAAATGAGTGAGTAGTGAAAGATTTAGTAATAACTGGTATGAACATGATTTGTTGCTGTGGCACCCAGGAAGCCACTTTTGGTTTTATGTCCAACAGTCGAGGGATTATGATAACTTTTTTCTTGCTAAAAAAGGTGGTTGCTCAAAACAGGTTTTACTGTACTTGTTTTCTTCATATTGCAGGGAGATCTGTTTTTTGGCTGGCCTCATTTATTTATCCATTTCTTTGTGTTGCAGTTGAGATCAGGTGATGGTGTCAAACACAGAGGCCTAGGCAAGACGGACAGTGTCAGCTGTATCACTAGAGGCAGACTGACTGTAAGCTTTCTTCATTATTCTTCCAACATCTCAATTGTCTGCTTTCATTTATTTTACTCCATGTGCAGACAGCCACCAATACTCCATATTTACAGTGCAGTAGCTGCCTATTTGCTGTGTATCCATATGTGGCATGTCTCAAATGTGTTAAGAAATATTATTACATGTATATCATTTTTACACCACTTCACTTAACCCTTTTCATCCTGATACACCTATTTCCTAAAATACCTTTGACTATGATAGTTTGAGGGTGGTGCCAGAATAGTTTGGCCAAGCTATTCTGGCACCTTCTTGGCTTCTTCTTGGCTTGACTTCGCGAATGAAGATTCTATAGGGCTTGCCCACGTCGTCTGCAGGCATTTTCGTGGCTGCGGAGGCCAATCCGGGACAGGCAGGTTCGACCGCAGTGGCTGCAGGGGAAGGTCTGGTCAGGGTTCTGAGTTACGACAGCTCTGTTTTTTCTTCTGAGCCGCTTGTCTTTAAGGTTAGCTCTGCGAGAGTCCTCAAAGGAGACGGCTGCCTTGTGAATGGTGGAGCGCCAGGTGTCACGGTCCGCAGCAAGCGAAGACCATTGGCGGTGGTCGATTTGGCAGGCACTAAGTGACTTCTTGAGACCGTCTTTGTATCTCTTCTTTGGTGCCCCTCTGTCTCGGTGTCCAGTGGCGAGCTCGCCGAACAGAGTGATCTTGGGTAGGCGATGATCCTCCATCCTGGAGACGTGCCCCGCCCAGCGAAGCTGTGTCCGCAGCAGCAAAGCCTCGATGCTCACAGTTTCCGCCTGTTCAAGGACCTCGACGTTGGTGACAGTCACTCCAGTGAATGCTGAGGATGGTACGCAGGCAGCGCTGGTGAAAGCGTTCGAGGAGTCGTAGTTGGCTGCGGTAGAGGGCCCAGGACTCGGAACCGTACAGCAGGGTGGTGAGGACGACAGCTCTGTACACGCTGATCTTGGTGCCTTTTTTCAGCTGTTGATTGTGCCACACCCGCTTGAATAGTCGCCCGAAAGCACTGTTCGCTTTTGCCAGCCTGTTGTCCAGCTCCTTGTCCAGCTTGGCGTCTGACGTGATGATGCAGCCAAGGTAGGTAAACTGGTGTACAGACTTCAGTTCGGACTCGCCGATGGTGATGTGGGGAGGGCGATGCTCTTCCTTGGGTGCCGGCTGATGAAGGACCTCTGTCTTTTTCAGACTGACCTCAAGTCCAAAGAGCTGGGCGGCATCTGCGAAGCAGGACGTAATGCGCTGCAAGGCTCTCTCTGTGTGTGCAACGAGGGCAGCGTCATCAGCAAAGAGCAGCTCACGAATCAGTTGGTCTAGGGTTTTCGTGTGGGCCTGCAGTCGTCTGAGGTTGAACAGGCTGCCATCGAGACGATACCTGATGTACACTGCGTCGTCATCGTCGAGGTCCACTGTGGCCTGCTTCAACATCATGCTGAAGAAGATGGTGAAGAGGGTCGGTGCCAGCACGCAGCCTTGCTTCACGCCGTTGCGAATGGGGAATGGTTCTGAGAGGTCACTGTTTAGTCTGACCTGGCCTTGCTGGTCCTCGTGGAGCTGGACGATCATGTTGAGGAACTTTGGGGGACAGCCTAGTCGCTCCAGGATCTGCCACATACCTTGCCTGCTCACAGTGTCAAACGCTTTTGTTAGGTCGACAAACGTTACGTACAGCCCTTTGTTCTGCTCGCGGCACTTCTCGCCGAAGAGTCTGGCACCACCCTTAAACTAAAATGGTTGATCTATTGTTTCCTCAAAAACATTACCGATGCCATTACTACAAGGAACAACCTATAGCTAGCGTAATTTTAGCCCAAAAACTTACGATGTGTACCTTTAGGGCCAGGGGAGGCCACCAGGGGTAACTGCCCGAGCAGCCAAGCCAAACCAGTTCTTTCCTTTAGCTTGCAGCGTATAGACGTGTTCGCTTAGCCCTCTACTGTGCTTCTACGGCTGCGTATGGTTCAAGCTGTACTTGTATATCTTCGTCAGTGGAATTCGTTCCCGGCTTGTGCTTTCGCCTTGCCTTGGAACTTTTCTGGCCTTGTGTGTACCGACGGCTGTGTATGGTTCAAGAGTACTTGGACTTTCGACAGTGGACTTCGTTCCCGGCCTGTGCTTTTGCCTTGCCTTGGAACTTCTGGCCTTGTGTGTACCGACGGCTGTGTATGGTTCAAGAGTACTTGGACTTTCGACAGTGGACTTCGTTTCTGGCCTGTGCTGTCGCCTTGCCTTGGAACTTTTCTGCCCGTGTTGTAGCGTAGGGTCGTGTTCTTAGACCTCTACTGTGCTACCTACGGCTGTGTAGGGTTCTTGGAGCCCTTGGACTTTCGTTAGCGTGACTTCGTTCCCGGCCTGCACGTCGCCTTCTGTGACTTTGGGAGGTGAATAAGTGTCACTGGTGCTTCTTGCGTCGCTGCCGGAAGATAGGTCCCCGGGCTGTGGGGCCGGCCTTCGTCCCTCGTGGGAGCGCTGTCCTGCACCGATTCCGGCATTGAGAGACTTCCGGCTTGTGCGGTGCCTCTCGGAGCCTTCGACCTGGAGTCCGGTGTGCTTCGGCTTCGCCGGTCAAGTTCGCCGGTTGGACGGCCGGGACCTTCGTCGAGGACCCAGCCTTCCTCTTCCTGGATGCTTCTGGGCCTCTGCCGCGTGGGCGCTTCTTCTTCTTCGACTACAGGTGCTACCTTCCCCTGCCCCTTGCGAGATGTCCAGGTAAGGTCTCGATGTTTTGCCAGTGCCGTGCCTCTGACGGCGTGCGCCGGCGTCTTTTACTATATCGTTGCTTGTTATTAAGAAAGCGATATTGCTCAGGACAGGATGGTGAGGAAAGGTGAAAGATGGTGCGCGGTTTTCGTTTCGAGAAACGTGGCCTGCTGCTATGACCAGTCGCTTCGTTGTTTCACTCTATGTTGCAGTGGTCAAGTCCACACCTGCACACGATGTGGCGACTTGCAGTGGCCGAGTGACAAGCATGCGGTCTACCTCCCCTGCACTGGTTGTGCTTAGGGCCACTCCCGTGATGTCTGCGCTCTGAGTAGAGGACCTTGGGACACCCAGCTGCGGAGCCTACGGCATGTCAGTCGCTGCACCGCCTGCAGCCACTAGCATGCTTCGGCCCCGGGTCCAGCAGAAACGCACTTCGCTGCCGTTGGGGGACGGCACACAAAGGCTCCCACCTTGCGCACCGACTCGCTCGAGTCTGGTCCGCAGCGAGTCCGCTCGCCCCGCTCTGCGGAAAACAAACCCCAACACTCTACGTTGGGGGACGCCTTTCTCCCCCCTTGCGCACCGGCTCGCTCGAGCCAGGTCCGCAGCGAGCTAGCTCACCCCGCCTTGCGGAACCCAAGCCTCGCAAGACCTCCGGCAGAACTGAACGCCGCTTCTCTCCGGCGCCGGAAGAAGATAGATAAGAGACAAGAGAAGCCTCGGCTTCTGCGTACGACCCTCGACATGCGACTACGGGTTCGCAACCGCCTGGACTCAGCTCCTCGCCCCTCGCCTGCGTACGCCCCCTCGGACTTTGGCGTCCTACACCGGACCCCCCGGCGTCTTCGGTTCTCGCCTCCCCCTTTGCTCGCCGCTTCAGCTTCACGGACGTCTCGCCCTCCTCATCGGTCTTCCCCTCAGTTACAAGTCGCCGCCACCCCCTCTGGTCGATGTCCTCCTGGGTCGTCCGTGCTGCTCGTCCTCCGGCCTTGTCTTCCCCCCTCTCCTTCTTCGGCACCCTTTCCCCACCTTCCCTGCTCCCCTCCCCTTCGCGCCATCGACCACGTGCTCCGCCCTCCTATGCACGGACGCTCCACTCGTCGGTCTCGCCGCCCACGCCTTCTCAGCCGCTCGCCCCGGTCTCGCCCCGTCTGGCGGCGGCTCCCGCCTCTCCAGCTCCTGGTGCGTCGGCCTCCTGCTCCGCCCGTCGATGTGGATAGCAACCCTCGGCTCGCTCCGGCGGACTCCGACTCGGCTCTCTCCACCGCTCAACCTCCGCGCACTGTCTTCTACACCCTTGACCCTGCGTCCAGGACGCCCAGGACGGAGACCCTTCCCTCGCTCGACGCGCCGCTCCTCTACAGTCTTGCGTCTTCCCCGAGCCCGGACGCCTTCCCCGTCGCCCGCTTGGACGTTACTCTTCCCCCTAGAGGTTTCGTCCCTGCCACGCCCCGAGGTTTCAAGGGTTCGTGTCGCCTTCTCCGCCCCTGCAGCAGGATTCAGGCTCCGACGCGGTTCTCTTCATCACCGTCGTTCGTGGGCCGGTGGATTGGACATCGCCTTTCAATGCAGCTGAATGCCGGACACTCCCAGGCCTTGCTTCTGCCCTCCCCGCAGTGGTTCATGCCACTCAGCAGCAGCTGGTGGACTTCGCGCCTCCCGCCGTTGCATCCCCCCCCCCGGTCTGGTATGGACGGCGTTCCTTATCCGCAGCGCTCTCACCTGTGCTGAATTCCTCAACTTGGCCAAGCAGCGCTCGTCTACCTTGGAGCTGGCTCTTCTCCTCCTCGCCGCTGTTAGGGCCCCTCCTCACTCTGGCTGTGGCCTTCTGGGCCGCGTGTCAACGCTTAGGTCCTCGATTCGCCGCTACCGCGCCCTGCTGTGCTCATCATCTGCCCCCTACCTCCCGCAGGAGACAGCTGCGACAGGCTCCACTCGGCGTTCCCCTCCTCTTCGGTCCTGGCAGTCGGTGAAGGACGCGTTGTACCTGCCCGTGTCACCTCCTCCCGCTTCCAGCCGCCGCGAGGCACTGGGTCGCGCCCTGCGGATCTCCGGACCCGCCCAGCACCCGCCCTCCCGGTGTCGCTGCCCTCCCCCGCGTGTCCCCGCCACCCACTGCGCCCGCCCGCCTCTGCCCCCGCCTGGCCTACACGGCCTCAGGCGGCGTCCGATCGTCGACCTTCAGCTTGGCACGTGTTCTTAGCAGCGCCTTCCTTCCCTTGGGGACCGCCTGAGCCCTTCGCGCCACGGTTCCTCCTTTGGGCTTCACTGTCAGCCTGGATCTAGCGGACGCCTGCACTCACGTTCCCGTGCTTCTGGCTTCAGACGCTTCGGCGCTTCGCTTAGACGGTGGCGTTACCGTTCCGTGTCTTCCCCGTCGCTGCATCTGGATGTTCGCCCATTCCTTGGTCGGTGTCTTCGCCACGGCCAGGTGGACTTCGTCGAGCCCCTCCTCGAACTAAGTCGACGATCTGCTTCGGCACCACCGGTCGGCACCCTCCCGGGAACAGCAACGAGACGCCTTCCCGGCCTACTCGACCCCCGCGGCTTCGTAGTCAACTTAGGCAAGTTGGATCTCGCACCGTCCCGCCGCTTCGCACACCATGGTTGCAGTTCCTTACGGATCTCGTTGGGTGTGACTCCCGGAACTGAGGATCCAGAAGTTGACGAACCTGGCTCGTCTTGGTGTGCAGGAGGAGAAGGTCCCCGCCAGACTGGTTGCAGCTCTCAGGCCTGGTGAACGCCGCTGCAGATCTCCTTCCCCTTGGTCGGCTCTGCTCGCCCCGCTTCACCTTCATCTTCTCCTGCACTGGCGCCCTCGACCGGACACTTTGAGACTCCCGTTCCGGTTCCTCCCTCGCTCGTTCCACTCTTCCGCCGCTGGGCGGTCCCTGCCTGGCTCGCGCCTGGAGTCCCTCTCCTTCCCCCCACCTCCCCCCCCCCCCCCCCCCCAGTTGTCCCTTGCGTTGACGCCAGCCGTCCCGGCTGGGGTGCTCACCTGCCGCCGACGTGCCATGGCTTTCGGCAGCTGGCCACCGGTCCTGGTGGTCAAGCTTTCAACTCTCGCACATCAGGACCTGATCGTCCTTCCGACGATTCCGCTGTCGTGTCCTACGTACAGAAGCAGGACGGGACCCGCTCCCCTTCGTCTGCCTTCTTACCAGCGCCCCTGTTGGTGCAAGGATTCCCACGTCTCTCTCCGAGTGAGATACTTCTACGGCCACCTTGTCCTCGCGGACTCCCTCTCCCGGCGCGGTCAATGTATCCACGCCAAGCGCAAAGAGAAGAGGAAGAGGCGCTTCGCCCTGACGTCTTCCGGATGATCTGCGCCACCTGGGAGACCCCCCCCCCCCCCTCCTTCGTTCTTCGCGACAGGGTGGTACCCCGCCGTTCTGCTGCACCGGATCCTGCGCCACCGACCCCCTGAACCTGGCCACGGGCCCTTCTCTGCGGCTTCCCACTCCTCGCACGATGCTCAAGCTACCGCGTCAGGCGCTCTGCCATCCGTGCTCTGAGAGACTCTGCTACACGCTTGGAGATTCGATGGCAAGCCCTCGCCGCTAGAGTTCTTGAGTGAGGCAGTGACAGCTATCGCTTCGGGTCGCGGACCCTCGACCCTGCGTGTCTACAAGGGAAAGTGGGGAGTACTTGGAGCCTGGTGCGACCTCCGTCGCCCTCTCCCCTACCGATCTGGCTTCCCCACCACTGGCTGAGTTCTTCCTGGCTCTACGCCGAACAGCTCTTGGCACCGATCACTTCAGGGGCTACCTCACTATGATCGCCGACGCTTACCGGCACCCGGGCCGAGCGGACCCCGGCAGGGTAAGGACCTCGTTGACTTTGGCCCACTTCGCCACACAGCGATCTGCCCTCCACTACCTGATCCCACGCTGGGACTTACCCTGGGTACTCACCTGGATGATCGCTAGCGTTGCGAGCCGCTTCCCCCAGCAAGCCTGCCCGACGCTACGCGAAGACTTGCTTCTGCTCACCGTAGCCACAGCCTCCAGAGTGAGTGAGCTGCCCGCGCCTTCCGCGCCCCCGCCTGCCTGTAGTGCAGGTCGGATGACCCCGTGCAGCTACTAATGGACCCGGCCTTCTTGGCCCAGAACAAGTCCCCGTTGACAGCCCCACAGGTGATCACCGTACGATCGCTGACGCCGATCGACTCCTACAAGGAAGTCGGACAACAGGACCTGGTGAGAGCCTTATGCGTGTACCTACGCCGTACCAAGCCGCTCCGCCAGGGACGCACCCGCCCCTTTTTCTCTCTGTCCCCAGGTAGACAAGACATCTCAGCCCAGACGATCTTCCTGGCTAAGATGGGTGATGCCCTCCGCCTACCAGGACCTCTGCCCCGATGCTGCCAAGCGACTACGCTTCCGGGCCCACGAGGTCAGAGCCATGGCTGCTAGCGTCGCATTCGACCGCAACTGCTCTGTCCGAGACAGTCTGGCTGCCGTAGGCTGGCGGACCGAGTCGACCTTCACCTGGTTCTACCTCCGTACCTGGCTGGCCAGCGAGACAACCTGGCCCTGGTGGGGGACATCGCGGCGACGCAACACTCCCTCCCGGCACCTTCGGTGCCGTTGGTAATCCTTTAGCTAAAATTACCGGGAGCCTGCGCTGGGGAGGACGGGGCTTGCTGGCTCATTCAGTCACTGGGTTACGCGGCACCCTCCTCCTCTTCACTATTCTCCTTGTAGTAATGGCATCGGTAATGTTTTTGAGGAAACAAATTAATTTTTCTCTAAAATGTATTTTTTTCGAAAAATACTTACCAATGCCATTACTCGGATGGCCCTCCCACCTGCCCCGCTTGCCAATCACCAGCTAAACGAAAGAACTGGTTTGGCTTGGCTGCTCGGGCAGTTACCCATAACGGGTGGGAAGGGAGGCTACCCAGGTACCAGGTCATGGCACCCCTGGTGGCCTCCCCTGGCCCTAAAGGTACACATCGTAAGTTTTTGGGCTAAAATTACGCTAGCTATAGGTTGTTCCTTGTAGTAATGGCATCGGTAAGTATTTTTTTAAAAAATACATTTTAGAGAAAAATTAATTTTTCTAATCTGTATTGTAGCCATCATAGGACAATAAGCCTTTTTTTTTTTTAGTCAGCATCAGGATGTTATGGGTTAATGTGCTGCAACACAGACCAGGTGGCAGTGTGAAACTGAGCAGAGTTGGACCATCCGTCGTCAGTCTGTTGTCCAAGTAAATTTTAATGTTGAAATTTCCTCAGAGACTAATCTAGCCACAGTCTTCAAACTTGCACCAAGGATACTTGTGACAAGACCTTTGTAAACATACCAATTTCAGTGACCCCTCAAAGGTCAAGGTCAAAAGGGGGTCCAGAAATAATTTTTTTTACAAATAAAACAAACATATTTTTTAAAATCTCAAATACTGTTTTCAGCTTCTGACCCAAACTTGGTTCAGAAATACTTCATGGTAAGATCTTTCTATGAATACTAATTTGGACGAGCCCCTGAAAAGGTCAAGAGTCACAAGAGATCAGCAAATGTGTGAGAAAAATGCCTATTTTTGATAGCATTTCAGTTTTTTAATCAATGTTCATGAAACATTTTCAATCAAATTTGGCACAAAGGTAGCTGATGATAAAACGTTTCTATGCATACTAATTTAGTTGACCCCTCTTAAAGGTCAAGGATTGTGGAGAGTTAACAAATGTGTGAAAAATGCATAAATTTCGAGAAAACATGGATTTACCTGGTACAAAAACCAGCCCTTTATTTATAGAAGACACTTGAACACTTACTTCTTTCAGTAACCTGTCAGAAAGGTCAAACTCACAAAGGTCAGACTCATGTTAATCAGTTATTCATGTGAGCCATTAGGGCTTTGCCATTCTTGTATTTGTTTGGTTTGTTTCAGAGAAATATTGGGCTGTTCAATCCAGGCAAAAAATCAAGCACAATTGTTCGAGGTAAATATGTTGACATTTTTGTACTCTCATTTATTTTCTCAAAATCATTACCGATGACATTACTAACTGGAAGCTTCGCTTTGCATGTCAATTTTAGCCAGAAAAACTTACCGTGATGCCCTTTAAGGGAGGCAACCACTGATGAACCATCACCAGGGCACTCCCGAGTGGTCTCCCATACTAGCGTATCCGGTGGCGCACACGCCCCTATGTTACAGTGCTTAGGTGAGGACCGGCACCGATTGTGGCGTTCCCCTAAGGCCTAATGATGTATACAATGTCTGCCTTCACTTCCAGTCGACCTTGCATTCGTTGTGCGGCCTGGAAGGAGGAATGTGGTCACAGCTGTGGGCCTGCTACCACAGAGAGACCTGTACGTCAGCTGATATCGACTGCAGCCATAGAGATGAAGCAAAGAGGAGTAAAACTTCAGATATCATGTGCTTGTCGGGCGCAAAGATGGGACTGCTGCCCCCTCTGGTGCTAATATTGAGCTGCCACGTTCCCCAGCGGGCGTTGGAGATTATTAAAGACAGGCAGCGGACGAGATTCATGCCGGGCCGGCGGACAGCGAAGCATCTCTCATAGCACCGTTTGAGCTCAGCTGCCCTTTTCCTGGGCGCCACCTAGTGGCAAACAGGCGTTGGGAGCTCGGTTCCCCACACGGATTGGGGTCTCTTACATGCCCTCCTGGCAAGGAAAAGGAATAAAGAGTACTCAGGCAGCAGTCGCGGAGAACCACCCCCTGAGCCCGTTGGACCCTACGGCCGTTGGTCGTGTCGGCGCCGGTATAATAGGAAGAGGAGGAAGAGGGTCGCAACTTCGGGACAACGCTCGGAGGGGAATATGGTTAAGTCGCTGACAAGACAGGCCATAAGGATTAAGGGATAACCTTCGGGGTTCCTTTTTGAGAGTAGAGCCGTAGAGAGCCCTCCACCAGCACTGACTACCGCTTCCGCGGTTTGGAAGGAGTCGGTGCAATGTCCGACAAGACGGGGAGGGGCTTCGCTTCTGAGGTTCTGGTAGCCACCGTCCTAAATATGGAAGGATGAAAGGTGATCGAAGGATATCACAGCGCTCGGATTCGGCGTGTGTAGGACACCATACGTGTGGTGCTGTGTCATCTTTCCTTTCCTCGTCGCCGGACCGGCGGACAGTGCTTGGTGTCACGGCATCTATCTGACAACCGCCTTCGGATGGTATGAGGTTAGTCAGTACTTGGTCGATAGACGGGCGGTTCCTGTACCCCCATTGGCAGACACAGGGAGGATTGGGGAAGATCAAGCCAAGGAGTATCCTTCGGGGTACCTACTTCAAGGGTGGAGCCATAGAGAGCGCTCCACCAACACTGACAACTGGCCGCCTCTGCAGTATGGATGGAGTCGGTGATATGGCCGACTAGACGGGTTTCCTGCCAAGGGCAGACGCTGGTACTTACACCCCCTTTCCCCTCCCCCCCTCACCCTCCTCTCGCATCCTCTTTCTTGCCTGGTTCTCCTTCCCCGTCTTTTCCTCCTCCCCACTCCCCCCCCCTCCTTCATCTTTCCCCCCTCCTTCCTCTTTTCCCCCTTCCCACCCTCCTCCTCCTTTGTCCTCTTCTTCGTCCGTTTCTTCTTCCTCTTCCTCTTCTGTCTCACCCAACCTAAATCTGTGTCTGTTCAATGCACAGTCTGTCTGCAAAGATGGAAAAGCCGACGTGATTTCAGATTTCATTCTAGACGATGACCTAGATGTTGTCGTGATCACTGAAACGTGGCTCCGCTCAGCTGGCCTCCTTCCCGCGCGCTTCCAGAGGGGGTGACTTTGCCATCATCTACAGGGACTGTCTCTCTGCTCACCTCTCCTTCTCTCAGTCTCTCCCTTTTGCTCATCCCTCCTTTGAATCTGTCGAGGCCATAGCAACACTCCCTGGCCAGTCCCTCATCTTCTCATGTATCTATTGCCCCCCTCCAAGCTCAATATTCTGTTGTTTTTATTTGGGTTTTTTTGGGGGGGGTTTTTTTCACAAGCAGTGCTGGCACGTCCTGAGAAAGCCTTGTTGCTGTCGGGACGTTAAGCAATGTACAATCAATCAATCTCAAAACAAACTCACAAACTCCAAGTTCCTCACCGAGTTCGACCTCCTCCTCGACCACTACAGCACACGACCCGGAAAACACATCCGTCTCGGCGACTTTAACTTCCACTTCGACAAACCCGACCACCCTGACACAAAACGCCTTTGCACATCACTCTCAAACCACAATCTTGCACAACACATCACCAAAACCACCCACCGACTCGGCCACACCCTCGACTGGATCATCACCCGCACCTCCGATCAACTCTTTCTCGACTCTGACACCACCTCTGTGTTTCCCTCTGACCACCTCGCTATTCTCGTCTCCCTCAACCTACCTCCCCCGAAAAAACCCAAGCTCCTTGTCTGTCGTCGCAAACTAAAATCTGTCAACCGAGAGAGCTTCTTCGACGAAGCTGTCGACCTTCACCTGGACCCCGCCTCCTCTCCTGATCTTGCATCCCATTTTGACTCCTCCCTTCGAAAACTTCTAGACACCCATGCACCTGTCACCACCCGCTCCATACCCAACCGACCCCCCTCCCCCTGACTCACTGATGACATAGCTGAGGCCAAGTGCGAGCGCCGACAAGCGGAACGCTGCTGGCGCTCATCTGACCTCACCGTTCACAGTCAGATCTTCCAAACAACTAGATCCAAAGTCTGCAGAATGATCTCTGACTCCAAACGTAAACACCTTCAAAACAAAATCCTGGAATCCACTTCTTCCAAAACCCTCTACGCTACCATTAACTCACTCCTAGGCATTTCTAAAGACTCTCCTCTCCCCAACACACAGCAAAGAAGAACTTCCGTCTGCTTTTTCCACCTATTTTAACGGCAAAATCCAAACTCTGCGCAACACACTCGACACTCTGCCTTCTCCGCCTTGCCCTCCCGACACCCCCTTTTCCGGCACCCCCCTCTCGTCCTTCCAGCCCGTCTCTCAGGATGAAGTCCTCAAGACCATAAAGTCCATGCCTCTCAAAACCTGCGAACTAGACCCTCTCCCAGCTTCTCTCTATCGGGACAGCCTTCCAAAACTTCTCCCATTCATTACCGACATCAACACATCTCTAGAGAACGGCTCCGTCCCTGATATCTTCAAGTCCGCCATCGTCCGTCCTCTCCTCAAAAAACACAACCTCAACCCAAACGAACTCAAAAACTATCGCCCAGTCTCCAATCTATCTTTCCTGTCCAAGCTTCTTGAGAAGGTCGTTCTCAACCAGCTCAACCTCCACCTCGCCAACAACAACCGCCTCAGTCCCTTCCAGTCTGCCTATCGCAAACATCACAGCACTGAAACAGCCCTTCTACATATCTTAAACGACCTGCTTCTCTCCACCGACTCGGGCAATATCTCCCTTCTTACGCTACTCGACCTCTCTGCCGCCTTCGACACTATAGACCACTCTATCCACCTCCACTGCCTTCACCATTCCTTTGGCATCACTGACTCTGCTCACTCCTGGTTTCTCTCCTACCTCTCCGACAGACAGCAGTCCGTCACCATCGACGGCGTCTCCTCCAACCCAGTCACGCTCTCCTGTGGAGTTCCACTGGGGTCCGTCGTGGGCCCGGTCCTTTTCACACTCTACACCTCTCCCCTGTCCAACATCATCCAGTCTCACCACATACACCACCACCTCTACGCTGACGACTCACAACTACTAGACAAAGACAAACTCAACAACACTCAGTCACTACTGACTCACACGGCTGACTGCTAAGTAGACGTGAAAAACTGGATGACAGCAAACAAGCTTAAACTGAATGACGACAAAACGGAAGCCATGCTGGTAGGCACTCGCCAGAAACTTTCCCAGCTCACTCACTCCCTCCACCTTCAACTCGACAGCACCCCCATCACCCTCTTTGACTTAGCCAAAAACCTCGGCGTTATCCTCGATTCCTCTCTTTCCATGACCAGCTTTGTTTCCGCCACAGCCCAGGCATGCTACTTCCACCTCCGCCGCATCGGTCAGATCAGAAAATACCTCACTACTGAAGCTGCCACCAAACTTGCTGTCTCTCTCATCCTATCTCACATCGACTACTGCAACTCTCTCCTTTCCGGCCTCCCTCACTCCATCACTTTCACTCTCCAGCGCGTCCATGACAATGCTGCCCGCCTTGTCCTCAGAAAGAAAAAATCCGACCACATCACTCCCCTGCTCAAACTCCTTCACTGGCTTCCCATCCCCCAACCCGTCCAATACAAGATTCTGTCTCTCTGCTACAAATCCCTGAACAACTGCGCTCCCGCCTATCTCTCAAACTTACTTCACCCCTACACTCCTCCCCGCTCCCTCCGACCCTCTCCGCCTCCACATCCCCCGCACCAAACTCAGCACTATCGGCCCCTGCTCCTTCTCAGTATACGGTCCATCCATCTGGAACACTCTCCCACTCTCTCTCCGTCAAAAACACTCTCTCTCCTCGTTTCAGTCCGCCCTCAAAACTCGCCTCTTTCAACAGTTCTAGCACTATACCACACTCCCCACCCTAAGCAGACTGTTGTAATGTATTTCACTATTTGTGGTTCGTGAGTCGTTGTCTAAAGCGTGCGCATGCGTGCGCGAGTTGTGAGTGCGCGCTTAGAGTTATAATTATTATAAGATAAGCGCATTATAAATACCGTAATTATTATTATTATTATTTGGCAGACACAGGGAGGATTGGAGGAAGATCAGGCCAAGGGAGTATCCTTCGGGGTACCTGCTTCTAGGGTGGAGCCATAGGGAGCGCTCCACCAGCACTGACAACCGCCCCTGCAGTATGGATGGAGTCAGTGAAAATGGCCGACTAACGGGGAGGGATGTACACCCCCGTCTTGCATACACAGGAATGGATAAGTTCGAAGGAGCACTCACGGTGCAGGGAGATGGCGCGGTTGGACTCCGTGTTCGTGATGATGTCTCGTCTATCCTTATCCTCTTCTCCAGATTGGTGGACAAGTTCAAGTGTGTCGCGGCAACGGACCTCGTTCGACGCTGGGCTTCAGGAGTTTGGCTTCAGTCAATGCAGTCGCGGTGGCAAACAGCGGCAAATCATTGGACCGGACTGGCAGGGACGAATCTTCCGTGGAGACGCAGTTCGACGTCAGCTCCAGGGTTGCGCGGATGACAGCTGTGGGACGGCTGGATTGGCAGGGACCACTCTTTTGCGGAGACGCCTTTCGACGTCAGCTGCAGGGTTTCTCGGATGACAGCTGTTGGATGGAGCCGCCTGCCAGGGACACCGACGCAGGCCGTGTCGCCGGACCGCAGCAGATCTTCGGGTCTGTTTGGCAGGGATCACTCTTCCATGGAGACGCAGTTCGAAGTAAGCACCGGTGTCACGCGGTTGACAGCGTTGGAGGTAGCAGCCTCCCAGGGACACTGACGCAGGCCGTGCCGGCAGACTGCAGCAGATCGTCGGGCTGGATTGGCAGGGGCCTCTCTTCCGCGGAGGGGCAGTTTCGACGTCAGCGCCGGAGCTAGTCAGCTGGCAGCCGATGGACGGAGGTGACGGCTCTGTGACACCAACGGCGCGGTCCTGGGACCGGCAGTGGCAGCCACTTCCCAGTGTGCGACAGATGATGAGGCAGTAGGCAGTCTACCTTCGTAGGGCTAGGTGTCAGCGCTGGGAGAGGGCGTTGTCCGACCGACATCGCTGCGTGGGTCGACATCACTCTCCATCGTGTTTGTGGATGCTGTTCAGACTTACGCACCTGGTTGGACGAGGCATCCCATCTCTTCACATCCTTCTCCCGCCAGAGCGCTGCCCCCCATCATCGCATTGGTAAGTAGGGCCATGGCGTTGATCTTGGCTCCGTGGCGGCCAAGCGCTACAAGTCTCCTCCTCAGCCGACAGATTCGGGACCTAGCGGAGGCGTTTGCACTTCTGCGTGGAGACAACTTGGAGAGCTGGTGTTCTTCTCAGGCACTTTTGACCAGAGAGGATGGATTCACTCCCACCGGCTTCGTGATGCAGGTACCCACCTTTCGGACAAGAGCACGTTGGTGCAGGCAGGCGCAGCCAGTGGTCACTGACGAGGATAGAACAAGAGTCTTCCTGTTTCCGCGTCTCGCTGGTGTGAACGGGGTTCTTCGACGTGGCAACACAGTCGTTAGTCTAGCATCTGGAGGTCTCCATGCAGAGGGGGATCAGTTCACGGCTTCGCGGGGCGACAGCTGTTGACAGATGATGCTGTGGAAGCACGCATCCTGGGGCGCGAGTGCCGGGAGTTGGGACATGACGACAGCGTCACAGGACCTTACAGTTGTGGACCTTACAGGTGGTCCTGCGTGCCGACTCCGCGGCAGTACAGTCGACTCTTGCTCATACCCAAACTGGCGGATATGGCGGCCGATCTTCGACCTGTCGGCCCGGAACAAGTTCTTTCGGCGTTGCGGCAGGATGGAGACAGAGTGCTGACTGCAGCGGTGCGTCTCCAGGACTTCTTTCAGCTCGATGACCGACTGTTTCGGAACCAGTTGGCAAGCACTTGGCGGATGGCAGAGGTTCCTGCTGGCGATTCTTCGTCGACTAGGCTACTTAGTCTACGGGGCAGGCCCTACGTGGTACCTTCACGTGGTTCCAGCGAGGATGGAATTCTTGGCCGTCCTGTTCGAGTAGGACTTCCAGTAGGACGGGAGCAGTGCAGAGTAAGAGCGACACTCAGAGCCTTACATTCGAGTTGACTGTTAGGCCTGCTAGCTCGGCAGCGGATTGTCTTCCCCAGGCAGACACTTGGGGTTGGGGATGCAGCGCAGCGGCTGGTGCTTGGGAAGATTGACGAACATAGGGGATGTGCTAGGGCTCTTCGAGGCCCGGTTGCACTTGGAGTCGTCACTAAGGCCAGATATCTTCCAGCAACCCTGCACGCCATCGAGAATCGCTGTTGGTCTGTCCTTTCGTCGAGGATCGAACTACAGACTTCCCCTGTGCGTCTCCTCCTATGGTTCTGAGACTACTGGCGCCAGGCAGCTGGTCCAAGAGTTGGACCGAACTTCTTGATCTTGCGACGGACCCTTCGCGGGTGCCGTCCACAACAAGTACACTGCTCAAGAAGCCTTGGCTTCGGCTGTTCCTCCTTTGCCCAGAGGTTCTGAGGTCATACGCGTGTTTGTCCAGCAATTCCTCTCTGCTAGATTCTTTGCGGGGGGCTATGGTGGAAGCAAGCTCTGCAGCCATAAGGAGCGCCTCGAGTTATGTCTACGAAGGTAAGTGGGCATTCTCCAGGCTCGGTGCGCCGCGGAGCGGTTTTTCCCCACGGACCTTACCAACCCAATTGGCCGCGTTTTTCGTGGGACGGTTCTTCTGCCGGAACTTGGCGCCGTCCCCTCCCGGGTTACCGGGCGATGGGGGCAGACTCTACTGAAGCCTGGGACGGTCACACCCAGGAGCGTGCTACGACTTGGCAGATCGGATGTCGCGTGGATCTGCAGCGGCAGGTCTCATTTAGTTGGTCCCGCGCTGGGACTTCTCCTGGGTGCTCACCAGGCTCTACGAGAGCTTCGAGCTTCTTCCTTTAGTGCTTGGAAGCCTTACCAGGAGACCAGCTTCTGTTGCACTTGCCACAGCTCCGTTTAGCGAGTTACATGCCTTCGGTACATCCCTCATGTCGCCATGGAGGACCTATGGAGCTGCTTACGGACACTGCCTTCTCGGCAAGGAACTGCTCTTCGGCGACAGCCCCACAAGTCGTCATCGTTGGATCCTGCGGGCGATGAATCGGGCGGGATTACGACCACAGGACCTTCTGGGCCCTTAAGTGTGCCTGCACAGATCTAAGCTGCTACGACTAGCTTGGCTCCGGGCAGACAAGGTATTCGGCACAGAGAATCTCCTGCTGGCTACGATGGGTGATTCGGTCCCCACACAAGAGCTCGGACAGAGCTAGCCTAACCATGTGCTTCAAGACCTTCAGGCAGGAAGTCGGAACAGTGGCAGAGAGCATCAGTTGTCCGATACAGGACAGAGAGGGACACTGTGGCAACCGTTGGTTGGCAGATCGAGGTTTCTCTCGTCCCCCTTTACCTACGAGATCTATAATAATAATAATAATACCGGTTATTATATAGGCACTTTGTTTCTTCAAAACACATTACCGATGACATGACTAACAGGAAATAGTCTACTTGCTTACCAATTTTAGCCTAAGACCCAAAGGGTCCCCCCCAGGAGGCTCTCGGGGATCCCTGACAGGGATGAGAGAGCTTTCGGGGATCCCTAACAGGGACGAGAGTAGCCTCCCCTGCCCATCCGGTCAGGCGCCAGGTGGTGTCTCCTTTAGCCAGTTGTCTACTTCGCTGCTAGCGTTCGGACGCTTTTACCTGAGCCTCTGACCCTTGGAAAGACTGTGTACGGTTCGACCGTCCCTTACCGGCCTGCCTTCGCCTAGCCTCTCGGCTTCTGCTTCTGGCGTGGCCTCCGTCTTCTCTGCTAGCCCTCGTCTGTGCCTCGTGCTCTTGGCTGGCCCTGGAACCTTCTAGGCTCCCGTCGCGCGGTGGTTGTGCTTCGTCTCCCTGCCGTTCCGCCATGGACAGGTAAAGTCTCGGCCGTTTCCGACGTCTCGCCTGGCTGGGTCGGACGTCGGGCTTCGCTCGAGCTACTGTTGTTTTCTCTCCGCATTTCACGGTGAGTTTCGAGTGTTTCTTGATTTCGAAGCTTTAAATGGCGCCCCCGGTCGCCTTCATGTTTGGGTATGGGCTGCAGTTACCTAGTGCGCCTCTCCCCAGTACGCCGACCTCCCGTGACCTATTGTCCGGTACTTTGTGCTTCGTCACTCTGCCGTTCCGCCATGGAAAGGTGGAGTCTCGGCCGCTTCCTACGTCTCGCCTGGCTGGGCCGGACGTCGGGCTTCGCTCGAGCTACTGTTGTTTGTCTTTGCATTTACTGTCAGTTTCGCGTGTCTCTTAATTTTCGAAGCTTTAAATGGCAGGGTTTGTTACCCGCCGCCGGTCGCCTTTCATGTTTGGGTTTGGGTTGCAGTTACCAAGTGCGCCTCTCCCCAGTTCGGCGACTTCCAGTGACCTAGTGTCCGGTGCTTTGTGCTGCGTCACGCTGCAATTCCGCCAGGAAAAGGTAAAGTCTTGGCCACTGCCTACGTCTCCCCCGGCGGGGCCGGACGTCGTGCTTGGCTCGGACTTCTGTTTGTTTTCTCTCCGCATTTCACGGTGAGTTTCGCTCATTACTTACTTCGGAGCTTTACCTGGCGGCCTTAGTTGCCCGCCGCCCATCACCTTTCATGTATGGGTATGTGTTGCAGTACCAAGTGCGTTTCTGCCCAGGACGGCGGCTTCCAGTGGCCTGGTGTCCGCCACACTGTAGACTGGGTGCCACCTGCTCCTCTGTCATCGGCTGCGCTGGCTGCCCTGCTTGACTGGAGGTTCTTGGTCTCTACTCCGGTGTTCCACCGCCGAGCGACCCGCGACTTCCGCCTTCCTTGGGACCTTCCGCGGCACGGTGGGATTGTTCAAGCGGCCCTCCGACATGGGATAGCCACTCCTATCGTCCCTGGTAAGTTTGTAGCTCTTTCGTAGACGCGTTAAGCCCGCTGACTCCTCCGGCGAGTCGCCAAGCTGGCTACGTGCCCCCCTCCCGTAAAAAGGAGCCCCGGGCACCGCGACCACGTCGCCTTAGTTCACGCGTCGGCCCTCGGCCAAACCTCAAGCCCGCTGACTCCTCCGGCGAGTCGCCAAGCCGGCTACGTGCCCCCCTCCTTGAGCCCCGGGCACCGCGACCTTGGTCGCTAATTAAGCGTCGGCCTTCGGCCCTTCTTCTAAGCCCGCTGACTCCTCCGGCGAGTCGCCCAGCCGGCTATGTGCCCCCCTCCTTGAGCCCCGGGCACGGCGACCTTGTCGCCTGTTACATGCAAAAAAAAAAAAAAAAAAAAAAAAAAAAGAAGAAGTTGACGCTCGGCCTCAGCCTAAGCCCGCTGACTCCTCCGGCGAGTCGCCAAGCCGGCTACGTGCCCCCCTCCTTGAGCCCCGGGCACCGCGACCTTGTCGCTAATTAGTTAAGCACCGGCCTTCGGCCCTCCTAAGCCCGCTGACTCCTCCGGCGAGTCGCCTAGCCGGCTACGTGCCCCCCTCCTTGAGCCCCGGGCACCGCGACCTTGTCGCTAACTAGTCTACGCGTCGGCCTTCGGTCCTGCTCAGCCCACTGACTCCTCCGGCGAGTCGCCAAGCCGGCTACATGCCCCCCTCCTTGAGCCCCGGGCACTGCAACCTTGTCGCCTATTGTGGACGCGTTGGCCTCCTACGCCTGCGGACTCCTCCGGCGAGCCGCTGTGCCCCCGCCTTGAACCCTGGGCACCGCGGCCTTGTCGCCAATTAGTTCACGCTTGGCCTTCGGCCCCAGCTTAAGTCCGCTGACTCCTACGGCGAGTCGTTTACCCGACTATGTGCCCCCCTCCTTGAGCCAGGCACCGCGACCTTGTCGCCTTGTTCTTACTTCGGCCTCGGTCCTGGGCCCGCTGACTCCTTTGGCGAGTCGCCTATCTGCTTGTGCCCCCTCCTTGAGCCCCGGGCACCGCGACCCTTATCGCCGGTTGGTGCCCTAGTCGGCCCTATGGCCTTCCTTCCTACCCTCTGACTCCTTCGTCGAGTCTCCCAGCCAGCTACGGTGCCCCCTCCTTGAGCTTCGGGCACTGCGTCTGGATCGTCTTTCATATACCTCGGGACTTCGGGCCGTTTTCCCCTGGCGCCTACGGCCTTTCCACGTGTTCACCGATTCTCGTCTGTTCACCGAAGTGAAGCTACTTCGCGCTCGGTTCGCGTGGATGGGTGCCCCTTGGGTACACCCAGTGCAAGTGGGGATCGACGTCTTCGCCCTCGTCGCCTGGATAGTTGCGGCGCCCGACGTTCGTCGCCCGCCCGCTTGACGCCCTCCTGTGTCCCTGCCGACCTTCGCCTTCTGCTCGGCCCTGTCATTCTCCGCGGGACACCCTCTTCCCCTCTCTCTGCACCGTTCGCCTCCAGCGTCTCCCCGACCCTCTTCGGTGGATGACTCGGCGTCCTGCGTTCGCCGCTGGCCTGCTGGCGTTTTAGCCTTCGGCTCCCCGGTTCGCTGGCCATTTGCTCCTCTTCGTGCGCGCTGCCTCTTGCGACGGAGGCAGCTTCTTCACACGGATTGCGCCCTTCGCTGGGACATCCTTCGCTGGTTCTGCGCCCGTCGGGAGACTCCCCCCTTGTTCTCTTCGCCACGAAGTGGAGCCTCCGGCTTCCCCGCTTCATCTCCCTGTTCCCGACCTCTGGCCTGGTCAGTCGATGCCCATCGTTCCCTTGGGGCGGACTGGTCGTTTACACCTACCCTCCGGCGGTCCTGGTCCTCAAGTCCTGCTCAGCCTCCGGGGATGCAACGCAGTCCTTCTTCTGGTGGCCGGTCGCCCGGACCGGTTCGCGGACTTCCGACCTTCTCAGTCTCGCCACAGGTTCACCCTCCCTTTTCCCACCTCCCGCCGATGCTCTTACAGCGCCGATAGCCGCTCTTCCACCCCTGCCCCGAGCGACTTCTCCTGCACGCCTGGCGATTGTGTGGCAAGCTCTCTCTGCTGGAGGCTTCTCGAGTGCAACAGCGGATGCTATCGCTTCAGCCCGCAGACCTACCAGACGTGTCTACGAGGGAAAGTGGCGTGCTTCGTGCCTGGTGCTCTGACCGCCGCCTCTCCACTGTCGGCCTGACGACTCCTCAGCTCACGGACTTCTTCTCTGGCTCGTCCAAGACCTAGGTTGGCTCCCCTCTGGTGCAGCAGCTCTCTTGAGGGGTCTCTTGATCGCCGACGCCTACCGTCACCTCGGCCGTCCTGACCCAGCGCCTGCAAGGACCTGCCCGACCTTATGGCGCGTTTCGGCGTGCAGCGTCCGGTCTCCCGCCCACTTGGCCCGCGCTGGGACCTCCCTGGTCCTCCCCTGACTGACTTCGGACCGTTGAACCGCTCCTTCTGGCCCGCCTTGCTGACGTGTCTCGGAGGCCTGCTTCCTGATGACCCTCGCCACGGCGCCCCGCGTCACCGAGCTCCACACGCTCTCGTCTCGCCCCGCCGGCCTGCAGTTCCGAGTGGATGGCTCCGTTCAGCTACTCCCGGATCCTTCCTTCTCGCTCAGCCTAGGTCTCCCTTGACAGCGCCTCCAGTTCTCGCCGCTCGGCCGCTTACACGACCCGGTTCCTCGGGGCACTCCGCAGCAAGATCCGGGGCAGGCACTTCGTATCTACCTGCGGCACTCCAAGTCCGTGCGGAGGGGACGGTCTCGTCCCTTGCCGCTGACCGCTGGCAGATCCGGCTTCTCAGCCCAAACGTTCTCCTCTTCGCTCCGCTGGGTATTCTGGTCCGCCTATCGCGACCTCTCCCCACAGGGAGCCGAGGCACTGAGGATCCGCGCCCATGCAATGCACGCTAGGGCCGCACGTCTCGCCTTCGCCGCGCCGATGTGGTTAAGGACACTGTGGCGGCGGTGGGGTGGCGGGAATCTACCATTGCCGCTTCTGCTCTGCGCCCTTACAGTCCAGCGCGACAACCTTATGCTGGTGGGCAACTTCTGCGGCGCGACACTCCCTCCAGGCGCCCTCGGCGCTTAGGCGGCACTTCGCTAAAATTGTCGGGAGTGGGTGATCAGGAGTGACGGGCCGTCTTCGTCCCTGAAGAGGTTTCTAAAAGGGATTGTGCGGCACCCTCCTCCTCTTTGCCATTCTTCCTGTTAGTCATGTCATCGGTAATGTGTTTTGAAGAAACAAATTAATTTTTCTCTAAAATGTATTTTTTCGAAAAATACTTACCGATGACATGACTCGGAGGTCCCTCCCTCCTCCCCGCTTGCCGCTGGTAACTCCGTAGACAACTGGTTAAAGGAGACACCACCTGGCGCCTGACCGGATGGGCAGGGGAGGCTACTCTCGTCCCTGTTAGGGATCCCCGAAAGCTCTCTCATCCCTGTCAGGGATCCCCGAGAGCCTCCTGGGGGGGACCCTTTGGGTCTTAGGCTAAAATTGGTAAGCAAGTAGACTATTTCCTGTTAGTCATGTCATCGGTAAGTATTTTTCGAAAAAATACATTTTAGAGAAAAATTAATTTTTCCCAATTCGGCGAATGGGCTCAAAGCGCCGCGAACTGAACCCAACACGCACGCTCACGTGACACACACGCATTCACTCTGAAGACAAACACAGTACAAGACATTCACGTGGTGCAAAGGGTCAGCTCAGCTACTGAGGTTTCGGAAATTTTGATCGCTTGTGTTTGAAATTTATAAAGTGGCCTGAAACCGGTACCAAAGTGGAGGGGGTGGAAGAACCGGAGTACCCGGAGAAAGAACCCCCGATGGTCCGCCCAAATTAACGGTGACACTTACTCGAGGAGAAAAATCCGATGCCGAAACCCGGTATCGAACCTCGCACCTTTAGCATTGGTGGCAGGCGCCTTAACCATTGCGCCACGGGCGCATCCACCTGGGCCTGGCGGAGGTCATCTCGCCGGCACAGCACTCCCTCCCGGCGCCTTAGGTTCGCCTAGCTAAAATTGTCGGGAGTGGGCACGTTGGGAGGGATCTCGATTCTGCGCGCCAGCGCCGGCAATGGGAGGTGTTCTAAGCAGGCGGCAATTCGCCTCCTATTCGCAATTCCAGTTAGTAATGTCATCGGTAATGATTTTAAGAAAATAAATACATTTTTCTCTAAAATGTATTTTTTCAAAAAATACTTACCGATGACATTACTCAGACGTCCCTCCCTCCTACCCCGCTTGCCGCTTAGAGCTAAGGCTCAGATACTGGCGAGTAGGGATGAGTGCGCCACCAGATATGGTAGTACGGGAGGCCACTCGGGAGTGCCCTGGTGATGGCTCACCAGTGGTTGCCTCCCTTAGACGGCATCACACTAAGTTTTTTTGGCTAAAATTGACATGCAAAGCGAAGCTTCCAGTTAGTAATGTCATCGGTAAGTATTTTTCGAAAAAACACATTTTAGAGGAAAATTAATTTTTTCAGATAAACAGCCATGTGTCATCAACCAAGGCATTATCAAACTTATGAGAGTGTGGGTTAATGAATATGTGAGTTAATGTTTGAAACACAATAAACATAATAAATTAATGCCCTGACACACTACAACAAGAGGAACATTGACCACGATAGTTCTAAATTGGTGCCACAATAGCTTGGTGACTCTAATATGGCAGTCTACTCTAGCATCAATTTTAAACCAACATGGTAGGCCTGATCTGGTACAGTCATACCTGTCAAGGTGGCTACCTGTATTTAATTTTATATGACCATCTGTCCAAGTAGAAAACTCTTAAGTAAGCAAAGGTCCTTGGGCCCACAACGGCTGCAGTAGACCCACGCACGGCTGTGCGCGGGCCCACTATGGCTGTTGTGGGTCCGAAGACATTTTGCTACAGGGGCCCATATTTGGTCCCATGTTCTTTCTGTTACTAAGACCATCCTGCGTAATGAGACCGCTTTTGATAGTCCCTTTGGTGGTCATTTGTTTCCTCAAAACACATTACCGATGGTATTACTAATAGGAAAGGTTCTTAGCTAGACTAATTTTAGCCAAAATTTGTTGTGTACGTATCAGGGCGTGTTGGCAGGTGAGGGACACCATAGCCTAGGCGGTAACTCGAGTAGCCTCCCTTCCATCCCATCCGCGCATGCGCCCAGCAGAAGCTCACCAGTCAGTTTCTTTGCTAGACAATGGAAGGTTGTGTACGTCAGTGTCTAGCTTCGAACTGTATATAGTTGTGGAATCTGTCGTAGTGTTGGGAGAGGTTACCTTACGATGTGCCTTATGTTAGGCTTGGACGCTTTTCTGTGGGATTTTCCTCGTCGGTGTTTGTATTTTTGCCCTGACGAGACAGCGGCGTCTTGTGAGCTGTGCTCACGCGCTCTGGCCGGTCTGGCCGTAGCGTGGTTGCACTGGTGTGTCCTGAACTTTCTACCTTCGGGATAAGGGTAGTGAAGAGACAGAAGAGGCTCTCCTGCTACCCTCGGAGTGTTCTGGGACCGGTCGTGCCTGTGTTGCCTGCGTGGTCTCCGCTCACGAACCGTGGACTGGGTCGACTCTGCCTTCGCCGCCTTCGCTGTTGGGCTTCCGTGGTGAGCTGGTTGGTCTGCGACCTGTGTGGGTTCCACGGCTTCTACATTATCAGGTAAAACCTTGGTTATTGCCTACGACCGGCGCTCAAGGGAGGGGGATAGAGCGCCAGGCGTCGGCTACGCCGTGCACTTAACTTCGTTTGTACGCGCTGTCGTGCGGATTATTTTTGCGGGCCCGCGGGGGCACGCTGGCTCGCTTTTCTTTATGCACTATGTTACAGTTGGCAAGTCCGCTCCTGCTCACAAGGTGGACATTTCCTTTGGCCTAGTGTTGGACATGCTCTTTGCCTACCCTGTTCCGGCTGTGCCTCCACTCACCCGTGCCTGGTCTGTGCCCCTGGCTGGAAGAACAGTGGACCCAGCTTTGGAGCTTCTACCGCCGAGTTCGGCCGACGCCAGCACGGGTAAGGGGTCTAACACTGGTAAGCCCCACAGACCCGACAAGTGGCCTCTTACCAGGTAGTAGAGCCTTCAACACCACGGCTTAGGCCGCAAGCCCTAGCTCTAGCGCCGGCAGCCACCACAGTCCCGTCAAGTGGTCCCTGCCTGGTCGCGGAACCTCGAGTGCCGCTAGGCCTCGAGTCAAGACCCTTTCACGGGACAGAGATCCAACACCGGTAAGCCCCACAGACCCGACGAGTGGCCCTTACCAGGTTGTAGAGCCTTCAACGCCATGGCTTACGCCGCGAGCCCGAGCTCTAGCGCCGGCAACCACCACAGTCCCGCCGAGTGGTCCCTACCTGGTTATGCCGCCTTTTTCAGCACGAGATAAGATACGAGAGCAAGCTCCAGCGCCGGTAGCCGTCACAGACCCGACGAGTGCTGCTTACCAGGTTGTGGAGACTCTTCTGCCACGCGATGCTTCAGTCATTGCCTCCTCCTCGGCAAGGCAAGAGGCCAGCGCGGGCACAGGGATTCGGCGCCCCGCTCCAGGTTAGTGATTGGGGACCATGACCGGACAAGTCTGCTGGCCTGACGCACTCCTGCTCCCCGGTAGGAAGTAGGAGACGCAGCACGGGTGCGCAATGAGGCGACATACCCCGTCTTCTCCCCGCCTACCCGGCACCGGCCTCCACGTGGCGTAGGTGGGTAGTCCGCTCAGTCTCTGACTGAGTGGGCTAGCGGACGGGTGCCATCTTTGTCCAGGATTAGGACTTGATGTCAGCAGATATGTTGTTCAGCCTTTTCACTGGTCCGGTTTTTAAGGAGCTGTGCTAACCTAGGTCGTACCATGTTGGATTGGTCCTTAAAAATACTCGTGACTTTTTGGTCCTTTGGATCCCAAGTGTTTGCCGTGCTTGGAGACCCGTGTCGGGGGAGAAGAGGATCCTGGTGGCTGAGGTTCCCTTTGGGCTGCGGCTCACTGGTGCCAACACTCCACTTCGGCCTTGACTTCTACCTAAACGGGAGGCTAGTCGTACCGGCCTAGTCAATCGGCTCTTGTCACGTTGAGCCCTATCCCACTGTTGACATGCGGGTTGCTATACGGAGCACCATGCTATAGCTTCTGCTGCTGATTAGGTGCTTTACGCCAGTATTCCCCTGCATTCAACGGTGTGATAGAAGGCGGTGGCTCAAACGGTTCAATCGGGCTTACCCCCTTGAGTATATCTTTCGGGCAGTCTCCATTGTGCGTCGGCTGGAGACCCGCCGACAGTTGCACTTTCCCTTGTTGGGCTCGGTGGCGGGCGGGGACCCCCGGGGGATGAATATCTCTACTAATATAATATGGATAAAACCAAAAAACCAAAACTAGCACAGAAACGGCACATAGACGCCGACATTGAACACGACAGTGATTCAGACTGTGAGGAAGCGACACCTCAGGCGTCGGCCGTATGGCCTCGCTTCCTCATTGTCCATAGCAAGGTGAAGGAGAAACCAGTTACCAAGCTGCATCCTTTTCTGGTGGGGGAGACCCTCAGGAGCCGTGTTGGCAGGCCTGACGCCCAGCGCCTCAGGTCTGGTGACTTGCTGGTGGAGTGCCGTACTCGGGCACACTCCAGCGGGCTACTGGGGCTCTCTTCCATCGGAGACACTCCTGTGGAAGTCACACCCCACAAAACTATGAATTCGTCAAGAGGCGTAATCAAAGATCAAGCTTTGGCAGAACTGTCAGAAGATGAACTTGTAAGGAACCTTAAGTCTCAGGGGGTGACTTGCGTCAGGCGCTTCGCTTCCAAGCGAGGTGGTGGGGAGATCCGTCTCCCTACCATCATCCTGACGTTTGGCACCCCCACCCCTCCTACTACCATCTGGGGAGGTTACTACTCCCTGAGAGTGAAAAAGTACGTCCCTCTTCCCCTCCGGTGCTTTAAGTGCCAAAAGTATGGCCATGGGCAGAAGACATGCCGTCAGGCAGAGGCTTCATGCGCCCGTTGCACTAGGCCCGGACACTCTGCTGAGTCCTGCACAGCCACCCCCCTGTGTGTGAATTGCCAGGGGGCGCATATGGCTTCGGATAAGAAATGCCCTCGTTGGATATCCGAGTGCAAGATTCAGCAGGTGCGTGTGGAGAAGGGGCTGTCCTTTCTGGATGCCAAAAAACTGGTTGAAGGCCCTGGTGCAGCTGCGGCTGCCCCAACCTCTAACACCTCAGTGTATACTTTTAGTGCAGCAGTGGCAGGCAAGCGCCCCACCAAAGACTTTTCATGTCAGACCCCAACTTCTTGGTTGGGGGCGGAGCCTCGGCTCCTCTCGCCCCTGGAGAGTAACCCTCCTCCGGTGGTGACAAGGAGCCAGGGAACGCAGAAGGCGGACACTGCCGGTCCGGTTGTGCCGCCTTCTGTTGCCCCTAAGCCTCAGCCCCCACCCAAACCTGTTAGTCAGTCAACTCCAAAGGCTTCTGGCTCTGGTCAGCCTTCTAAGGCCGCTAACTCTAGCGGCAGGAACGCTGCCCAGGACCAGAAGTCTAAGAAATCTATGGGACCGCTGTGCGCACGGGCCCTGAAGGGGAACACAGATGTCCCCCTTCAAAACAAATATGCTGCACTGGAGGAGCGGATGGAGTGAGTGGAAGTTGTTGTTGCTGATGCTGCGGCAGCTCCACCCCCTTCCTCTCCGAGGAACCAGAGGAGGCCCGGGAGCCGGCCCCCCTCTGTTTCTTCAACTCCTTCCAAGGTAAAGGAAAAAGGGGGGAAAAACTCCTTACCCCCAGATAAGACTTAATCATGGACTCTTTGCTTCAGTGGAATTGTCGTGGTTTTCGAGCTAACTTTGAGGAATTACGTCTTTTAGTCAAGTTCTATAACCCCTCAGTAATATCTCTTCAGGAGACTTACCTGAAGACTTCTGACCCTGTGTATTTTAATGGTTTTAATGTTATACATAAAGGCTCTGATTCGGAGAGGCGCTCGGGTGGAGCGGCTCTTCTCATTAGTAGCCAAATTTTATGTAGCCCCGTTAGCATCGACACCTGTCTTCAGGCTGTCGCTGCTCGGGTAACCTTAAAAAAGACCATAACCATATGTAGTATTTACCTGCCACCATCACTGCGGGTCTGTAGCAATGATATTTTTAACTTAGTAGATCAACTGCCCCCTCCCTTTATTCTCATGGGGGATTTTAACGGTCATGCTCACCTTTGGGGTAGTGACCACTATGATGGCAGAGGTCAGATGTTAGAAGATGTTTTTTCTCAACTTAACCTATATGTCTTTAACGATGGCTCACCTACATACTCTAACTCAGGTTCCGGATCTAGTTCTGTTCTAGACCTCACTGTGTGTGATCCTTCTCTCATGCTGGACTTTGACTGGAAGGTTCACGACGACCTGTGTGGTAGTGACCACTTCCCAGTAGTCCTGTCATCGGTCAGCTGTGAGGAGGATTCGCTGGTGGGGCGCTGGAATCTCAAGAAAGCTAACTGGTCTCTGTTTGCCTCTCTCTGTCAGTCTCGTCTTACAGAGGAGGTGGTCATGTCAGCTGAAGAACCTGTTTCTTGTTTTACTTCTATTTTGTTGGAGGTTGCAGGTGAAACCATCCCTAGAACTTCCACATCACTCCCTCGGAAGCCGAGAGTACCATGGTTCAATGAAGAGTGCCGCAAGGCCCAAACAATGCGCAAATCTGCTCAGCGACGTGCTTTTCGTAATCCGTCGCAAGCAAATATTTTAACCTTTAAAAGACAGCGGGCGAAAGCCCGTTACATTTTTAAACGTGAACGCCGTGCTTCCTGGAGACGCTTTGTCTCATCTTTATCTTCTAGGACTCCGTCCCAAAAAGTCTGGAAGGCTGTTCGAAGAATTAGGGGCAGGGGTGGCTCGGCTTCTGTCGGCCATCTTAGAGATGGTGCCAGTTTGGTCACAGATAAAAAGGCTGTGGCCAATTTGCTTGCCTCCACCATTGCCCATACTTCTTCAACAGAGCATTATTCACCTTTCTTCCAGAGAGAGAAGGAGAAGCGAGAATCTTGTGCTTGTGATTTTATATCGGATAACTTGGAAGACTATAATGCCCCTTTTACGTTTTCAGAATTGCAGCAAGCCTTGCAGAAATGTACTGACTCTGCTGCTGGATTAGATACCATCCATTATCAGCTCATAACACATCTGCCTGAGGATTCACTCCTTGTACTTCTCAAGGCCTTTAACCATATCTGGATAACCGGTCATTTTCCGCCATCTTGGCGCCAGGCTGTGGTTGTGCCAATTCCCAAGCCGGGTAAGGATCCTTCCGACCCGGGCAACTACCGGCCAATAGCTTTGACATCATGTTTATGTAAAACTATGGAACGCTTGGTCAACGCCCGACTGGTGTGGCATCTTGAGTCACAGGGTCTCATCACAGACCTCCAGTGCGGTTTCCGGCGCTTCCGTAGTACAACTGACCATCTAGTCCGCTTTGAGTCTTTTATCCGAGATGCTTTTGTCAACAAGCAGCATGTCTATGCAATTTTCTTTGATCTTGAAAAGGCATATGACACTACCTGGAAGCATGGTATAATGTCTGATTTGTCGGACATGGGTTTTAAAGGGCATCTGCCCGTTTTTATTCACAATTTTTTGTCCAACAGGTCGTTCCATGTCCGTGTGGGCTCCACCCTCTCCGACTCCTTTGAACAGGAGATGGGTGTCCCGCAGGGCAGTATTCTATCTCCTGTTTTATTTAGCATTAAAATAAATAACATTGTAAAGGCCGTCAAGGATGATTCTGAATGCTCTTTGTTTGTGGACGACTTTGCTTTGTGTGCACGAGGTCGAGGACTTGCGTCCCTTGAGAGGCGCTTGCAGCTGTGTGTTGATCGAATCCAGGGGTGGGTGTCTCTCAATGGATTCAGATTCTCGCCCTCCAAGACAGTCTGTGTGCATTTTACTAACCAGACGAAATTTTTTCCAGAACCTAGCCTGAGCATTGCTGGTGTGCCAATTAAGGTGGCCGAAGAGGCAAAGTTTTTGGGGGTCATCTTTGACAAAAGATTGACCTTCTGCAACCATGTTAACTACCTTAGAACCTCTTGTTGGAAGGCCCTCGACATTCTTCGTGTCGTTGGTCGTACTGACTGGGGTGCAGACCGCATCGTCTTACTTCGACTGTACCGGGCCCTTGTTCGGTCCAAACTGGATTACGGCTCTGTGGTATATGGCTCGGCTTCCAAGTCTGTTCTGCAGCGTCTGAACACAATTCACCATCAAGGTCTGCGCATATGTCTGGGAGCCTTCAGGACATCTCCAGTTCCTAGTCTGTATGCAGAGGCAGGGGAGCCTTCTCTCAGGCTCCGCCGCATCCGCCTCATGCTCAGCTACGTTCTGAAGCTGAAGGCCCATCCAGAAAATCCTGCCTATGATTGTGTTTTTAACCCGTCGTTTGCAGAGATTTACGATGCCCATCCGGGAGCTGTCCGTCCACTTTCCTTCCGTGTCCGACCTCATCTGCAGGCGGCCGGAGTGGACCTGGACAAAGTTTCGGAATCTCTGCAACACGTCACTCCACCCTGGCTACTACCAGTTCCTGGCATCTTGCTGGACTTGACTGCCCACAAGAAGGATTGTACTCCACCAGCCATATACCAACAGAGCCTCAATGAACTCCTTTCAATTTTTCCTGGCTATTGTCGTCTTTATACGGATGGGTCCAAGTCTGAGGATGGAAGAGTGGCTGCGGCTGCAGTGTCCTCTCGCCATCCTAGACGCCCATTTAAGCTCTGTTTCCCTGACCATTCCTCTGTATTTAGTGCAGAACTGCAGGCCATTCTGCTAGCACTCAAGCATGCCTATCAGTCTCGGGAAAGGAACTTCCTGATTCTGTCTGACTCTCTTTCTGCCCTGCAGGCCCTTCAGGGCGCGGGAACAGACCATCCACTGCTGGTGCAGATTAGAGAGCTCTACGCGGACTTGATGAAGGAATATTATGACATCATTTTTATTTGGGTCCCAGGCCATGTGGGCATCGAAGGCAACAGAATCGCAGATTCTGCTGCCAACAGTGCCCGCAGTGACCCTGTCCCTGAAACACAGACTATCTATAGTGATTTTAAACCTGTTATTAGTGCGTACATAGCCCGCGAGTGGCAGTCCGAGTGGGACAAAGAGGAAGGGAACAAGCTTCATGAAGCTCTTCCTAAGTTGTCTGACAGTCTACCTTTCCGCTGCGGCAGCCGCCGTGAGGAGACTGTCCTTGCTCGGCTCCACATCGGGCACACATATGTTACGCACTCTTACTTACTTAAACAGGATGAGCGTCCATGGTGTTTTGCCTGTGATGAGCAGTTTTCTGTTCGACACTTTTTGCTGTATTGTGCTGACCTAATTGACACCAGATATAAACACTTCACAGCAGACTCCTTGAAGGTTTTGTTCCGGGATGTTCCCCCGGACAAAATCTTCAATTTTTTGAGAGAATGCAATATTTTTAACAAGATCTGAGCATTCATAGACTATGTGAATTTTTTTATTTGCCCTTTTTGAGAGTCTGTAGACGTTTCTTTTCCAGACATGTGTGACATTTTAGCCTGAGATTTTTAATCTATATTTACATCTTGTCTTAAGACCTTGCTTTTAGTCTGGCTGACCAGATTTTTACCCATCCCGCCGTGAGATGGCCTTAGTCGCCTGCTCGGCGTTAAACCCAAATAACTAACTAACCGTCTTCTCCCCGGCGCGGACAAGCCTTAGCTCTGTAGAACAAACCAAGCGGACTCCCGTAGCTCGACGACGTTTGCGCTCAAGGGACAGGTGGACTCGTCGACAGACTGCTTCTCGCATCTCGGAGGCAAGCCGGCACTCTCGAGCGACCACCATGTATGACCCGGCACCCGCTGATCGTGTTCCCACGGCGCGTCCTCCTGAGACCTGCCTCTGGACCGACACCCACTGCAACCCGGGGTATACGCCAACCCATACAAGATAGATGTCCCGGGCCGCGGTGAGGGACTATACTCTCGGCCGCGCGAGACTGCTGGACCATGCTACGATGGTGTGCCTTAGCCGCAGGACGGGGACTATGCATGGCACTTCAGCCGGTGCCCGCTATCTTGAAGTTTTGATAGGACCCGGTATGAGGATGGCCCACGAGGTGCAGGCCCCCTCCCCCCTCCCCCCCCCCCCCCCCCACCCCCCCCCAATTCTCGATTTTGTCCAGCACAGATGTTCAGCGCCCCGTTCTAGGCAGTGACAGGGGACCACTAGTGGACAAGACTGCTGGATTATTGTGCTCCCGCTCCTCGGGGAAGGGTAAGCAACAAGTCGGGTTCACTCTGAGTTTGCTTGAAGCTTCGGCGTCCCACTCCCCGATCAAGTTTATGGTTGTTGTTGCGGGTCCACTCCGCCCAGGTGACTATGGCCGTCTCACGGCAGAGGCTCAGTGGAAGGAGTGATGACCAGATACGTCTGCTCGGTTATGTGCGCCCGCCCACCAGGCTCTTTCAGGATGAGCCGGGTTCACATCGACTTCGCTCGCCCGTCTACCATTAGGACGGTGTGGACGGACCATGGAGTGGTAATACGATCAAGGGGACGTCCGTTCTTCTATGGCGGCCGTGCTTGCGGGACAGACCGCCGCTACTGCAGACTGGTTCCCGCGACCCGGCTCCCACCCGTCTCGCCATAACCTGCCGTCAGGACAAGACTCTGACCAAGATCCTGCCACAGTCCAACGGATGTTTTCTGCCTCAGGCCCGTTTCAAGTACCTTCGCCCCGGGCAAGTCTACAGGAGCGGCGGCGGCTGCTCGCCTTACGCTCACGGGACAGGTCGTCTAGGCCTATACGGGTTACGCTGTTTGCCTTTTGGCCCAGCACAGTGGTACGGCGTCCAACACAGGGACGGTGCCTTTTCACTGGACAGGATGAGACTGCGGGCAGTGGGCGCCTCGACCTCGGCTCGCCACACCGCCGCCGGTGCGGCTTTGGCCGCTTGTAGGGTTGGTGGCGTGTACGCATTGTATGCGCTTACAGCTGGAAGGTAAGTTAAGCGCTGTAAACTACGATCCGTTTTATGACTTGGTGGCTCGGCGACGACACAGGGGCCCTGCCGGCGCCCCAGGATGTTAGCTCGGTTTTTACGGCCCCGGGTCATGGTGTATCTGCTGCGGAGACGGCGCTTGGCTACCCTTGTCTCGGCCTCTATCGTTCCTAGGGTCGATGGCTGGAGACTCCTCCTCTAGCCACGGTTACGAGCTTCCTGGCTGGCCGTTCTTCTCCTACCACGCTGCGTACCACTCCTGGCGCGACGCCTTGCCTGCTACCACTTCGTCTGAACAGGGTCTTCAGGATAGCCCCTGCGCTTCGACATCCCGACCTTCGTAGCGCTACGACAGTCAACGCGCGCACCACACCGTACAAGTTTGTCACCGACCCGTCCTTCAGCGGGGAGCCCGACCGAGACTTCGCCTCGCAGTGCAGACTGGGACTGGGCCTTCAGCCTGGACTTGGCGACTTCCTAGATGATACGGAGCCGGTCGGAGACCTCCACGGACTGCGTGGCTTTCTGGTCGTCCCCAGTTAGAGAAGAGGACACCGCCTCCAGCCGTTCCCTCCGCTTTACCTTCGACGGTGTGACCTGCTAGGCTCGCACACTTACGGCGCTGGCTTCGCAGCCTCTGGGGGTTCTACCATGGCTGTTCTCCGTTGCAGACAGGACCAGTCGGATGTCTTCGTGCTCCACATCGACTTCCGTAGACGATCCCTCTCACGTAACTGGTCGGAGTCCTCCTTGGAGAAGGATCGAGATGCACCTGGGATTCCCTCGGCAGGCGTGGTTCCTGGTCTACGTGGGCAAGTTCAACCTCTTGCCTTCGCGCAGCTTCTCTACCTGCGGATGGAACCTCGCACCAACCTCACAAATGGCAGCTTCCGAAGCGGCGAACGCAGCACTTGGTGAACCCAGCGCAGCGATTGTCCTTAGAGCAGGCTTACTCCGCCAGACGGGGACTTCGGCTGCGGGAATTGGTGAGTACCAGAGCGGACCTTCTTCCCCTCGGATGTCTCTACTGTCCCCGGGCGACCCTCGACAGGCGACCTCGAGTCTCAGGTTCCGGTGCAACCATGGCTAGGCCCTCACATTCTTCACGGGGTGGTTCCAGACTGGCGCGCGACAGGAGTTCTCCTTTCTCCCCTCCTCCCGGAATGTCCCGCACGTTGACGCAAGCCTTGCCTCCGGGAGCGCTCCCCTGTTGCCGAGATCCTACCGTGCCTCCAGCGGATGGCCTCCGGACTTCCTTGTCTAGCTTCGCGTGTCACGTTCCCCAAGCCAGGAGCTTCTCGTTCCCTCCTACAGCGCCACGGTGGTTGACTTCTTCAATAGCAAGGCGGGGCACGCTTCCTCTCCCTGTACTTCCGCCGCTGCCACGGGCTCCGATGGTGCAAAGATCGTGACGTCACTTTCCTGCAAGAGCTTCCAGGGGCGTCTGCAGGTCCGGCTGACTCCATCGCGTGTCATGGCCAGCTTCTCCGCACAGAGGGCACGGGCCGTCCAGACGTCATTCAGGTCACCTCCGCAGCGGACACTTCCCCTTGATCGCGCCGAGGTGACATCGACGGCTTCCCCGCTTCGTCTCTCCAATTCCAGATTCGCTTGCCGGGACAGTCGACGCTCTCTCCATCCCTGGGACGGCCTGGTCGCCTACGCCTACTCGCTGATGATGCTCGTTCCCAAAGTACTACTTAAGCTCAGAGGGTGCACACCATCCTGTTTCTGGTGGCCTCGTTCTGCTGGACCAAGTCGGGGACCACCGACCTCCTGAGCCTCGCCACGGCTCCACTGCGGCGGCTTCCAACCCTGCACACGATGCTCAAGCAACCACGGCAGGCACTGTACCTCCCATGCCCCTCACGGCTTCTCCTTCCCACCCGGAGGCGGTGCGGCACGCCCTTGCATTTCAAGTGCGGCTGTGGAAGCTATCATTACTGCCTGCAGAATCTCAAACGGACGAGGCTACAAAGGGGAGTGCTGAGTCTGTGCGACTGGTGTGATGGTGCGCCTCTCCCCCACGGATGGTTGGTTCCTCAGCTGGCGGACTTCTTCCTCTGGCTGTTCACCTACCAGCGTTCAGCGCCGATCTCCTTCGTGGCTACCTGACCATGGTCGCTGACACATACCGACACTTGGACGACCCAACCCTGATACCTACAAAGACCTCGCCGAACTGATGGCCCACTTCGGTCTACAACGTCCCGCCCTTCGCTCCTTGGTGCCACGATGGGACCCGCCTTGGGTCCTTCCTGGGCACAACTCTGCCCGCGTCAACCGACCCAGTGGGCGAGGATTCCAGGCATGTTGCGGAGGACCTGCTTCTTCTGGCCCGCGCATCTGCTTCCAGGGTCAGCGAGCCACACACCCAGCACGGGTAACGGGTCCAACACCGGTAAGCCCCACAGACCTGACGAGTGGCCTCTTATCAGGTTGTAGAGCCTTCAACGCCATGGCTTAGGCCGCGAGCCCAAGCTCTAGCGCCAGCAGCCCCACAGTCCTGTCGAGTGACCTCAGCCCGGTCGCGGAACCTCGAGCGCCGTGAACAGAAAGGAAAGCAGTTGTAGAGCCTTCATCGCCGCGGCTTAGCCCACGAGCCTGAGCTCTAGCGCCGGCAGCCACCACAGTCCCATCGAGTGGTCTCTGCCCCGTTGCGTAACCTTTGAGCTCCCTGACCCGGCGTTCTCGCCAAGACCCGATCTCCTTGGCTGCCCTGCAGCTGGTCACCATGCACCTTTGAGTGATCCAGGCTCCACCCATGAGTCCAGACAACAGGACCTGGTGAGGACTTTTCGTGTGCACCTGCGCCGGACCAAGCCGCTCTGCAGGGGTCGCACCCGCCTTCTCTTCCCACTGTCCCCAGGTAGAATGACATCTCAGCTCAGACGATATCCTCCTGGCTCTGAGGGGTGACACGCTCCGCCTACCAGGAGCCCTCCCATAATGCACCCGCACGGATGAACATCCAGTCACACGAGGTCAGAGCCTTGGCCGCAACCCTTGCTTCGACCGCAGCTGTGCTGTCTTAAGACCTTGCGGCGGCCGTAGGATGGTGAGCAGAAGATTACCTTAGCCCGCTTCTACCTTAGGGACCTCTCCAGCTAGCGCCAGGAAAGCTTCGCTGGTGGGAGACATCGTGGCGGCGCAACACTCCCTTCTGGCGCCCTCGGTGCCATAGGTATCTTTGCTAAAATTAGCGGGAGGTTGCTTAGGAGGGCAGCTCTAGTAGTCTCTAGGGAGTGGGTTAGGGGCGTTATAGCGGCACCCACCTCCTCTTCGGGATTCTTCCTATTAGTAATACCATTGGTAATGTGTTTTGAGGAAACAAATGTATTTTTCTTTAAAATAAATTTTTTTGAAAAATACCGATGGTATTACTCGAAGGTCCCTCCCACCTGCCCCGCTTGCCGCTGGTCCGCTAAGAAACTGACTGGTGAGCTTCCGCTGGGCGCATGCGCGGATGGGATGGAAGGGAGGCTACTCGGATTACCGCCCAGGCTATGGCGCCCCTCACCTGCCAACACGCCCTGATACGTACTAACAAATTTTGGCTAAAATTAGTCTAGCTAAGAACCTTTCCTATTGGTAATACCATCGGTAAGTATTTTTCGAAAAAATTCATTTTAAAGAAAAATACATTTTACACCTGTTTGTAGTGGTCAGAGGGTGACACATATTTTGGGCGTTTGACCTCAGTGACCAGTGTGTTTTAAAAAGGAAAGTACATTGTAGGTAAATAAATAAATCCAGGGAAAAAAGACGGGCTTGTTACATAGCATGTCCGTTGAAAGGTCCTGGTAAATCAAAGTGGTACAGTTGCAGTGTGCCTGAATTGATCAGTGTTCAGGTCGTACTCCATAGGCAATAGATTTTGCTGTCCGCCATAACACGCCTGTCTGGGCTGTCCATTATCACTTCGGTGCCATGGACGTTAAACCCCAAACTAACCAACCAATGTAAATAAATGAAAGGTAAAGTGTGTGTATGAAACAGTAAGCCACATGTATCTTCTTGTGTTTGGACACTTGTTTGCTTGTGTGCTCATCGACATCATGTGTGTATACATGTATGTGTTCAGATCCCATCCCAGTACCTGAGTCAGTCCAGAGAGATGTAGACAGAACTCTGCGTCAAATTTTGGGTCAGCATGAAAGTTCAGAAAACAGGTAGTACAACTTGCACGAACTCTTTCCTGTTGTTCAGAGAATGAGTCGATAGATAAATAACGAGAATGGGTCAGTAGATAACTAAGGCATTCGGTCCTTACATCAACATGATGCAGATTAGCCTTGATAGTTCAAGGGTAGTGCCAAAACAGCTTGGTGCCCACAGGCGCCATGCTGTTTTGGCACCACCCTTGATCTATCATGGACACTGTGTATCAAGAACTTTCCAGAGCTTTCAGAGGAGTGAGTTTTAGAATGTGCATGTTATGACTAGGTGTGTTAAGTACATTTGCATGTAATGCTGCTAAGCAGTGACTTTTCTGGCAAGAGGCATCTATTTATATGATTAGGGCTTAACCTGTTCAGTTAATTCAACACCAAAAGCACCCTAGTTGTCCCATTAACATGGATTCAAAGTGGTGTCAGCAAGAGGCATAGCTCTTCATGAGCCCCTGCGGCTGCTGAGACTCGCAAGAATCTATAGCTCTTGCAGTTTGATGGCATTCAAATTTTCTCGGCACTAAACAGGTTAAAATCTTCCACAATTTAGAACACTTTGAAGTAGTTTTCTGCCACTAAAAAAGAAAACGTCATTTCTGTCCCTCCCATTGCGCAGAAGTGTGCCAAAATTGTGCCTGATTAGGCGGATTTGCATCAGATATTTTTTTTTAATTTCAGGGGAACAGCCATCATCTTCCCCTCTTTCCTTCCACCCCCCCCCCCTCCTCCCCCCATCTCCTGCCCTCCATGCCCACCTTATATTTGAGTGTATCTGCACGTAGCTTTCCTGTCCAAACAAACAAATGTCCTCTTTTTTTGTTGTGGGAGTTGAAACATTTTAGGTCCTCTATGATTCTCCACATGTTTATGGCAAAATGTTCACTTTTATTCACCTTGCAAATGCTATGCATCATTATGGCTTCCCTCTGAACTGAAGTTTATTTTTTAAATGAGTATCAGGGCTAGTAGAGACAGAGGGGACAATTCTTGTGACTCGCAACCACCATCCGGCCGGGACCAATACTGTGATCATCACGCTGACAGGCACACTCCAGCATCAGCACATCAGGATAGCGGCACCAAACAACATAGGAGGCAAGTGGAAAGTCTTTAAATAACCCTCGACTACTCAGAAAAGTCAATAAGCTCCAACTGCATGAAACATATATCCTCATGAGCCCCCAGTTGTGGGGGCTTATGTGGATCTATGCCTCCTGTTGGCATCACTTTGAGTCCAAATAAATTTCTGTGACTCCTGGGGGCTCTTGTGCATGGAATTAACAAAGATTTCACAAACACAATCTGCATCAGCTGGCAGTGAAGGGGTTTGACATCTTTGTGCCGCAGCTACTGTGAACAGTACTGGTGTTTGTCTGCACAGGAGGGTTAATCTGAATCACTATCATGGGTGACAGCTGGCCTTCTTCAGTTCTGGTAACTCAGCTTTTTACAAACTCAAAAAGCTGAATTTCAGCTTTTTGGTTGAGACAGAACAGCCTTTCAGCCAATCTGTTCCATCTGCAAGAGGCATAAATCCTCATGAAAATTTGTCTCCTGCTAGCCAGGAATCATGGGACATAGTCCATGGACCATTTTTAGTTGTTTCAGTGTTTTGGCACTGTCGCCCTTGCTGTGTGCAAACAGAATATTTGTGAACATTTTTCATCTCGTATTTGAAGTGTCTCTGTGTGTACATTTTCTCATGTTTCCAGTCAGCCTCAGTATTTTGTGCACCAGTGTGCTGCGGAATGAGCCTTAACCCCAGTAGCAAAAATGCCTGCTGGCCTACGACGGCCACAGTGGGCCAGCACATGGGCCCACAGCTGTGCACGATCCTACTGCGGCCATCATGGGCTCGAGGACCTATGTTTACTAGGAAGGTCCAGTATCATATATTTTCTCAAAATCTTTACCGATGGCATTACTACTAGGAACCCCACCCGGGTCTGCCCTGGGGGACTTGGGTGGGGTTAGGTATTTTTTAGTTCCCAGGGTCACCCTGGTCAGCCCCACAGGGTGGGTTTTCTTCTGTATTCTGGGGCATGTGTTTCTGTTTACCCTTTGTCCATTCACCTGTATTTGCCTTTTTAAAACTCTCCCTACTGTCTGCACTGCCTGTAGCTCTTGATATTGGATGTGTGTTGCTAAATGGTCTTAGCTTTATTTAGGCCCCATGTGTTAGGTTTATTTAATGTATTTGACCGGCTGGCGACATACATTCAATATTCTGTTTTTTTTTTTTTTTTTTTTTTTTTTTTTTTTTTTTTTTTTCACAAGCAGTGCAGGCACGTCCTGAGAAAGCCTTGTTGCTGTCGGGACGTTAAGCAATTACTACTAGGAAGGTTCGCTTAGCATACCAGTTTTAGCCCCCAAAACTTGTGTACACCACAACCGGAGAGGCGACTCTAGGGAGTAATTACCAAGAGACCCTGAGTAGCCTCCCCTGCCTCCCTATCCGGTGGCGCGATCACCGTTTCCCGCCAGTCTCTTCACTTAGCTTCACCTGACCGGTCGTGTACATCTCACGTGCTCTGACTGTGTATTAGGGGTCAGGGGTCACTTGCTGGCAGGTTTGAGCGATCTCCAGCTCCGTTTCTGAGTGACTGTTTGAATGGTCTGCAGTGTGTGTTGAAGCTCCCCTTTGGTGGACATTTCTTGCCTCCTTTCAACTTCGTCTTCTAGCACTGGCTGTGCTATTTTCAACAAGGTTAGTTACAGTGCCGCATTCGCCATTGCTTTCACCTGGTGCCAGCGCGCTGCCTGCATGGGACTGTTTACAGTCTGAGTCAGTGGGTCAACCAGATGAGCGCTCTGTCCATGTACCTATAACGTACAACCGCGCTCAACTGCTTGCTGCCATACCGTCACGCTTAACAAAAGCCTTCACCTCTCGACTGCGCTCGCTTGAAATTGGTGTCGGGCTACTGCGCAAGCGATACAAACGCAAAGTGAGAGAGAACAATGAATTAAATATCATGTGTTTGAATGCTCAGTCCTGCCGACAAAAAACTGCTGGCATCCATGATGTGATTGTAGAAAATAGACTTGATGTTTTGATGCTCACAGAAACCTGGCTCGTATCCACAAGGTCATGATGCATACATTAGTGCCATGACCCCTGCAGGCTGTGAGCGTCACTCCTTCCCTCGCTTGGGCTCGAGAGGAGGGGGATTGCCTTTATCGTCAGAGCCTGTTTGTCATCTTGTGTATCCTTCAGACCCATGAACTTTTCCTCCTTTGAATGTGTGGAAATGAAGATGAATGTAAAACAGATGTCAGCCTTGTGTGTGTGTCTCTATCGCCCGCCACCAACTAAACGTAACAAATTGTCCAGTGCAATCTTCCTTCGGGAATTCCCGGAACTGTTGTCTGAGTTTACTTGCAGCAGTGCCAATGTTTCTGTATTTGGAGACTTCAATTTCCACTTTGATGATTGTTCTGATGGACAAGTGAACTGCCTAAAGACTGTGCTCAGTGACACACAACGTCACGGCCATAGTTTAGACTGGGTGGTAGTGCACAGTGAAAACGGTCTCATATCCCTTTCGGGTGTACGAGAATACCCGGACCTGTCGGACCACTACACTGTGTTGTGTAAAGTGGCTATTGCCAGGCCACCCCACCCACACGGCTTGTGACGTCACGGAAACTTGGAGCCATAGATTCTGCAGTTTTCCAAGCCGACGTGAAAGTGTTTGCCGCTGATGTTAGTAGCCAGACCTCTGATCTTCTGCTGGATAATCTGGTGGACCTGTACAATGACGGTCTTCGACAAGTGTTGGACAGTCATGCTCCTCCGACAACGAGGCATGTCAGGTACCGTCCGTCTGCCCCCTGGCTGTGTGAGGATGTGAGAGATGCACAGCCTGAGAGGAGGCGTGCCGAGCATCAGTGGAGAAAGCACAAACTGACCGTGTACAGACAGATATACACGTGTAAAAGAAATGCGGCCTCTCAGCACCTAAATGTTGCCGGATGACATTTCTACATGGACAAGCTAGACTCGGCTGCCTCTTCCAGCAAGCTGTTCTTCTCAGTGTCAATTGAACTGCTGGGAAAACCCAAGTCTACTGCTCTTCCTGCTGATGTCCCCTCTTCTGAACTGCCGCAGACATTTTGTAACTTTTTTTCACTGACAAAATCAAACTGCTGCGTGAGAACTTATGCTAAGCAGTGCGATCCACCTGTTTTTGCTGTTTATGATGGTCCATGTTTTGCAAAGTTCAAATCTGTTACAGAAAGTGACATTACTGCCATAATTGCAAAGTCTCCAACAAAAAGTTGCATGTTGGATCCTGTTCCAACTTGTTTCCAAAAGCAGTGCATCAGCGATCTTGCACCATTGATTGCTGATATTGTAAACAAGTCTCTGTCAGCCGGAACTGTTCCAAAATCTTTCAAACAGGTTGTTGTTACCCCGTTGCTAAAAACAACAGGCTTGGACAGAAATACCCTACAAAACTACAGACCTGTATCCAACCTACCATTCATTTCTAAGGTACTGGAGAAAGTTGTCTTACAACAGCTCCTGGAACACTTAAAGATGAATGGTCTGTTGGAAGTGTATCAGTCCGCCTATAGGAAAGGTCACAGCGTGGAGACAGCAGTGCTGAGTGTTCTAAATGACTTGCTTTGTAAAGCAGATGAGAGACTTGTCTCCCTTGTGGCCAATTGGATCTCACTGCTGCTTTCGATACGCTAGACCATTTTATTCTCATGAAGAGGCTTGAAATCACTTTTGGCCTGCGTGAAATGGTTCTCTCTTGGTTTGAATCTTACGTTTCCGATCGGTACCAGTTTGTAAGTGTAAAAGACAATGTCTCTAGACCTTCCATTCTCAAGTTTGGAGTGCCTCAGGGCTCTGTCTTAGGCCCTGTATTGTTTACGTTGTATTCACAACCGCTGTCAGCTGTTATTTCCAGCCATCAGTGTTCTTATCATAAGTATGCTGATGACACTGAAATCTCTCAGAGTAGTCCACCTGGGGAATTTCAGTCTGTTCAAACTGGCATCAATCTTGTGTTGACGATGTCACGACATAGATGGACAGTAACAAACTTATGTTAAACCCAGAAAAAACAGTTACTGCCCGATGGCTCAGCATCCCGGCTTCAACAAATTCACACCGAGTCTTTACGCATAGATGACACTGATATTCCATTTCAGTCTTCTGTCAGATATCTTGGTGTCAAGCTCAATAAGACTTTGAGTATGCAGGATCACGTCGGTGAAATCAGTCGTGGTGCTTCATATTCTCTGAAACGCATCACATCTGTCCGACACAGTCTTTCTGAATCTGCCACTGCAAAGTTAGTGAATGCTTTAGTCACGAGCCGTGTTGACTACTGCAATTCTCTGCTTTTTGGTCTTCCATTTGAGCAGATTAGCCGCCTTTAGCGAGTTCAAAATAGTGCCGCAGGCAAAAACGAGACCAAGTAACCCCTATACTGAAAGACCTTCACTGGCTTCCAATCCAATCCCGCATACAGTTTAAGATTGCGACCCTTGCATACCGCCACTTTGATGGCAGTCTTCCGTCATACCTTTCCTCCAGTCTAATTACTTACCAGTCCTCTCGCTCACTGCATTCATCAGGAGAGAAACTTCTCAAAGTTCCAAAGTACCATCTCAAATCTGCCGGTGAACGCTGTTTCAGATGTACTGCTCCTTTAATTTGGAATTCCTTACTGACTGAGCTGAGAAATGCCTCCCCCCTTATGCAGTTCAAAGCAAAGTTAAAAACTTACTTTTCTCGCAGGCTTTCGTGTGATCTGTACGGTTTTCTGTACACCCCCCTGCAGACTCTGTGTGTGCATGTGTGTGTCGTTTTCCCCTGCGCATTGAGTTGTATTATAAATATGATAAATGCACCATATAAATACCATGTATTATTATTCTTAATTTTGTAAGGTTGGATTACCTTTGTGCACTTGGCTTACGTTGGATTTACGTTGGATATTCTCTGGACGTGCGGTGCTACGTGTGTGGTGTTGGGTCCTTTGGATTACCTACGGACTTCTGTGGATTTACTTGGTGGTTGGTCTCTGTGGGAGTACCGGGCTTGAGACATGACAAGGTAAAGCTTTTGTTACTGCCTCAACCAGTGAATTACCGGGTGGCAGTATTGACCAGATACTATGTACGCGGCCGACCGGGAGCTCATACCCTCGCAAGGAGGCTCCATGCACGTGAGGACCTGCACCAGGTGTGGCAAGTTCCATTGGCCTAGCGATGCTCACGATGTCTGCCTACCATGCTCGGGCTGCTCCTCTAGTCGGACATGCAACAAATGCGTGACGTGGGAGGTGGAACGATGGTCGCAGCTTTGGGCATTTTACCAGAGAGAGAGACCGGCACACAACCCCTCAGCGACCACAGCCTTGAAAGTATCGCAGAGAGGCCACCTCTGACATCGTGGGCTTGTCGGCGCGGAAAGGGACCTGCTGCCCCCACCGGTGCCTCGGACAGAGCTGCTCCGCCTCAAGCGAAATAAAGAGTCCAAAAGCAGCCGACGGGACTTGCCCCCCTGTCAAGCCCAGGCACCAAGAGCTCCACCCCGCCTTTTGGCCTGGGATGTGCCATGACGAGATTCGTCCCCTAAGGACATGCTGGCATCAGGAGCTTGGTCCCCCCGCAAGGAGAAAGTTGGGCCTCTCATACGCCACCAGGAAAACGGAGAGCCCAGGCAACAGAAGCGGGGGACCACCCCTCTGGGACGTTAGTGCCCGCCAGCCTTGGGCCGGACCAGCACCTATACCGGGCCACACCCAATGTGCACCTCTCAGAGCGGGACAGGAATTTAAGCCGCCGACTGGACAGGCCATGAACACAGACTTCGGGGTCCCGAGACAGAGAACGGAGCCACAGATGAGATGGGGTTCTCAGTCAGAGCAAATCAACCGAGACCGAAGCCCGCCATGGAGAGAAAAGAAGCTTGGTCAGTCATTACAGCCAAGATGTGGTTCCTCGTCGAGTTCGGGCCCCCGGAGCACCCCCTCCCCCCCCTCCCCCCCCCCCCCCACGCCCTAGGGGCATAGGGAGGGACACCCAGCGGCCTCGGTCCCCGCGGCACTCGGGGACAGACACTACACGATCACACTACAGATACCGCACGCGAGGGGACGTCTCCACTTCCCGCTCCTCCTCGCCGTCCCCACCCGGGTCTGCCCTGGGCGACTTGGGTGGGGTTAACTACTGTTTAGTTCCCAGGGTCACCCTGGTCAGCCTCACAGGGTGGGTTTTCTCCTCTATTCTGGGGCATATGTTTCTGTCTACCCTTGGTCCATTCACCTGTTTTTTCCTTTTTTAAACTCTCCCTACTGTCTGCGCTGCCTGTAGCTCTTGATATTGGATGTGTGTTGCTAAATGGTCTTAGCTTTATTTAGGCCCCATATCGTAGGTTTATTTAACGTGTTGGACCGGCTGGCGACATACATTCAATATTCTGTTTGGTTTTTTTCACAAGCAGTGCAGGAGGCACGTCCTGAGAAAGTCTTGTTGCTGTCGGGACGTTAAGAAATGTACAATCAATCCTCCTCGCCGGACCGGCGGACAAGCTCGGGCGCGTCACAGTGGCGGACCTCTTCGCGACACCGGATCTCAGAGGCACCCTCCAGGAGCAGCCAATCGGCCGGCCGGACTTTCAGGGATCGATCTACCTCGAGGATGTGGTGGCCTCGACGTCAGCGCCAGGACCACTTGGATAGCAGTCGCAGGACGGACTCGGCCTTCTTTCAGCACCGGCCCAGCCTCTGCCAGCAGTCCCCGATGGTTCAAGGTGGCTACTCTTCGGTCAGCGCGCAGACTCACAGCTTCTCCCTCGACACAGGCCACGTCGGACTACAAGGAGGCGCTCAGTCTACACCCGGAGGACTCAGTGTCAGCGGGCAGTCATCGCTCTCCACCACCTCGGTCGACGCAGCACCACACAAGTAGCACCCCACGTCCAGAGAATATCCAGCCCTTGCATCGCATACTCGCCGCTCCTTGGACGAGGCGTCCCGGCTCTTCGCTTCATTCCTCCCTCCGGAGTACTGCCCTCCCTCTTCGCCCCTGAAGAGGAAGGCCTCGGCGATGGTTGACGCACCGTGGCAGCCCAAGCGCTTCAAGTCACTCCCTCAATCAGCAGGCTTCCGGGACCTAGCGGAGGCGTTCTTGGCTCACCTGCGACAGGACTGCTTCGGAGACCAGGGCTTTTTCTCAGACTCCCGATGGCCGGAGGGGGGGGATGGATATCAGCTTCCGCCAACAGTGGTATGGAGGTCACTCCCAGGCGTTCTCCTGTGCCCTACCGGTTGTGGACAGGGAGTCGTTGCAGGCTTGGGCACCCCGCAGCCAACGGACACTGACGCGAGATTTGGACAAGACAGCGACGGTGCTAGTGGCAGCGAGTAGGGCGGCATACCATACCTTGGCCAACTCCATGGCGGCCGCCACCAACTGCGGCCTGATGCGATGGGACTATCTGCTGGGACCCTGCCTCTCACTCCCAGCTTTGTTGAAGTCACAGCTGCGCCAGGCCCCACTCGGGGGAACTCTACTGTTCGGACCGTCTTGGCAGACAGTGAAAGAGACAGCGAAGGAACTCTGGCCTGCAGGATCTGTCGCTGCCCGCTTTCAGTCAGCCCGCAAAGCTGTGGGTCGCGCCCTGCGGTTCGTTAGACCCTACTCCTCCCGTCCTCCCAGAAGCCGCGGCTCGCGCGCTTTCCCCGCACCCTCCACTGCCTGGTCCAAAGGCGCCCAGAAGTGAGGGCGCTGCCGAGCCCGCTGACTTGACCCCCGTCCTCCCGCCGATTTCTGTCAGGTTTCCAGTCGGCGGGAGGCTAGCCCTCCACAGCAGCGTGTGGCATCAACTATTTCAGGATGACCCATGGATTCTATCGACCATCACGGAGGGCCTGAGGATTTCCTTCCAATCTCCCCCCTCCCTTGCGAAACTCCCCCCTGTGGACGTGAGTACCGGGGGATCATGACAAGGCAACAGCACGACATGGCGAGGTGAGAGCTCTACTACGGAAGGAGGCCACGGATGTGGTCTCGCGTCCCGACTCCCCGGCCTTCTACAGTCGGCTCTTCCTCGTCCCCAAACCCGGAGGCAAGTGGCGGCCAGTAATCGACCTGTCGGCTTTAAACAAGTACATTTTGGCCCCTCGCTTCAGGATGGAGACAGCCAGAGCTCTGAGGGCGGCGGTGCAGCCCCAGGATTTTGCCGTGAGCCTTGACCTAGCGGACGCATATCTTCACGTACCCGTCCATCCGGCGTCGCGGCGTTACTTACGCGTCACTTTCTGTGGGGTTGTGTATCAGTTTCGGGCGCTTCCTTTCAGACTAAACCTCAGCCCGTGGGTCTTCACCGGGATTATCGGCAGCGGCGTCTGAAGGTTCCGACAAGCAGCCGCCAGCCCAACTTCCAACTACCTAGACGACCTGCTCCTCCAGAAACAGACGGCGAAAGCTTTGGAGGAGGACAGGGGTTCCTTGCTGACTCTGCTCCGCCGACTCTGATTCCTGGTCAACGGAGGCAAGTCCGACCTTGTACCGTCACGCAGGTTTATCCACCTAGGCATGGAGTTCCTGACCGATATTGACCGGTTATGACTCCCCGAAGGGTGGATACAGAAGATAGCGGAGGTGGCACGCCGAGTGTTTCGCGCGGAAGCTCTCCCGGCCAGGGTCTGGCTCCATCTGTTGGGCCTACTAAGTGCTGCAGCGGATCTCCTACCCCTAGACAGACTCTACTCTCGGCCGATACAGCTGCGTCTGCTCCTGCACTGGCGCCCCTCCTTGGGTGACCGGGCAACCCTGGTTCCGGTGTCGACGTTGGCCAAGTCTCATCTCCAGCGGTGGACAGACAGATCCTGGATAGCATCGGGGATGCCACTCTTTTCCCCTCCGCCACAGCTCTCCATCTGCACGGATGCAAGCCTCTCAGGCTGGGGAGTGCATCGGTTGCCCAAGTTCGTCGCATCCTCGGGCAGTTGGATGGGGGACCATGCAGGCAGACATGTCAACTGGCTGGAGATGAAGGCGGTGTGGATGCCGCTCGTCGGGTGGGAAGAGCGACTCGCGCAACAGGAGATACTGGTGCTTTCCGACATCTCGACAGTGGTGGTCTACTTACAGAGCCAGGGAGGGACGCGCGCACCCTCCTGTTGCATACTTGTGTACCAAGTCCTCCTGTGGTGGCCCACTCGGCACCGGCCTCCACATGGCGTGGGTGGGTAGTCTCCTCAGTCACTGACTGAGTGGGCTAGCAGAGGGGTGCTTTTTTTTCCAGGATTAGGACTTGATGTCAGCAGATATGTTGTTCAGTCTTTTTCACGGGTCCGGTTTTTAAGGAGCTGTGCTAACCCAGGTCGTACCATGTTGGATTGGTCCTTAAAAATACTTGTGAGCTTTTGGTCCTTTGGATCCCAAGTGTTTGCCATGCTTGGAGACCCGTGTCGGGGGAGAAGAGGATCCTGGTGGCTGAGGTTCCCTTTGGGTTGTGGCTCACTGGTGCCAACACTCCACTTTGGCCTAGTCATACCGGCCTAGTCAATTGGCTCTTGTCTCTTTGAGCCCTATCCCACTGTTGACATGCGGGTTGCTATACGGTGCACCATGCTATAGCCTCTGCTGCTGATTAGGTGCTTTACACCAGTATTCCCCTGCATTCAACGGTGTGATAGAAGGCGGTGGCTCAAACGGTTTAATCGGGCTTGCCCCTTTGAGTATATCTTTCAGGCAGTCTCCATTGTGCGTCAGCTGGAGACCCGCCGACATTTGCACTTTCCCTCGTTGGGCTCGGTGGCGGGCGGGGACCCCCGGGGGATGAATATCTCTACTAATATAATATGGACAAAAAAAAAAAAAAAAAACTGGCACAGAAACGGCACATAGCCACCGACATTGAACATGACAGTGATTCGGACTGTGAGGAAGCGACGCCTCAGGCGTCGGCCGTATGGCCTCGCTTCCTCATTGTCCACAGCAAGGTGAAGGAGAAACCTGTATCCAAGCTGCATCCTTTTCTGGTGGGGGAGACCCTCAGGAGCCGTGTTGGCCGGCCTGATACCCAGCGCCTCAGGTCTGGTGACTTGCTGGTAGAGTGCCGTACCTGAGCACACTCCAGCGGGCTACTGGGGCTGTCTTTCATCGGAGACACTCCTGTGGAAATCACACCCCACAAAACTATGAATTCGTCAAGAGGCCTAATAAAAGATCAAGCTTTGGCAGAACTGTCAGAAGATGAACTTGTATGGAACCTTAAGTCTCAGGGCGAGGTGGTCCGTCTCCCTAGCGAGGTGGTCCGTCTCCCTACCATCATTCTGACGTTTGGCACCCCCAACCCTCCTACTACCATCTGGGGAGGTTACTACTCCTTGAGAGTGAAAAAGTACGTCCCTCTCCCCCTCCGGTGCTTTAAGTGCCAAAAGTATGGCCATGGGCAGAAGACATGCCGCCAGGCAGAGGCTTCATGCGCCCTTTGCACTAAGCCCGTACACTCTGCCGAGTCCTGCACAGCCACCCCCCCCCCCCCCCCCCCCCCCCCCTGTGTGTGAATTGACAGGGGCGCATATGGCTTCGGACAAGAAATGCCCTCGTTGGATATCCGAGTGCAAGATTCAGCAGGTGCGTGTGGAGAAGGGGCTGTCCTTTCTGGACGCCAAAAAACTGGTTGAAGGTCCTGGTGCAGCTGTGGCTGTCCCAACCTCTAACAGCTCTGTGTATACTTGCAGTGCAGCGGTGGCAGGCAAGCGTCCCACCAAAGACTAATCATGTCAAACCCCAACTTCTTGGTTGGGGGTGGAGCCTCTGCTCCTCTCGCCCCTGGAGAGTAACCCTCCTCCGGTGGTGACAAGGAGCCAGGGAACGCAGAAGGCGGACACTGCCGGTCCGGTTGTGCCGCCTTCTGTTGCCCCTAAGCCTCAGCCGCCACCCAAACCTGTTAGTCAACTCCAAAGGCTTCTGGCTCTGGTCAGCCTTCTAAGGCCGCTAACTCTAGCGGCAGGAACGTTGCCCAGGACCTGAAGTCTAAGAAATCTATGGGACCGCTGTGCGCACGGGCCCAGAAGGGGAACACTGATGTCGCCCTTCAAACAAATATGCTGCATTGGAGGAGCGGATGGAGGGGGTGGAAGTTGTCGTTGCTGATGCTGCGGCAGCTCCACCCCCTTCATCTCCGAAGAACCATAGGAGGCCCGGGAGCCGGCCCCCCTCTGTTTCTTCAACTCCTTCCAAGGCAAAGGAAAAAGGGGGGGGAAAACTTCTTACCCCCTGATAAAACATAATCATGTATTCTCTGCTTCAGTGGAATTGTCGTGGTTTTCAAGCTAACTTTGAGGAATTACGTCTTTTAGTCAAGTTCTATAACCCCTCAGTAATATCTCTTCAGGAGACTTACCTGAAGACTTATGACCCTGTGTCCTTTAATGGTTTTAACGTTATACATAAAGGCTCTGATTCGGAGAGGCGCTCGGGTGGAGTGGCTCTTCACATTAGTAGCCAAATTTTATGTAGCCCCGTTAGCATCGACACCTGTCTTCAGGCTGTCGCAGCTCGGGTTACCTTGAAGAAGACCATAACCATATGCGGTATTTACCTGCCACCATCCCTGTGGGTCTGTAGTAATGATATTTTTAACTTAGTAGATCAACTGCCCCCTCCCTTTATTGTCATGGGGGATTTTAATGGTCACGCTCACTTTTGGGGTAGTGACCACTATAATGGCAGAGGTCAGATGTTAGAAGATGTTTTTTTCTCAACTTAACCTATGTGTCTTTAACGATGGCTCACCTACATACTCTAACTCAGGTTCAGGATCTAGTTCTGTTCTAGACCTCACCTTGTGTGATCCTTCTCTCATGCTGGACTTTGACTGGAAGGTTCACGACGACCTGTGTCAGTGTGTGGTAATGACCACTTCCCAGTAGTCCTGTCATCGGTCAGCTGTGAGGAGGATTCGCCGGTGGGAATCTCAAGAAAGCTAACTGGCCTCTGTTCGCCTCCCTCTGTCAGTCTCGTCTTACAGAGGAGGTGGTCATGTCAGCTGAAGAAGCTGTTTCTTGTTATACTTCTATTTTGTTGGACGTAGCAGGTGAAACCATCCCTAGAACTTCCACATCACTCCCTCGGAAGCCGAGAGTACCATGGTTCAATGAAGAGTGCCGCAAGGCCCAAAAAATGCGCAAATCTGCTCAGCGACGTGCTTTTCGTAATCCGTCGCAAGCGAATATTTTAACATTTAAAAGACGGCGGGTGAAAGCCCATTACATTTTTAAACGTGAATGCCGTGCTTCCTGGAGACGTTTCGTCTCATCTTTATCTTCTAGGACTCCATCCCAAAAAGTCTGGAAGGCTGTTCGAAGGATTAGGGGCAGGGGTGGCTCGGCTTCTGTCGGCCATCTTAGAGATGGTGCCAGTTTGGTCACGGATAAAAAGGCTGTGGCCAATTTGCTTGCCTCCACCATTGCCCATAATTCTTCAACAGAGCATTATTCACCTTTCTTCCAGAGAGAGAAGGAGAAGCGAGAGTCTTGTACTTGTGATTTTATATCGGATAACTCGGAAGACTATGTTTTCAGAATTGCAGCAAGCCATGCAGAAATGTACTGACTCTGCTGCTGGCCTAGATACCATCCACTATCAATTCCTAACGCATCTGCCTGAGGGGTCACTCCTTGTACTTCTCAAGGCCTTTAACCAAAACTGGGGAACTGGTCATTTTCCACCATCTTGGCACCAGACTGTGGTTGTACCGATCCCCAAGCCGGGTAAGGATCCTTCCGACCCGGGCAACTACCGGCCTATCGCTTTGACATCATGTTTATGTAAAACTATGGTCTGGTCAACGCCCGCCTGGTCATCTTGAGTCACAGGGTCTCTCACAGACCTCCAGTGCGGTTTCCGGCGCTTCCGTATTACAACTGACCATTTAGTCCGCTTTGAATCATTAATTCGTCTCCGCCACGACCCAGGCATGCTATTTCCACCTCCGCCGCATCAGTCAGATCAGAAAATACCTCACTACCGAAGCTGCCACCAAACTTGCTGTCTCTCTCATCTTATCTCGCATCGACTATTGCAACTCTCTCCTTTCCGGTCTCCCTCACTCCACCATCTTCACTCTCCAACGCGTCCAGAACAATGCTGCCTGCCTCGTCCTCAGAAAGAAAAAATCCGACCACATCACACCCCTGCTCAAACTCCTTCACTGGCTCCCCATCCCCGAACGCATCCAATACAAAGTTCTGTCTCTCTGCTACAAATCCCTGAACAACTGCGCCCCTGCCTATCTCTCCAACTTACTTCACCCCTACACACCTTCCCGCTCCCTCCGCTCTGCCTCCGACCCTCTCCGCCTCCACATCCCTCGCACCAAACTTAACACTTTCGGCCCCCGCTCCTTCTCCGTCTACGGTCCATCCACCTGGAACACCCTCCCACTCTCTCTCCGTCAGAAACACTCTCTCTCCTCCTTCCAGTCCGCCCTCAAAACTCACCTCTTTCAACAGTTTTAGCACTATATCACCACACTCCCCACCCCAAGCTGACCGTCGTAATGTATTTCACTGTTTGTGGCACGTGAGTCATTGTCTAAAGCGCATTATAAATACCGTAATTATTATTATTATTAATTCAAGATGCTTTTGTCAACAAGCAGCATGTCTATGCAATTTTCTTCGATCTTGAGAAGGCATCAAACTCCTTCACTGGCTTCCCATCCCCCAACGCATCCAATACAAGATTCTGTCTCTCTGCTACAAATCCCTGAACAACTGCGTTCCTGCCTATCTCTCCAACTTACTTCACCCCTACACTCCTCCCCGCTCCCTCCACTCCGCCTCCGACCCTCTCCACCTCCACATCCCCCGCACCAAACTCAGCACTTTCGGCCCCCACTCCTCTGTATACGGTCCATCTGCCTGGAACATTCTCCCACTCTCTCTCCGTCAGAAACACTCTCTCTCCTCCTTCCAGTCCACCCTCAAAACTCACCTCTTTCAACAGTTCTAGCACTCCCCACCCCAATTCGACTGTCGTAATGTATTTCACTTTTTGTGGTACGCGAGCCGTTGTCTAAGCATGCGCATGCGTGCGTGAGTTGTGAGTGCGTGCTTAGAGTTATAATTATTATAAGATAAGCGCATTATAAATACCGTAATTATTATTATTATTATATGACACTACCTGGAAGTATGGCATAATGTCTGATTTGTTGGACATGGGTTTTAAAGGGCACCTGCCCGTTTTTATTCACAATTTTTTGACTAACCGGTCATTCCATGTCCGTGTAGGCTCCACCCTCTCCGACTCCTTTGAACAGGAGATGGGTGTCCCGCAGGGCAGCATTCTCTATCTCCTGTTTTATTTAGTATTAAAATTAATAACATTGTAAAGGCCTAAAAGGATGATTCTGAATGCTCTTTGTTTGTTGACGACTTTGCTTTGTGCGCACGTGGTCGAGGACTTGCGTCCCTTGAGAGGCGCTTGCAGCTGTGCGTTGATCGCATCCAGCATTGGGTGTCTCTCAATGGATTCAAGTTCTCGCCCTCCAAGACAGTCTGTGTGCATTTTACTAACCTGACGAAATTTTTTCCAGAACCTGGCCTGAGCATTGCTGGAGTGCCAATTAAGGTGGCCGAGGAGGCAAAGTTTCTGGGGGTCATCTTTGACAAAAGACTTACCTTCCGCAACCATATTAATTACCTCAGAACCTCTTGTCAGAAGGCTTTCGACGTTCTTCGTGTCGTTGGTCGTACTGACTGGGGTGCGGATCGTACTGTCTTACTTCGACTGTACCAGGCCCTTGTTCGGTCCAAACTGGATTACGGCTCTGTGGTGTATGGCTCAGCTTCCAAGTCTGTGCTATAGCGTCTTAACACAGTTCACCATCAGGGTCTGCAGATATGTCTTGGGGCCTTCAGGACATCTCCAGTTCCTAGTCTGTATGCCAAGGCAGGGGAGCCTTCTCTCAGGCTCCGCCGCATCCGCCTCTTGCTCAGCTACGTTCTGAAACTGAAGGCCCATCCAGACAATCCTGCCTATGATTGTGTTTTTAAACCATCGTTTGCAGAGATTTACGATACCCATCCGGGAGCTGTCCGTCCACTTTCTTTCTGTGTCCGACCTCATCTGCAGGCGGCCGGATTGGACCTGGACAGAGTTTCGGAATCCCTGCAACACATCACTCCACCCTGGCTCTTAGCAGTTCCTGACATCTTGCTGGACTTGACTGCCCACATGAAAGACTCTACTCTACCAGCCATATACCAACAGAGCCTCAATGAACTGCTTTCAATTTTTCCTGGCTATTGTCGTATCTATACGTATGGGTCAAAGTTTGAGGATGGGAAAGTGGCTGCGGCTGCAGTGTCCTTTCGCCATCCTTGACGCCCCTTTAAAAACCGCCTCCCAGACCACTCATCTGTATTTAGTGCAGAACTGCAGGCAGTTCTGCTGGCACTCAGGCATGCTTATCGATCTAGAGAAAGGAACTTCCTGATTCTGTCTGACTCTCTTTCTGCCCTGCAGGCCCTTCAGGGCACGGGAAATGACCACCCACTGTTGGTGCAGATGGGAGAGCTGTACGCAGACTTGATGAAGGAATATTATGACATCATTTTTATTTGGTTCTCAGGGCATATGGGCATCGAAGGCAACAGGATCCCAGATTCTGCTGCCAACGATGCCCGCAACGACCCTGTCCCTGACACACAGACTGTTTATAGTGATTTTAAACATGTGGTTAGTGCGTACATAGCCCGTAAGTGGGGTGTATGGGGCTCTGGATAGAGGTAGCACCTTTGCTGTTCGGCAACTGTGTCCTACATAGGACGGACGGGCATCACTGGTCCTTATCCATCTCCCTAATCTCTCACGTGCTGGCTCCAAGCGCCACACCCTGGCAAACCACCTCAGCTGGTGGGCTAAACCACGTGAGGGGGTGGTGTTAACATTGCACCACTAGGCGGATGAGCTGTTTCTGACAGCCAACGGCTAGAGGACGGAGGAGATCAGGTTGGATCCAACGGCCAAATGTGGGGGAGTAAACCCTTCAAATCAGGAGTGGAGCCCCGAAGGCAGACAGCTGCCTGTATTCACGCACTGTTCTGGCAGCTCCTGCAGCCAAACTGGTGCCAAACGTACTGCTTTGCATTCCTTTGGATACATCAGCGAGGCCGAGAGGGGGATCTTGACGACTGGGCACCCCAGGATCTCCATACACTTCGCCCAGGCTTGCGCCCTGGAGAGGTCACTCCAGTGACTGACCCAGCAAGCGCATATACTCCATTGTCTTCCGAGACAGGATGCCAAACAAGCCCGTAAGTGGCAGTCCGAGTGGGACAAAGAGGAAGCTAACAAGCTGCATGAAGCCCTTCCTAAGTTGTCCGACAGTCTACCTTATCGCTGCGGCAGCCGCCGCGAGGAGACTGTCCTTGCTTGGCTCCACCTCGGGCACACGTGTGTTACGCACTCTTATTTACTAAAACAGGTGTTATGCCTGCGACGAGCAATACTCTGTTCAACACTTTTTGTTGTTTGTGCTGATTTAATCGACACAAGGTATAAACATTTCACAGCAGACTCCTGGAAGGTTTTGTTCTGGGTTGCCCCCGGACAAGATCTTCAGTTTTCTGAGAGAGTGCCATATTTTTCATAAGATTTGAGCGTTTATAGACTATGATGTTTCTATTATTTTGACCTTTTTGAGAGTCTGTCAACGTTTTCTTTAAAGACCTGTGCGACATTTTAGCCTGACATATTTTTAAGGTATATTTACATCATGTCTTAAGACCTTTCTTTTAGTCTGGCTGACCAGATTTTTACCCTTCCCGCCGTGAGATGGCCTTAGTTGCCTGCTCGGCGTTAAACCCAAATAACTAACTGCTCGGCGTTAAACCCAAATAACTAAGTAATTGACCGCCCACAAAAAGGATTGTACTCCACCAACAGAGCCTCAATGAACTCCTTTCAATTTTTCCTGGCTATTGTCCTCTTTATACGGATTGGTCAAAGTCTGAGGATGGGAGAGTGGCTGCGGCTGCAGTGTCCTCTCGCCATCCTAGACGCCCATTTAAGCTCCGCCTACCTGACCATTCCTCTGTATTTAGTGCAGAACTGCAGGCAATTCTGCTGGCACTCAAGCATGCCTATCAGTCTGGGGAAAGGAACTTCCTGATTCTATCTTACTCACTTTCTGCCCTGCAGGCCCTCCAGGGCGTGGGCACAGTCTACCCACTGCTGGTGCAGATTAGAGAGCTCTACGGAGACTTGATGAAGGAATATTATGACATCATTTTTATTTGGGTCCTGGGCCATGTGGGCATCGAAGGCAACAGAATCACAGATTCTGCTGCCAACAGTGCCCGCAGTGACCCTGTCCCTGACACACAGACTGTTTATAGTTATTTTAACCTGTGATTAGTACGTACATAGCCCGCAAGTGGCAGTCCGAGTGGGACAAAAAGGAAGGGAACAAGCTGCATGAAGCTCTTCCTACGGTGTCCGACAGTCTACCTTTCCGCTGCGGCAGCCGCCATGAGGAAACTGTCCTTACTTGGTTCCACATTAGGCACACGTATGTTACACACTCTTACTTACTTAAACAGGATGAGCGTCCATGGTGTTTTGCCTGTGATGAGCAGTTTTCTGTTTGACACTTTTTGCTGTATTGTGCTGATCTAATTGACACAAGATATAAACACTTCACAGCAGACTCCTTGAAGGTTTTTTTCCGGGATGTCCCCCCGGACAAAATCTTCAATTTCTTGAGAAAATGCAATATTTTTAACAAGATCTGAGCATTCATAGACTATGTGAATTTTATTATTTGCTTTTTTGAGAGTCTGTAGACGTTTCTTTTAAAGACGTGCGACATTTTAGCCTGACATTTTTAAGCTATATTTACCTTGCTGACTGACCAAATTTTTACCCATCCCGCCGTGAGATGGCCTTAGTCGCCTGCTCAGCGTTAAACCCAAATAACTAACTAACCTCCTGTGGTGCAGAGATCGGGGCATCACCCTGCGGCACATCCCAGGCCATCTCAATGTACTCGTGGACTCGCTCTCGCACCGTGGCCAGCTTCTTCACACAGAGTGGTCACTGCGCCCGGATATCTTCCAGCTACTCTGCGCGCACTGGGAGACGCCGATGATCGACCTCATTGCCACAAGGTGGAACAAGAAGCTGCCATTCTTTGTCTCCCCCATACCGGATCCACAAGCCTGGGCCATAGGCACGCTCTCCACACCATGGGACGGACTTCTAGCATACGCGTTCCCTCCCACAGTGCTGGTGCCAAGGTGCTCCAGAATCTCAGGGGCGGGAATATGATTTTGATCCTCGTGGCCTCTTTCAGCTGGACCAGAGCTGGACCACAGACCTCCTGAGCCTTGCCACGGACCCTCCGCTGAAGCTCCCCACGCCGCAGACGATGCTCAAGCAGCCCCAGCAGCAGCTTTTTCATCCGTGCCCGGAGCGACTGCTGCTACACACTTGGAGGTTGTCAGGCAGGCCCTCGCAGCAAGAGGCTTCTCGGGTGCAGCTGTGGAAGCGATTCGCAGCGGCTCACAGGGCCTCTACCTGTAACGTCTACGAGGGAAAGTGGCGAGTACTCCAGACCTGTTGCGCAACGGAGTAGCTCTCCCCCACGGTCCTGACTAACCCGCAATTGGCCAAGTTCTTTCTGTGATTTTTTCTCCAAGCAGAACCTGGCTCCCATCACCATCTGAGATTACCTGGCAATGGTGGCAGACAATTATCAACACCTGGGTCAGCCGGACCCGGGTGCCTGCAAAGACCTCTCAGATTTGATGGCGCACTTCGACCTTCAATGGCCAGCTTCCCACTCGTTGATTCCTCGCTGGGACTTGTCCTGGGTACTCGTCTGGCTCAACTCGGAACGGTTCGAGCCTCTACCACTCGCGCGGCTTGGAGACCTAACCAGGAAGACCTGCTTCCTGCTCGCCAGAGCCTCCCGGGTTAGCGAGAGACACGCCTTCTCGGTGCAACCCTCCTGTCTCCAGCTCAGGGCCGATGGCTCGATGCAGCTCCTCACCGACCCTACGTTTCTGGCAAGGACCGCCTCCCAGCGACCGTGCCTCAGGTATTGACCGTTCGCCCACTCAGGGTGAGTGACCAGTCCCGGGAGTCCCGTCAACAGGACCCTGTCAGGGCGCTTAAAGTATACCTGCGCTGAACTAGCTACTAAGACAAGGGCGCTCACGCCTATTCCTGCCCTTGGCTCCGGGCAGACAAGACATCTCTGCGCAGACGATCTCTTCCTGGCTACACTGGGTTGTCCGGTCGGTGTACAAAGAGCTCTCCCCAGAACAGGCCAGGAGGATGCGCATCCGGGCACATGAGGTCGGAGCAGTGGCTGCGAGCATCGTCTTTGACCGCAACTGCGCAGTGAGAGACATTGGGGCTGCCATGGGTTTGGCGGGCTGAATCTACCATCTCCCACTTCTACCTGCGAGACCTATCCAGCCAGCACGACAACCTGGCCCTAGTGGGTGACATCTCGGCGGCGCAGCACTCCCTCCTGGCGCCACAGGCGCCATGGGTAACACCTAGCTAAAATTGTCGGAGTGGGCGCGTAGGGGGGGGCCTCGATAGTTAACGCGTGGAGGCGCCTGGGCAATGGTGTACCGGGGGATGCATAGGGGGCGGCACCCTCCTCGTATTCACCATTCTTGCTAGTAGTAATGCCATCGGTAAAGATTTTTAGAAAATAAATGGATTTTTCTCTAAAATGTATTTTTCCGAAAAATACTTACCGATGGCATTACTCAGAGGTCCCTCCCTCCTACCCCACTTGCCGCAGTGGTGCTAAGGCTCACACTGGCGGGAAACGGTGATCACGCCCCCAGATAGGGAGGCAAGGGAGGCTACTCAGGGTCTCTTGGTAACGACTCCTTAGATCCGCCTCCCCGGTTGTGGTGTACACGAGTTCTTGGGGCTAAAATTTAATTGGTATGCTAAGCGAATCTTCCTAGTAGTAATGCCATCGGTAAGTATATTTCGAAAAATTACATTTTAGAAAAAAATCCATTTTCTCTTCCATTGTCTATTTCTTTTTTTAGTCCAGCTGTTGTGCCTTCCTTTCACCACTCATCACACTCACAGAAACTGTCATCATCTGATGATGAGAGCTCCCCTGAGCTCAGTGAGGATTTCCTGCAGGTGTGTTTTGGGATTTGGCATTTTAATGAAAATTATATTGACTTATTATGTTGGGCTCTACAGTCATAACTCCAAAATATAGCTGTTTGGTGAAAATTAAAGACTGTGAAACATGTTGATAGTTCAAGGGTGGTGCCAAACTATTACCACTTTTTAACTATCACGGTAGATACATCTTTTTTAGGGTTCTGGTCTGAACTGGCCATTGTTGTATGTTGTAACATCATGAAGAAATGGAAAATACATGAGTAGGTGTAACAATGATAACAAAATTGGGTTCACAAAGATGTCAGTACATGTAATCATGTTTATTTTACTGAATTTTCGGAACATGATTTTGTGCCATATCCAATCTCGTGCCATGGGGACACAGTTTTATTTCAGGAAAAATGACGTTAACCCATTACATCTGAGGCTGATTTCTTTTTTAATTTGCTTATTCTCCGATGAAGAATACAGATTACAAGATAGATTAACTGTTGTAGTTGAAGGGTGGTGCCTGAATAGCTTGGCGCCTCATGCACCAAGCTATTCTGGCAACACCCTTGAACTATCATAGTCAAATAATTTCAAGCAGTGGCATATGAGGATGAAAAAGGTTAAGCTTGCCAATTAAGAGGACGTGCTGGATAGTACTGTCATGAAGATAATAAATGGCCGAACTGTTAAGATGGAAGAACTGAGTATTTATGTCAAACACTATCCCAGTGCAGCATATGATTCCTAGAAACCAGCATAAAAGCTCCACTTTGCCAGCCCTATGTTTGTTTTCAGTGGTCTACTGTTGGCTGTTGAAGGTCTGAGCATTAACCCTTTTCATTCTGATACCTACTGCTTGAAATTAAGTTGACTACGTTAATTCAAGGGTGGTGCCAGAATAGCTTAGCGCCTGAGGCGCCAAGCTAATCTGGCACCACCTTCAAACTAAGCACATTTAAACAAGTCAGCCTCAGGAGGTGATGGATTAACTAGTCGATGGAACTCAAAAGTGTATGTAGGTCAAAATTTGCATGTTTTGACACGGATGGATTTAAAAGCCCAGATAAATATGCAATATCTCATGCCTGTCTGGCATCCATTGTTTGTGTCTAATGCGCAAAATGTGGACCTTCTTCTCTTTGACCAATATTGTCTGTTTCATGTCTGTGTAGCATGCACCAGTGTATGACATTGCAGATGTGATGCTTGGGCAAATTGAAGTTCAGACAAAAGAGGCTTATAAAAACAGAGGTACCCTTTTCTACTTTTGTTTATCATTAATTTATATTTTATTACCTCCATTTGTTTCTTAGTTTTGTTGGGGTTTTTTTCATTAATGTCCATTTCTATGACTGTATTTTGTACTTTCCATGTGCAACATGTATTCTTATTATCGGTAAAAGTGATATATTTAAAGTACAAAAAAATCTTTATGTTAAAAGTCTTACTTACTTACTTACGCCTGTCACCCCTACCCGGGTATAGGCCGTCGACGAGAGACCTCCAGCAACTCCTGTCCTGTGCTTCTCCTTCGATTCTTTCTACTCCAGGTGGTTCCCAGTCTCTTGATGTCTGCTTGGAGGTCTCGACGCCAGGAGTTTCTCGGCCTACCTCTTTTCCTCTTTCCCTGGGGGTTCCATGACAATGCCTGCCTAGTGATACTGGAAGCTGGCTTTCTCAGACTGTGACCGATCCATCCCGATCTTCTTCGCCCAATTTCATTCTCTGCTGTTATCTGCTCTGTTCTCTCCCAGAGTCTGACGTTGCTGATCTTCTCTGGCCAGTGGATTTTCAAAATTCTTCTAAGGCAACTGTTCATGAAGGTCTGTACTCTGTTGACTGTGGTTTTTGTCAATCTCCAAGTCTCTGCTCCATATAGGAGAACTGCTTTTACATTGGAGTTGAAAATCCGGACTTTGGTGTGTTGTGACAGCTCTCTGGAACTCCACACTTTTTTCAACTGGAGAAAGGCTGCTCTGGCTTTACCGATTCGTGCTCTGACATCTGCATCAGTGCCGCCTTTTTTGTCTATGATGCTCCCGAGATAGGTGAAGGACTCCACCTCCTCCAACGGGGTTGCCAGCAAGCAAGACTGGTTCTTCCCTGGTTGCTTTCAGCCTCATTGTCTTTGTTTTCTGTTTGTGAATGGTGAGGCCCACTTGGGACGAGATGTCAGCAAGCCTCGTGGTCTTGTCCTGCATTTGTTGATGAGTGTGGGACAGTAATGCCAAGTCGTCTGCAAAATCGAGGTCGTCAAGCTGTGTCCACAGTGTCCACTGTATTCCACTTCGCCTGTGCTCTGTGGTCATCTTCATGACCCAGTCTATGGCCAGTAGGAAGAGGAACGGAGACAGCAGACACCCCTGCCTGACACCAGTTCTGACCTGGAGCTCCCTGGTGAACTGCCCTTCGTGGATCACGTGACATGTCATGCCATCGTAGCTGCTCTTGATCAGGCGGACGAGCTTTGTGGGTACACCGTAGTGTCGTAGGAATTTCCACAGAGTCTCTCGGTCCACACTGTCAAATGCTTTCTCATAATCCACAAAGTTGACGTACAGCGGGGAGCTCCACTCCAGAGACTGTTCCACGATGATGCGGAGAGTGGCGATCTGGTCTGTACATGATCGGTTCTTCCTGAATCCTGCTTGCTGGTCTCTCAGCTGGGGGTCAACGGAGCTCTTCATTCTCTCCAGGATGATCCTGTTGAAGACCTTTTCTGGTACTGACAGCAAGGTGATTCCTCTGTAGTTGGAACACTTGCTGAGGTTGCCTTTCTTGGGAAGCTTGATTAGGTACCCCTCCTTCCAGTCAGCCGGTGTGATGAAGCTCTATGCTTGTGCATAGTGCTCGCACAATAGGATTAGTACGGTACGGTTTTTGTTAACGGTTTGTTTGTGCCGAAAGTCCGTGTGGCTTTAGACGCACGTGAAATTTGTAGGACATGGTTAGCACGGGTCTTTTTGGTGAGTTCTGTTTAGTGAGTTTTAGGCAAAAGCTGTGTCTGTCAGAGGTCTAGTTTGGTTAGTGCGGGCTGTTTTGTCGTATGGAACGGTTGTTGAGTTACCTAGCCCGCATTCCAAGACTCTGAAGCCTAGATTTCAGGTATGTTTCTATAAATGTAGAATTGATAGTTGTTTAGTTAAAGACAGTATGCGTGGTAAGATTAATGTGGTTGTATAGCGGTGTTCCGGTTTGGTTTAGTTATGTATGTTAGAATTCGGTGAAGTAACCGGTGTTTGTATACAGTTGTTTACCGAGATAGATGACTAAAGGAATATGAAGTGTGTATGTCTAAGCCGCTATGAAGATAGTACGTGGTTGGTTAAGCATAGTCTTTTCCAGGGTATAGAGTAATGTATAGCAAGAGTGTCAGTTAGGCTATAGTGTATTTTAAGATAGTGACAGATATGGGGGTGATATGAAAATAGTTTATGAAGCACGTGTGTGTGTGGGAATGAACGTGTGAGTTATTTGTATCAGCCAGGTTACGTGACGTTTCTCATTGATCCAATATGTTGTGTGTTTAGCAAGTGTTACGTTGGCACTTTTGTCTATGCAGAGTTCTTGTAACGAGAGTGGAAGACAGACGCCGAGACGTCGAGTCGCAGGTGGGACCTACGTGAGGTCATCCCTCCAGCTCTTCTGAGAGTGAGTCTGACTGGGGACCAAGACACCCAAGTCAAGCGAGAACTGAGTACCGTACGAGAACAAGGACGTCCGTGCCCAAAGAGAGACAGGACGGCAATAAGCGTACGACGAAGGACTTTCACGCCTAGACGTGAGAAGGACCAACGTAACCAGGCAACAACATCAAACAGGTTGGAGACATTGAGAGACTAAAACCTAGCCTGGCAAAGATACTGTGATACGGGTGTGGTGTGATAGTAGAATATTGTATATAGTTGATAGTTATTTAAGTCATTCTTTTTTCATTTATAGTGTATAAAGGTTACTTTAGAAAGGGAGCCCGTGTGTTGTGTTTTACCGCATGAATGCGCCCGTCTGAGTCAGTGGCGGTGTATGCGTCTGTTGCGTGAGAGTCTGTGCGTACGACTGTGGGCAAGTCTGCATGCGTTACAGTGGTGACCCTGTTTTAGCGGTAGGTTAGAAGTATTTGCGGGTGGTAGTGAGTAGCGATTTTAGAGTAGGATTTGTTGCTATGTGCATGTTGTTGTGTTAGATTCCCCTCTCCGATTCTAGGGGGTAAGATCCGTTATTTCTGTAGTTTTCTGGATCTTACGAGGAGCTAGTTCTTGTTTCTTCCTTTTGTATAGGTAGTGTTCTTTTTCCTTGCTCTTCTTTCTATCGTTCTTATTTTTCGTTCCATCTGGACGTCAAAGTAGGTCACTGTTTCTACGTAGGTAGTTGATATTGTTGTCAGTTTATATTAAGTTTTGACGTTGATTTGGTTGTGGTATTTGTATTTTTTACGTTTTCAAGTTTTGGGAAGTTGTTGTAGCCAATATGGAGGTAGACCCGGTAGAGGCTTACATTAAACAGGGTGAAAGGTTAGGGATGAGAAGCTTTTTGATTACGTAGAGAAATGTAGGGATAGAGAGGATAGGGCAAGAGAGAGAGAAATTCAGAGAGAAGAGAGAGTACTAAAAGAGTTAGAGGTTCAGAAGGTGAGAGACGAGAAAGAGTTGGAGATGCGTAGACTTAGAGAGGAGAAAGAGTTGGAAATGCAGATACAGAGGGAGGAGAAAGAGCTAGAAATTCAGAGAGAGAGAAGAGAAAGACAGAATACTTAAGAAAGAGGAAATGGAGCTAAAGGAGAAAGAATTAGAAATTCAGAGAGAGAGAAGAGAAAGAAAGAGTCCTAAAGGAGAAAGAGTTAGAAGTACAGAGAGAAAGAGAAGAGAAGATAGAGCGTTTCAGAGAGAGAAGGACGAGAGGGAACATGCCTTAAGAGAGAAAGAATTGGAATACCAGAGAGAGAAAGAGGAGAAAGATAGGGATGTACAAATACAGTTAGCTCGAGATGCGGGATCTAGACCAGATAGTGATTCAGTAGGCCGAGGAATACGAAATTTTCCTAAACTGCCGATGTTTAAAGAGTCTGTGGACTCTATTGACGCTTTTTTGTGTCGTTTTGAGTCTCATGCGCAGGCGTTGAGTTGGCCTCCTGCCAACTGGCCCGTTTTGCTTTCATCTGTGCTTGAGGGACAGGCCTTGAGTCTTTACCATAGTTTGACCGTTTCGGGGACCATAGATTACGAGACTTTGAAGGAGTGTCTCTTGCAGAAGTTCCAGTGTAATGCGGAAGGTTTTAGGGAACGCTTGAGAGCTTGTCGGCCAGAGACAGAGGAATCGTTTATGTCGTTTGGCAAACGATTGTCCCATTTGCTCGTACGTTGGGTCGAACTGTCAAAGATCGACCACACGTACGAAGCATTGTTCGATCTCATGTTGGCTGAACAGTTCTTTGGAAGCGTTTCCAAGGATCTAGCGGTATTCTTGAGAGAGCGTAACCTCAAGACTACGGACGAGTTAGTACAGCACGCGGAGGCTTTTCGGATGGCGCATCCTACGAAAAACCTCGCGCGTAGGACCGAGACGCCGCCAGTCGGGTTGGTCGCTGCTGACACGTCTGGGGGTTACCGGGGGCATCAATACTTTACGTGGAGCCCAGCTGGGTAATGGTAGAGGTGCTTTGCATTTTCGACGCGGTGATCGAGGTAACAGCAATGGTGGTAGCGATTCGTACGCACGTGGAGGGACTTCTTTGCGTGGGTATGGTCGTGGTCGTGTTGCGAGTTCGGACACGCAGTGTTTTTCTTGTCGTGGGTACGGGCACTTCAGTCGTAGTTGTCCGTACTACAGTGAAGGCGCGCAGTATGCTAGTTATCAGGAGCACGGCCATCTAGATCATCAAGGTCCTAATAGTCCTGGTATGGTGGATGGGGCGGTGCAGCCCACTCACGTAGCCAGTTTTGCGGTCCCAGTCGGGGAGGAACCACAGCTGGGCGCAGTGTGTTCAGATGACGGAGGTGGTTGCCTACCGCTGGTAGACGGTGTTGTTAATGGATGCCTTGTTTCTGTTCTCCGTGACTCAGGTACAACGACCGCGGGGGTCAGGCGTAGCCTTGTTAGACCAGATCAGTTCACAGGCGAGACACAGAAAGTAGTTTCGTTTGGAGGAAAGATAGAAGTTTTTCCGTTAGCTAAGATAGAGATTGATACAGAGTTTTTTTCAGGTAGTCTGGTTTCGTGTGTCATCGACGAGCCAATAGTTGATTTAGTCGTAGGTAACATGAAGGGTGTGCAGCCAGTCATCAGTAGAGTCGTGACAGTTAAGCGAGCTCAGGGTACTCGCAGTGTAGTCGCATCAGTGGCGACGAGAGCTCGAAGTAAGCATAGTTGGGAACGGAGGGGTCGTGTTATTTCCGTCCAGAAACAGGGAATCGGTCAGCGGGTGTGGCCCAATAGTCGGGTTGGTCTGAGACGGCATACTTCTGTTGCGGACAGAAATGCGGCTCAGCACCCATTATTTAGGTAGATCGGAGACTAGGGTCTCGCGATTGTAGGCAAGTCGGAGACTGGGGTCTCGCGATTGTCGGTAGGTCAGAGACGGGGGTCTCGCGAGTGTGTGTGTGGGCAGTCGTTGGATCGATTTCATTTCTGGAGGTTTTAGCGCGTTCGTTCTGTTTTTGCGTTCGCTGTGCGATCCGAGAGTGTGCGTTGAGGCGTGAGGCTGTAATTTTTTTTCTTGTATTCTAGGTAGTAATAGTTAGTCCTTTCCTGTTTTCGGATAACATTACGTCGAGTAGTCTTAAAAAGAAACTCAGTCGTTTCTTTTTTTCCCGAGGAAGGGGGAATTGTGATGAAGCTCTATGCTTGTGCATAGTGCTCGCACAATAGGATTAGTACGGTACGGTTTTTGTTAACGGTTTGTTTGTGCCGAAAGTCCGTGTGGCTTTAGATGCACGTGAAATTTGTAGGACATGGTTAGCACGGGTCTTTTTGGTGAGTTCTGTTTAGTGAGTTTTAGGCAAAAGCTGTGTCTGTCAGAGGTCTAGTTTGGTTAGTGCGGGCTGTTTTGTCGTATGGAACGGTTGTTGAGTTACCTAGACTCTGAAGCCTAGATTTCAGGTATGTTTCTATAAATGTAGTATTGATAGTTGTTTAGTTAAAGACAGTATGCGTGGTAAGATTAATGTGGTTGTATAGCGGTGTTCCGGTTTGGTTTAGTTATGTATGTTAGAATTTGGTGAAGTAACCGGTGTTTGTATACAGTTGTTTACCGAGATAGATGACTAAAGGAATATGAAGTGTGTATGTCTAAGCCGCTATGAAGATAGTACGTGGTTGGTTAAGCATAGTCTTTTCCAGGGTATAGAGTAATGTATAGCAAGAGTGTCAGTTAGGCTATAGTGTATTTTAAGATAGTGACAGATATGGGGGTGATATGAAAATAGTTTATGAAGCACGTGTGTGTGTGGGAATGAACGTGTGAGTTATTTGTATCAGCCAGGTTACGTGACGTTTCTCATTGATCCAATATGTTGTGTGTTTAGCAAGTGTTACGTTGGCACTTTTGTCTATGCAGAGTTCTTGTAACGAGAGTGGAAAACAGACGCCGAGACGTCGAGTCGCAGGTGGGACCTACGTGAGGTCATCCCTCCAGCTCTTCTGAGAGTGAGTCTGACTGGGGACCAAGACACCCAAGTCAAGCGAGAACTGAGTACCGTACGAGAACAAGGACGTCCTTGCCCAAAGAGAGACAGGACGGCAATAAGCGTACGACGAAGGACTTTCACGCCTAGACGTGAGAAGGACCAACGTAACCAGGCAACAACATCAAACAGGTTGGAGACATTGAGAGACTAAAACCTAGCCTGGCAAAGATACTGTGATACGGGTGTGGTGTGATAGTAGAATATTGTATATAGTTGATAGTTATTTAAGTCATTCTTTTTTCATTTATAGTGTATAAAGGTTACTTTAGAAAGGGAGCCCGTGTGTTGTGTTTTACCGCATGAATGCGCCCGTCTGAGTCAGTGGCGGTGTATGCGTCTGTTGCGTGAGAGTCTGTGCGTACGACTGTGGGCAAGTCTGCGTGCGTTACAGCCGGCATCACCTCCTCTTCCCAGATCTTTCCAAACAGTGGGTACAGCATCTCCACTGTTGTCTCTAGGTCTGCTTTCAGAGACTCCGCTGGGATGCCATCTGGGCCTGCTGCTTTGCCGTTCTTCAAAAATGCCACTGCTCTTCTGATCTCTTCCTGGCTGGGTCTGTCACAGCTGATGGGTAGGTCGGTCTCTGCCGGCTGGATGTCTGGGGGGTCGGGTGGGCTAGGTCTGTTCAGTAACTCTTCGAAATACTCGGCCCATCTGTCGAGTTGGTCTGCTCTGTCTGCAATAGGCTTTCCTTCTTTGTCTTTTACTGGTCTTTCTGTATGACCATACTTGCCTGACAATCTTCTGGTAATGTCATAGAGCTGTTTCATGTTGCCGCTGCCTGCTGCCTTTTCTGCCTCTGCTGCCAGGCTGTCTGTGTAGGCCCTCTTGTCTGCCCTGATATTCCTCTTCACCTCACGGTTGGCTTCCGAGTATTCCCCCTGTGCCCTTACTTTGGCTGCTCTCGTGCGACTGTTGTTGACAACTGCTTTCTTCTGCTTCCTCACTTCTATCTTCTTCAAGGTCTGTGCCAACAGCCAGTCCTTGTGATGGTGTTTCCTGAACCCTACAGTGTCTTTGCAGGTTGAGTTCAGCGCCTCTCTAACTGCCTTCCACTGCTGCTCTGTGGTGACCGCCTCCTCTTCATTTACTAGCTCCTGTAGCGCTTGAAACCGGTTGGACAGCACCAGTTTGAACTCTTCTCTAACTCTAGTTTCTCTCAGGAGGCCTACATTATAGCGCTGTCTTCTTGTTGTCTCTGTGCGGCTTTTCTTTAGCTTGAGCTTCATTCTTTAGGTAAGCAGGTGGTGGTCGGAGGCGACATCTGCTCCCCTCCTCACTCGAACATCTTGAAGGGATCTTCTAAATTTCTTGCTAATACAGATATGGTCTATTTGGTTCTCTGTTGTATGGTCAGGTGAGACCCAAGTTGCTTTGTGTATTCTTCTGTGTGGGAAGATGCTGCCTCCAATGACAAGTCGGTTTAGAGCACAAAAGTCTACAAACCTCTCCCCGTTCTCACTCATCTCTGAGCCTAGTCCCTGTCTCCCCATCACCTCTTCATATCCGGTGTTGTCCTCCCCTATTTTGGCATTAAAATCGCCCATGACGATGGTGATGTCTCGCTCCGCACATTTGTCCTCAGCACTCTGGAGTCGGTCGTAGAACTCTTGTTTCTCTTCCTCGTCACTGTCATTAGTGGGCGCATAACACTGGATGACGTTCAGCTTGAGCTTTTTCTTGGTTCTAAAGGCTGCTGTGATAATTCTTGGCCCAAGAGGTTCCCAGCCCATCAGCGCTCTCTGTGCCACTGGTGACAGCATGAATGCTACTCCTTCTGTATAGGGGGCATTCTCCTCTTCATGACCTGAATACAGAATCATCTCCCCACTTAACAGCCTTTTCTTGCCAGACTGCGTCCATCTGGCTTCACTGATACCTAGCAGGGAAAGGTTGTACTTTTGCATTTCCGCTGCTATCTGGGCGGCCTTGCCGCTCTGGTACATGGTCTTGACGTTCCATGTGCCCATGGTTGTATCCCTGGATAGAGAAAGGTCCTGTGGCTTCCGAAGACTTCCGGCTTTCACCATAGGACGTCATAAATCTTCTGGTAGAAGAACCTTCCTCCTACAGGAAAGGAATTACTGTTAGTCTTTTTGTCGGCGTTTTTGTAGCTATTTCCTTTTTTGCAGGGTGGGGAAGCTGCCCCCACGCCCAACCCCCTTACTAGGAGGACCAGGGGTTTTCTGTCGGGGTCACCTTCCCTTAGACCATGTTGGTTCACGGCACCTTATTTCATTCGGTGCACCCCTCTCACAAGGGACCCCCTATCCACCACCCAGGGGACGCGCCTCAACGCCATATGGTCCCAGCGCGAGGATGTTAAAAGTCTAGACATGCAATAATTTGTTCTTATTGTAAGCTTGTTAAAAGATAACTAATGTAGCATAATGCTGTGCTTTAGCGTCTTGAGTACTTGCTCTCTATACATACAGGTTTTGAAGTAAATGAGTTTAACCCATTTCACCCCAAGGCCGTATTTCACAAATTTTGGAGGTGTCAGGTATGGACTATGCACCTGTTGCAGGAGATGGATCGACCATGATAATTCAAGGGTAGTGCCAGATTAGCTTGGCGCCGACAGGCGCCAAGCTAATCTGGCACTACCCTTGAATTATCATGGTCGACCCATCTCCTGCTGTAGTGCATCAGGGCTGAATGGGTTAAAGAGTGACAGTCTTTTCTCTTCAGATCTGTTCGCTGAAACCTGTGTTGAGTTGAAGAAGCTTCTGCAGCAGAATCAGAGGTATTGTCACAGGCGTACTTGTGTTCAGTTGTCTTTGCACTTTCACAGTTTAACCCCTTCACTGCCAGTGGATGCATATTGTGTTTCTGAAATCGTGAACTGATCACCAGAGAACCCCAGCTGTGAAAAGACCGCCGATGCAAAGTGGCGTCGGCAAGAGGCATAGATCCTTATGAGGGCCCTGCAACAGCGGAGGCTCATGAGGATCTGTGTCTCTTGCAGTTAGATCGTTGTGGGTCAATTGCCAGAGAACCCTGGCTGTGAAAAGAACGTGGATGCAGTGGTGTCAGCAAGAGGCATAGATCCTTATGAGCCCCTGCAACAGCGGGGGCTCATAAGGATCTATGTCTCTTGCAGTTGTGTTCATGTTTTCTCTGCAGTGAAGGGATTAACTCCCTTGCGCACACTGTCACTGATACAGTCAGACCTGCATATACCAGTCACCTAAAAGACAGGACAGATGTGGCCACTATAGACAGGTGGCCATTTGATACATCGTCATATATTATACTGATGAGCAAAAGAAATTCAACATTTTTTGAATCATTGGCAGCACTGAAGTGTTTCCGATGATTCCAGAATTGTCACATTTAGTGAAAAAGAAGGGGAGGTTCTTTCTCGTGTGGCTGCTGTAGACAAGTGGCCACTGTATAAAGGTAGCCACTAGAGCAGGCTTGACTTTACTGTAAAAATTACCGGTGGCCGCACGCACCAAAAGAGTTAAATTGAAGGTGATCTTTCCAGTTATCTCACTGCAACTAAATGCCAGTGGCAGGATGTATAATGACCTTGATAGTTCAACTTCAAGGGTAGTGCTGAATTAACTAAGAATGCCTAAGAATGTGGTCAGCGGTGGATCCTACCCTCATCCCCAACCCCACCCACCCACCACCACCCACCAATAGAAAATGGCAGTCTTTGTGAATTGACTGGAGTTGATTTGAAGAATGTTTTTTCTAGGCGACTGTTTTGCAGGACACCTGAGATTAGCTTGTCCGCTTCCCAACATTCTTCCAGTAGCTGCTCGGCCAGGCGTTCGCTCTTGGGAAGCTTTTCCGTATTAGGGAAAGGTGAGAATTCATTTTTTAACCTGTTCCCTGCTGGAACACAGCGAGTAACATGCAAATGCAAAAGACGTAAGTCCTCATCAGCCCCTGCAATTGTGGGGGCTGTTGAGGATCTATTCCTCTTGCTGGCCTGAATCCTATACATGTACCTCAGGCAGTGAGTCAGTGATGTTTTTGGATACATTGTTTTTTTAGCGGATGGAAGGGAAGGGGTTAGCTTTTTTACTTCCAGAGTGACCTGCTTGAACGTGATAGCTGAAAGATGGTTATAGTTTAATTATCTGCAGTGGTCCCATTTTCTGAACTATGTAAGGCTGAATGTGCATACAGTTTGAACCAGCAAGTTCAATATTTATCTTCTCTGTTCAAAAACTTGTTTGCAATTATAAAGTGGCCCAAAAACTTTTTTTTTTCCCTTGGGGGCTGGCTTGTAAGAGCAAAGTGAGTGTGCATTAAGCTATCCATCGTCCATCATGTGCTTTTAACTTTGCTTCTTTCTGTATACAGCTGTGACCCGACATATCACGGTCGTTCGGGTCTACAAAATGGGGCAGCGATATATCCATCTGCAAGCTATCGGGCTAAGTGTGTGGGGGGGGGGGGGGGTGGTATCCGATGAGAATCGGGGCGTGTGTGTAGGCATTACCTATCGCCTGTGCGTTCTTTCTTTCAAAGCCGAGTACAATCAGAAACACTTGCTTGCACTGTTAGCATCACGGAAAAAGAACGTTTTTCATTTTGTAAAGGATCAGAAATGGTCCACTTTTGCTGAACATTTCTTTTTCTATTCAGACATAAAATACATTTACGCATTCACGCAGTGAGATCATACCCGCCATACCGATTGTGTTGTACATGACAGACGCAATTTCATTGGTGCTGCAAAAGCCAATCAGAAACAACGGCTCTTCTAGGGTACATTAGGAACAGAAATGAGCGTCAGTCTTGCTGACAATTTCCGAGGTAGCCTTTATTCTTCAGTGAATAGGTTGATCACCTTGCTAGTGTGTTTTGTTTGAAGTCATCACGCACAGTGAGAAAATCTGATTACGATGACCGGTGAACACTAGCAGTAGGGTAGCACACCTCTTTAACTTCAACAGCGGACCGCCCAACTCTGCAGCAAGCATAGACATTCATTATCCCTCGCCGTTGTGCCTAAGGTCTTCCTATCGTTGTCTGTGTTCTTTGTTAGAGGAGGTGAACAAGGGTTCAGCTTCAGTTTTCGCACCCTCCAGGTCATAACTGCCGGCAGCCGAGCATGGCGAAACTTGACACCTGTGAAAAGCATACACCTTGATGCGCATCGAATCAGTGTTTCCTATTAACACATTTACGTGTGTGGTCATACTAGGAGGAGGTCACATTGTGGTCTGTGTGAAGCTGCGCCCAACACCCAGTCAAGTGGGGAGACATCTGCCATGTGCCAGAAGCTTAGACCCTCATTATACACTGACTTGTCTCCTACACCCTTTATGTATGTACATGTATGTATGTGTTCTTCATCTGGAGAAGGTTTGTGGGTGTTCAGTGTGTGGACGCCTTACAGCTGTCGCATCAGGAGTGTGTGCAGCACCCCGTGGAGCACGATACAGCCAAGGCCGGTCACAAATTATTTCACGGTTCACCAGCGTCCGCGGTCAGTTCGATTTTTGGGGGGATCCAAGGTACCCCCTCCCCCCGCGATATATCCAGGTTCGCGATTTAATGATTCGTGATGTCAGGTCAGAGCTGTATTCCATAACCTGGAGAAAGAGTCCTCGGGCTGACACCGGCTGCAGTTGGCTGCACCAGCTGCGGCCGACATTGACCAGAGGGTCATTTGCTCACTGGGAAAGTTGTGTGCTGATTAACTGCAGTGTGTCAGCCAGAGGATCTTTGTTCACTTGGTGAAAACCTTTCCCATTGTAGTTGCAGAGCCACAGCAGTGCAGGCCAAAGAGTGTGGAAGTGTTGGCTAGCACCTATCAGGATCGATCTCCCACAGACATGTTCTCACCATCTTCACTGCACAGAAATCAGTCCAGACACTCGCTGTCTCAAGGATCCGCTCCTTTAGAGCCGTCACACAATTTCTTACCAGTGAAAGACAACCGTTCCCCAAGGGAAAGAAGCAGTGGAGCAAGGGAGACAAACAGTATGAGAGTGGATGACAGTAGGATGGAGTTAAACCCCTTCCAGATGGATGTGTCGCATTTCAGTATTACTGACTCTGCCATCTCTCTACTTCAGTGCAACTCTATGGCAGCCAGAATTACATCTCTCAGTGGTGAGTCTCTTTTTGGTTTTGTGTGCAATAGCAAAAGTAGGTCAATATAATGGGTCACCTGTCGTCCATCTGTCTGTCTTCTTACTAACTTTTGTACTGGGAGTCTATTGTGGTACCATCCTTGACTCATTCATGCCACCCCACTTTAATAGCTGTGAAAGTCTTGTATAGCATTCTGCTGGCAGCAGTATCTGACACTTCCACAGTTATTCATAAAGGGCACCTTGAATGAATTAATTAAAACTATCTTGGTCAGTCTGAGTCTTGAGCTAATACATAGTCTTCAGAGGACACCTCCCATACAATTAGACCATAGGGCTGTGTGTTAACCCATTTAGCACAGACACACTACAGCAGGAGATGATTCGACCATGATAATTGAAGGGTAGTGCCAAATTAGCTTGGCGCCGTCAGGCACCAGGCTAATCTGACACTATCCTTCAATCATCACGGTCGATCCATCTCCAGGAACTGGTATATGGTTATTATGTGACACCTGTAAACATTGGAGAATGCAGCCTTGGGGTTATATGTGTTAACTCTTTGTGTGTAAGAGGTTTTGTCACGATGATTCCTGTAGGAATCATCGCGACAAAAAATTCTGGCGACACGCAGAGGGTTAAAATATTTCTTGGCATAGAACCTTGTACCTGGTCTGTGAGAAAATCATGAAACTGCATTTCCTTTTCAGGAGGGGATGGTGAGAGGAGCAGATTTTGCACTGATGATCAAAGAACATTGTACTCGGAAAGCGATCGAGGTCTTCGCAGGAGTTATTCCTTACAAGACGGTGGTTACACAGGAAATGGTTACACAGGAGACTTCTATGGTGCAAATGGTCAAACGTTTCGTGGCAGTGTCAGATGTGGTCCGGACTCCTTTCTGGAAAAAGTGATGGGTCGGTCTTTGTTTCAACAAGGTTGTGACCAGCGTCGCACATCACCCCACGATCACATACATTCTCACTCACAGGTATAGTCACTTACATTTGTTATTTTTACTCTGTTCCAGTTTATTTCTTGCTTTCCGCCTATGAAGAGAACTAAACTGTATAGCATTGAATTTAATGTTGTTGAACATCAGCTATGTGATTTTCAACAACATTCAGTTCCTCAAAACACTTTACCGATGGTATTACTGATAGGAAAACGTTGTCCAATTTTAGCCTAAATTTGGTTGTGTCCGTATAAGGGAGTGTTGGCAGGTGAGGGGCACCACAGTCCAGGCAGTAACTCGAGTAGCCTCCCTTCCGCCCCATCCGGGTACGAGCTCACCCAATATTCATCAGTTAGTTTCTTAGCTAGCCATTAGATGGTTATGTTCGTACATCGCTCTTCGGATCTTAATGTGTGGATGTGACCGGTCGTCTTGTGACTTTACTTGAACTGTTCTTGCTTCGTTTGGGACTTGGCTGCGCGGGTTGTGCTAGCTTGGAGCCCACTTGGATTGTGCTAGCTTGGAGCTCTTGGATTGTGCCGTGTGCTGTTTCAAACTTTGGCCTGTGCGGCGTGACTCCCGGATGGCCCTAGCCACGACTTCCAGGGTAAGTAAACTTCACGCGCAGTCGACATGCCCAGTGGCTTGCAGTTCCGGACGGACGGCTACGTGCAACGGCTACCTGAACTGACCTTCCTGGCCAAGCCGCGGTCGCCTTGGCTTCCCCATAGGTGATGACTATTCGCCCTTTACAAGTGACAGGCTCCACCCGGGAGACCAGACAACAGGACCCGGTGAGAGCCTTACGTGTGTACCTGCGCCGGCCAAGCCTCTGCGCAGAGGACGCACCCGCCTGTTTCTCCCTCTGTCCCCAGGTAGACGTGACATCTCAGCCCAGACCATCTCCTCCTGGCTCTGATGGGTGATTCGCTCTGCCTACCAGGACCTCGCCCCTGATGCAGCCAAACATATAACATCAGGACGCACGAGGTCAGAGACAAGGCCACAAGTCTCGCATTCAACCACAACTGCGCTGTCAAGGGCATTGTGGCGGCCGTGGGATGGCGAGCTGACACTACCTTCGCTCGCTTCTACCTGAAGGACCTCTCCGCCCAGCGGCTGATACTTTCGCTGGTGGGAGACATCGCAGCGGCGCAACACTCCCTCCCGGCGCCATAAGCGCCGTAGTTATCTTAGCTAAAATTATCGGGAGTTTGCTTCGAGAGGGCAGGTCTGAGGGCCAGTGTCTTTGGTGTTAGGGGCGCTATAGCGGCACCCTATTCTCTTTGGGATTCTTCCTATCAGTAATACCATCGGTAATGTGTTTTGAGGAAACAAATGAATTTTTCTTTAAAAAGTTTACCATTATCTCTAATGTGTTCTGACACACAATCTGTACATAAAAAAATGAATTTTTCTTTAAAATGAATTTTTTCGAAAAATACTTACCGATGGTATTACTCGAAGGTCCCTCCCACCTGCCCCACTTGCCGCCAGTTCGCTAAGAAACCAACTGATGAATATCAGGTGAGCTCGTACCCGGATGGGGCGGTTCGAGGCTACTTGAGTTACTGCCTGGTCTATGGCGTCCCCCACCTGCCAACACTCCCTTATACAGACACAACCAAATTTTGGCTAAAATTAGGCTAGCTAGGTAACGTTTTCCTATCAGTAATACCATCGGTAAGTATTTTTCGAAAAAATTCATTTTAAAGAAAAATTCATTTTTTATGTAAGATTGCGTGTCAGAACACATTAGAGATAATGGTAAACTGAGAGACATTGCAGATAACAAGGTCAGATATAACTTAACTCATTTTTGGCAAGCCGCATCCGGATGCGCGGCTTATGCCGCACATCTGGATGCGGCTGGCCGCTAATGAGTTAAGTCAGATATTAGAGCTCTTTTTAGTGGTCCAGACCACACTGTTTGGTTCACGATAGCAGCAAGAAGTCAGTGTACTGGGCTATCTGTCTTCCATTGTCTGCCATCTTCACAAATGGCCCAGTGACACTTGGTGACAAGACATTACTAAACAAATGTTAGTGACCTCTCTCAAAGGTCATGGTCACTGAGGGTCAGTAAGTAGGTAAAAATTGATATGTTTTGACCTTGACAAAGAATGTATTTTCTCAAATACTATTTCTAACTAAAAATCGAGAAATCAACACCTGCCTCCCATGTTCTGAAATGTAACGAAATTAAAATTTGTTGTGCAGGTTATTTTGACAGGAGACCACTGCCTTGACCTGGAGAGCAGCCATCATCTACGTGACAGTTACTGTCACAGCCAAAGGCGTGTGTCAGACGTGTTGTGGGGAAACATGGAGAGAGACAAAAATAAATCATATGGCAGACAACATGTGCAGGTGTGTATAATGTTTCATTTGCACAATTATCCCGCTGTCATGTCAACTCGTTCTCTCCTGATGAACTGCAGCGGGCGATGTATCGACGAATTGCAGTAGTAGAATAGTTCAAGGATGGTGTCAGGTTAGCTTAGTGCTTGTCAAGGCACCAAGCTAACCTGAGACCACCCGTGAACTATCATGGTCAACCTATCTCCAGCAGTAGGTAAGAACATACTCTGATTATAAAAATATATCAAATTGAAGATTTAACCACAGAAAAAATGTGGTCCCCCGGCAGTGGTATATCCAGCAAAATTTACAGCAAATAAAGCTTGTTTTTCCTACAGAAACCTCCAGTCTTTGCACCTGCGTACAGTCTGGACAGTGATGGTGATTTCACCGAGAACAAGCACCAGGACTTGCTAGAACAGTTAGACTGTGCTTCCAACAGCGAAATGGACTCCCAAGTGTGGTCCGTCCGCAAGCGAACTCACGAAGACTGCCGTCTTTCTGAGGGAGGGATGGACCCCCAAATGTGGGCAGTTAGCAAGAGGAGTAATGAGGACTGTGATCTCTCTGAGAATCTTTCGCGAGGTTATGACGGGGAGAAGAGAGAGTGGGCGCATTCAGACTTTCTGCGGCCACTTCGAAAACCGTCCTTGGACACGCCAAGTCCCCCCCGAAAACTTTCTCCACACAATCTCTATTAGTACCTGAATTGTTTTCAGACTTTAGACTTTATGGGTGTCTGCCGCAGCTATACTAATCCATATAACTCACGCTGGACAGCTGAAGGAAAAAAGACTACATGTACTTTGCAATTCAGGAGACGGACTGACTATGATACTCTAAGGGTGATGCTAGAATAGCTTGGCACCTGCTGACGCCAAGGTATTCTGGCACCACCCTTGAACTATCATGGTCAGTACATATCTTGTTGAAGTGTGTCAGAGGTGAAAAGTTTAACCCATTTAGTCCCGGGACCCTGCAGCAGGAGATGGATGGATCATAATTCAAGGGTAGTGCCAGATGAGCTTGGCACCTGAAGGTGCCAAGCTCATCTGGCACTACCCTTGAATTATCATGATCAATCTATCTCCTACAACTGTTACATAGTCGTTGGACAATGCCTCCAAAATTTTGGAAATGCGGCAGTGGGGTTAAGAGAGTCAAATGAAGCAGTCATTTAGAGACTTTCTTTCAAAGCTGGTAGAATATCAATAGTGTTTGATTGCACCCTCGTAACTAGTGGATGTGTGGTTCCAAGAAAAGATGCAAAAAAAATGTTTACATTTTTGTCAGAATATGTTTTCCAAGGCTTTTCTTCATGAGGCTGTTGCAAGCATTTCCACTTGAGCTACAGGTTCCAGTATTTGTCATAAAATGGAAAACAATTTAAGACGGCAAACTGCATCAAAACATGATTTGCACCAAAATGTCACTGGCGAGGTTGCGTGTAAACACGACTGATATGCTTTCCATCAGCTCTTTCGGTTGGCTGGGTAGACAATGGAGAAGTGCTCATGATTGTGTCTTCAACCATGAGTTGTTTGCTGAATTGTATGTCATTTAGATTGGGAGAGGTCAGAGCTAGGTGGATGGGTCGGTATATATCCAGGGCTTAACTCATTTGAGACGTGCCGCATCTGGATACATGGCTTGTGCTGCGTATCCGGTGGCAGTACGTCTCGAATGAGTTAAAGTCTTCCACCCTTTGGTGGATTTCTGCCTTTTGACATATAATTTCTGCCCCCTAAAAATGAGTTTCCTGCCAAAGAAAAATTTGTAAAAAAAATTCTTAAGATGCCGATATTCTTGTTTCATGGAAATCCTCATAATGCGCACTGCCACACATAAATACTGGAATCAGAAGACAAACCATTTGAGAAGTTTTGTTTGAGAGAGAAATGCCATCTGCCGATCGTGGCAGCAAATATGAAAATTGATAAAAATGATGATAAAAAACAAATGGAGGTTGGAATGGATGGACTTTGAGAAAGATGTGGCAAGCATATGCAAGATCACGACACCTGGTCATGCACTGAGCCTATAAGTATGCCAGTGTGAACTGGCCTATACTTTCAAAGGCCGTGATGCTTTGGAAGAACATGCTGAGAACAAGAAACACCTGTTCAATGCAGGTTTCACTGTATTTAATTGCATTGCTTTGAGATAGTCTTCAGTCTTAGTTCTGATCCTGTCATGTAGGTCATTCAGCATTAGGAAAGAGAGCATTCTTTTCACCTATGCATTATAAAATATGACTCATGTTTTATGATTTCAGTGTAAAAAGAATGCCCTTTTCATTGAGTGACCCACTAGACCAAAATGCACCAGATTACACACATTTTAACCCAGGACCCTGCAACTGGTACATAGTCGTTCAGTAACACTTCCCAAATTTGGGAAGAACACCGATGTGGCTAGAAGGGTTAATCTAAATTTTCAAAAAATGTCAGGGGGTAGAGGGGGCATGCCCTCAGACCCCTTTAGACAGGTGTGTCTGCTTTGCAGACACGCAGTTTGTGCCTCTGGGTGACACAATCGTTTGCCTCTTTTTTTTCATCCAAGTCTATTTTAAGGCCTGATATATACTGATGAGCAAAAGAAATGTGACGTTTTCTGAATAGTCGGAAACACTTTCTGATGATTAAAAAAAAAAGTGTCATTTCTGTTGCATATCGGTATAGTTTACAATGTTGTGTCATATTCATGATGTTATGGTAGAAAAGGGCGATGATAAGAGAGGTGGGTCATTTTTGGCTCACATACGGTAGAAAAAGTAAGTCGGTGTAATGGGTCATGCGTCTGCCTGGGGTCTGGTGTCTATCTGTGGGAAACTTTAATAGGTCAACAAATGTGGGTAAAATGACTATTTTTAGATGGTGTTGGATCTTTAGGTATTTTTTTTGCAAGCTTTTAATCAAACTCGGCACAAAGGTAGTTTATTCTGAGATCTTTAAATTGGTTTGACCGCAAGGTGAAATGTCAAGGGAAGTCAATAAATGTTTGAAAAATTCACTTTGACAGAACGTAGGGATTTAAGGGTACAGTGAACTTCTCAAATTATATCAAGATGATATAACTTTTGCTCATTTGAGTGACCTTTCGGTCAAGGTCACGGGTCTGTGAACTGTGTCTCAGTCATGTGTGTGAACCATGATGGCTGTGCCATTCTTGTATATTTTAGTGTGAGTGATGCCGTAATGAAAGGAAGTGTGTACAGTTTGCATGTCCCCGTCCATTTGGCCTGATGGCTTCTTCTGCATCTAGTTAGGAGGTTTTTTGTTTTGTTTTGTATACATGTGTAAATGTACATGACGTTCCCATGTATAGGCGTAGCTTTTTCTGTCAATCATTTTGTTTCTTTTCTTCCACTCAGTAGGTCTAGATATGATTTTTGTGAAGTTGAATGTCGAGGTTCACCACCGAGTGATGTATAAATGTGTAAATAACTAGATACATACATTAGAACCTTTTGAGTAGCCACATTTTTGTGGTCTTAACCCTTTGCATGTCGGTTGCAGTTTTAAGCGCGATGATCCCTGTAGGAATCATAGCAACTAAAACCACTACTGACACGTGAAGGTTAATAGACTTGTGCTGTCTCAGGAGAAGTCTTCAAGGACTGCAGGATGTCACCTGTAATTAAAGACCTTCATTTAGGTGGCTTCAGCCACAATCACAGCTACAGCCACCTAAATGGTGGTCTTTAATGACAGGTGATCTTTTATAAGGGTGGTCGCTTGAAACAGGTTCTTCTGTATAGGATGAATAGAACATTTTTTTATTACATGTTTGTGATGAACACTTTGCCAGATTGTATGTCATGGAGTTCTTGAGTTTTTTCTTTCTTTTTTTAATTCACAATTTCAAAATGAACATGTTTGCATTTGTGATAACTTGTGCCATAACAATAATAATAAGGAAGATTTATAAGGCACCAATACATGGTAAGATGCTCTAGGCGCCGTACATATGAACAAAACATACAAATATTACACAAAAAGTGACAAAGCCACATGTACAATTACACAAAAGAACAGAAGTATGACTAAATACATGAACACTGATAATCAAAGTGGGAAAAGATGGGTTTTAAGACTGTGTTTAAAACTGGCACTAGACTCACTGTGTCTCAATGATTTAGGAAGATCATTCCAGGCTGATGGACCCTGGTATGAAAAAGATCTCTGCCCAAATCCTTTAGTCCTTACTGTAGGAATATGAAGCATTTTATTGTCAGACGAACTGCGCAATTGCCTCGAAGGGATATAACATTGAAGGAGCTCTGAGAGATAAGTGGGTCCAGTGCCAGAAAGAGAAACATGACAAATGGACATGACTTTGTGCTTGACTCTCCTTCACTGGCAACCAGTGGAGAGCGTGCAGGATGGGGGACACATGGTCTGACCTTTTCGCTTTCATGACCAGACGTGCGGCTGAATTTTGGACTCTCTGGAGCCGATCAAATAGATACTGCGGGCATCCAGATACGAGTGAGTTGGCATAGTCAATGCGAGACAGAACAAATGAACAAACCAGAATTTTTGTAGCCTCTGAGGTAAGGAACTGTCTAATAGAGCTAACACGACGCATCTCCAAATAGGCTGCCCTGCAAATGTTTATCACCTGTTTATCCATGGACAAGTCCTGCTCAGTTGCAACACCCAGGTTCAATACTTGTCATTTTTTTTTTAACCTTGAGCTGCATTGTATCACTAGCACAGAACGTTCATTTAACACATACCAAGGGGAATTACTCAGCGCTGGACAGACAAACAGATCCCCTGCCCCCGCCTATCAGGCACCCAATTGCCAGCCCACAGAGAAATACGATCGTCTTGTTCTATACCTGCGTATGTTCAGTGTGTGAGTGAAAGCGCGTGATTCACGTGAGCGTGCTTGTTGGGTTCAGTTCGCGGCGGCGCTTTGAGCCGATTTTCAATTGGGATAAAGCGCCTATTTAATGCGCTTATTATTATTATTATTATTATCTAACTGTTTGTCTGTCCAGCGTGGAGTAATTCCCCTTGGTATGTGTACAATTCTGCCAGCGCTAGCCTCACCTATCTGGTTTGTGAGAGTTCATTTATCAGTATTGGAAAGTGTACTGTGATGATTCTTGTAAATAAAAAGACAAAGGCATTTGGATGTTATTGCATACATGAGTGTAGTTTTCCCGACAATCGTTGCCTTGACTACTTCCTTTTTTAAAATTTTTTTATTATTTTAGTTCCTTTGCCATGAGAACCTGAGCTGGTGATATCTCCTCTGGGGAAGTTTTTGCATATCAGCCGTGTCCTCAAAACAGAACACAAGTCTATCAATATCAGTTGCTATAAACTAAGCACTTGCACCTGCAAGAGGAATGGATTTTGATGAGCCCGTGCAGTTGCAGGGGCTCGTGAGAACCTATCCCTTTTACGGGCACGGGTCGCCTCCATTTACTCCCTCAAATTTAGGATGTGATCTACGGCTGTAAGGACGTGAGATTGGTTGGTTGGTTGTACATTGCTTAAAATCCCGACAGCAACAAGACTTTCTCAAGACGTGCCTCCGCTGCTTATGAAAAAAATAAATATTGATTGATATTGAGTATGTCGCCAGCCGGTCTAATATGCGTAATAAGCCTAAGACATGCGAGGGACGCTGCACCTTCATGCCAATTTATCATACCCTAGTTTACAACAACAACAAAAAGGAGTAGAAAATCATTACAATTACAAAATATGTACAGGGAAATGATATATAAAAATGCATTAACCGCAAACCATAACTTATCATCTCTGAGATGCAGCAGACCATTTAGCAATACACGTCCAATATCAAGGACTACAGTCGGCGCAGACGGTATGAAGAATTTAACAAGATGGGATGAACCATAACCCACAAAGTCCCTTCTATATGAGAGCAGTCCTCGCTGTCAAGGGTATCTACCTTTTGTCTTTGACCTGATTCTGATGTTAAAATATCTCCTATTGAACAAGATGATTTCACCCCGAAGTCTACCGTTGTGTTTGGAGCTCGTATGCGTTTTTCGTTTAGGAATATTCATAATAATAATTACGGTATTTATAATGCGCTTATCTTATAATAATTATAACTCTAAGCGCGCACTCACAACTCGCGCACGCATGCGCACGCTTTAGACAACGACTCACGAACCACAAATAGTGAAATACATTACGACAGTCTGCTTAGGGTGGGGAGTGTGGTGGTATAGTGCTAGAACTGTTGAAAGGGGTGAGTTTTGAGGGCGGACTGGAAGGAGGAGAGAGAGTGTTTCTGACGGAGAGAGAGTGGGATGGTGTTCCAGATGGATGGACCGTATACTGAGAAGGAGCGGGGGCCGAAAGTGCGGGTGATGTGGAGGCGGAGAGGGTCGGAGGCGGAGCGGGGAGGAGTGTAGGGGTGAAGTAAGTTTGAGAGATAGGCGGGAGCGCAGTTGTTCAGGGATTTGTAGCAGAGAGACAGAATCTTGTATTGGATGCGTTGGGGGATGGGAAGCCAGTGAAGGAGTTTGAGCAGGGGAGTGATGTGGTCGGACTTTTTCTTTCTGAGGACGAGGCGGGCAGCATTGTTCTGGACGGGCAGCATTGTTCATATTTTTAGCTCTTCCTTCTCATCCATTTCCTTCCTCTCTAAGCCAACCTCTGATCAACACACGCGCCGGCACACACAAATAAAGACGGACACACGGCGCTTTCCGCCATTAGTCCCCACCCGGGTCTGCCCTGGGGGACTTGGGTGGGGTTAGGTATTTTTTAGTTCCCAGGGTCACCCTGGTCAGCCTCACAGGGTGGGTTTTTCTCTCTATTCTGGGGCATGTGTTTCTGTCTACCCTTTGTCCATTCACCTGTATTTGCCTTTTTAAAACTCTCCCTACTGTCTGCACTGCCTGTAGCTCTTGATGTTGGATGTGTGTTGCCAAATGGTCATAGCTTTATTTAGGCCCCATGTGTTAGGTTTATTTAACGTATTTGACCGGCTGGCGACATACATTCAATGTTCTGTTTAATTTTTTTTTCACAAGCAGTGCAGGCACGTCCTGAGAAAGCCTAGTGTTGCTGTCGGGACGTTAAGCAATGTACAATCAATCAATCAATCCCGCCATTAGTACGCTATGTGGGCTGGAGTAGCGACAGGAATTCTGAAGAAAAATAGCACGAGCGGGAAAATTACGTCACTATAACCTTGACGTCGCTAGTCCCACGACGCCGTGTACACCGTGAAGATATTGATACAACACGTCATTCATCCGAAAGGCACGCAGCCTCTTACAGGGCTGACTGTTTGATGGGAGTATATAGTGGATCCAAAACTTGCAAAAGTGAAGTATTATTCAAAAAGTTGAAGAGGTACAAAGCTGGCTAACGAACTCATCCAATGTCTTTCTCCAAACTAGCTATATCCAAAATTTCAAGTAAATATACGCATACGCACATACGCTTTCGCGCCAAATGTACGTTCAGCAGCGAGGTTAGCGTAACTAGACATGACGTAATTTGTATCTTGTTTTGATAGGTTTAGGCCTGCCCGCCTTTGACATCATGGACATGCTATTAAATTCGCCCCACCGCGACCCATCCTAAAAAGTCCCTTCTATAAATAGAAGGGACTTAAACTGAATGGAAAATGCAGGTGAATGGGCCGAGGACAGACAGAAACGCGCCCTAGGAAAAGAGAAAAACCCACTCTGTGGGGCTGACAGGGTGACCCTGGGAACTAAAAAGTAGCTAACCCCACCCCACGTCCCCCAGGGCAGCCCCGGGTGGGGATAAGGACGCGAGAACCAGGATGCGGACATTGCCTGAGGGACGAAGAGGTTTATGCCATCAAGATTAACCATTTTTCTGCCGAAAACAACTGAAGATCCAGCCGCAAGAGGCATAGATCCTCATGAGCCCCCGCAGTTGCGGGGGCTCATGAGGATCTATGCCTCTTGGTGACACCATTTTGTGTCCATGTTCTTTTGACGGCTGGGCTCGTTGGCGTTGAATTGACACAAATTTGAAGAGAAAAGAAAACATTATCTGCCACTACTATTAGCAGTGAAGGTTTCGGGAACGTTTATTGCTGAACAAAACGTAGCCGAAAGCTTTTGTATCTGTTGTTTTGACATCATTTAGATCTGTGGGACATAAACAGACGTTGGTAATACGCAGGAAGGGGGGGCCCAGGTCCAGACAGCACAGGCAAACGTCTCAACATCTGCAAGAAACATAGATTCTCATAAGCCCGCAGGGTGCGGGGGCTCATGAGAATTTGTCTCTTGCTGGCTCGCGTTACCTCTTGTATGTTACCTTTATGCGGAATGCATCGTGTGCATAGAATGGAAACACAAACAAAGGAATATTTACAAGAGCAGTTGAAACGTTCACACGCCAATTTCAAAGCTGGGATTGTTCGAAGTGGTTAATTGAATGTAGTGCAGTTATGAGATGATAATTGGTATTGATTTTTTTCCCCCGTTGATGCCCCACCCGGGTCTGCCCTGGGGGACTTGGGTGGGGTTAGGTATTTTTTAGTTCCCAGGGTCACCCTGGTCAGCCCCACAGGGTGGGTTTTTCTCTCTATTCTGGGGCATGTGTTTCTGTCTACCCTTTGTCCATTCACCTGTATTTGCCTTTTTAAAACTCTCCCTACTGTCTGCACTGCCTGTAGCTCTTGATATTGGATGTGTGTTGCTAAATGGTCTTAGCTTTATTTAGGCCCCGTGTGTTAGGTTTATTTAATGTATTTGACCGGCTGGCGACATACATTCAATGTTCTGTTTATTTTTTTTTTTCACAAGCAGTGCAGGCACGTCCTGAGAAAGCCTTGTTGCTGTCGGGACGCTAAGCAATGTACAATCAATTTCCCCCGTTGATTCTGGTGTACTGTATAATCTAAGACATTGTGGGTGTTTGTAAAAACAATAAATAAACAAAGCGTCAGAATTTGTATTTCCTTTTCGATTGTGTGCTCTGAGGTGGATGAAAGTGTCGGTGTCAGTGTATTATTTTGTATTTGTTTTCACTTCAGTTGAGGTTCATTTTCACACCAGCTTGTTTATTTGCGATAGATTTTAAGAAAATGTATGCACAAACGCACGTACGTACACACTCACACACATACACACGCACACAAGAAGTGAAATTATTTTGCAAGAGTTATGCTGGAAAATCATTCTTGCAATCAGTCCTTGAAATGAATCGGGAGTAACATGATAATATCGAAATAAAGCGCGCAGGAGACAGTTGTTTTTTTTTGGGTTTTTTTTAAAAGTCTCTTCTGTTTATAGAAGAGACTTTATAACGGGACGCAATGGAGCGATTTAAAAAGAACACGCGACATCAGGCGGGCTAGGCTAAAACTCTGACAATGAAGTAACAAAAATGACGTCATGTCTATTACGCAAACCTTGCTGTAGAACGTATTTTGGGCGCGAAAGGCCGCGCGCGTGTGTGTGTGTGTGTTGGATGAGTTCGTTCCAGTTAGCAAGCTTTGTATCTTTTAAACTTTTATTTAAAATTAATTATATGTAGAATCCAAACAAAAAACGCCCATCGGCGTAAAACAATGGGCAAAACTGCATTTCCTCATCCAAAACGAAAATCAACGTAACAAGCCTACTCATTCCGAAAACTGATATGTGTGTTGGATGAGTTCGTTAGCCAGCTTTGTATCTTTTAAACTTTTATTAAAAATTAATTCTATGAAGAATCCAAACAAACAAAAAAACGCCCATCGGCGTAAAACAATGGCCAATGGCAAAAACTGCATTTCCTCATGCACACGAGGAATCCAAAACGAACATCAACGTAACAAGATTTACTCATTCCGAAAAATATGTCACTCGTTGAACTGTTTCAGAACGTATGTTGTGGTTTGTTCCCTTCATTAACATATTGTCCTGTAAGGTCGCCAGGACCAAATTTGGGAGTTCGTTTACATTACAGTGCAGGAGACTGATCACCCATGATAGTTTAAGGGTGGTGCCAGAATAGCTTGGCGCCTTGCTTCTCCCCCACCCCCCGCCCCCACCCCACCCCCCAAATAATAATAATTAATTAATTAATTAAAAATAATAATGATAAATAACAAGATGGGATGAACCATTACCCATAAAGTCCCTTCAATATGAGAGCTGTCCTCGCTGTCAATGGTCTCTAACTTTTGTCTTCGACCTGATTATGATGTTGAATTATCTCCTATTGAAAAAGTCTCGCAGATCTGCCAAAGCGTCAGTGAGTTGTATAAGGGGCGCTGGACATACGCGTCATTGATTTTGTCAAACGTCATTTGTCATGACGTAAGTTTTAGTTTTTACGTAATTTTATTTTTTACGTGATATGAGTTTCACTTTCGCTTCATAGGCTTGAGAAAATGGAGACAAAACTAGAACTTCACGGTACAATTTAAGTCTTGCTATAATTTGTGTGAAAGCAGGTTGACTTTACCTAGCTACATGATATACTAAGTACACGGGTCACCTGCATGCTCTTCTGAAAGCGCGTCGATGTGTGTGTGCGTGTTAGTGCGTGCGTGCGCGCGCTCCAAACATCTCCAAGAGGCATAGATCATCATGTGCTCTCCGGGCGCGTGAGGATCTATTCCTCCTGGAGATGCGCGCATGTTTGTTAGAGATAGAGAGAGCCGCGTGCGCGAGAGAATGACGTCATTTTTAGAGTATTATGTCAGTGTCTGCCTGGTGACGGAGTTGCCTCTTTTACGTCACCGCCACTATCTGACTTTCTCTAGAAGTAAAGGTTTTTAGCAAGTTCAAGTAAATATGACAAAAATTACGGACTCTAATCTGGGTCAACCGACTTCAGTCCTATAAACGGTTGTTTTTGTCTTCAGTGAGAAATTCATATGCTCGGAGGCTCTTTTAGCCACCCACTTAAGAAGGTATTTCGCCAACTTGAAGTTTCAAGCTTGTGTGTACAAAAATTTCCGAGATTCTCTTGTTTACCTACATGCACACACATGTACACGCACATACGGCGCTTCGCGCCAAATGTACGTTCAGCAGCGAGGTTAGCGTAACTAGACTGACATGACGTAATTTGTATCTTGTTACTTCAATTGTTAGAGGTTTAGCCTGCCCGCCTTTGACTTAATGGACATGCTATTAAATTCGCCCCAAAAATAAATAAATAAATAATAATAATGATGAAAAATAAAAAAGATAAAAATAATAATCATAATTATAATCATCATTCAGTGTCATCCGAGCTACCTGAAGAGAAAAACAGGATGGGATGTACCATAACCCACAATATCCTTCTATATGAGAGTTGTCCTCTCTGTGAAGGGTCTCTACCTTTTGTCTTTGACCTGATTCTGATGTTGAATTATCTCCTATTGAAAAAGTCTCGCAGATCTGCCAATTTGTCATAACGTAAGTTTTAGTTTTTACGTAATTTTATATTTTACGTGATACTAGTTTCGCTTTCGCTTCATAGGCTTGAGAAAATGGTGACAAAACTAGAACTTCACGGTACAATTTCAGTTTTGCTATAATTTGTGTGATAGCAGGTTGACTTTACCTAGCTACATGATATACTAAGTACACGGGTCACCTGCATTCTCTTCTGAAAGCGCGTCGATGTGTTAGTGCGTGCGTGCGCGCGCGCTCCAAACATCTTCAAGAGGCGTAGATCCTCATGCGCCTGGAGGGCACATGAGGATCTATTCCTCCTGGAGATGAGCGCATGTTTGTGTGTGAGAGAGAGAGAAAAGTATTACGTCATTTTTAAAGTATTGAGTTGCCTCGTTTTATGTCACCGCCACTGTCTGACTCTTTCTAGAAGTAAAGGTTTTTCAATTGTTTTAATTCTTTTCTGAAAAAAATTAATTTATACTAAAGAAGTTGAAAGGATACAAAGCTGGCTAACGAACTCATCCAATGTCCTTCTCCAAAATAGCTATATGCAAAAGTTCAAGTAAATATGACAAAAATTACGGACTCTAATCTGGGTCAATCGACTTCCTATAAACGGTTGTTTATGTCTTCAATGAAACATCAATTACAATATGCTCGGAGGCTCTCTTAGCCACCCACTTAAGAAAGTATTTCGCCAAGTTTCAAGCTTGTGTGTACCAAAAATATCGGAGATTCTCTTGTTTACATACATATACACACACATACTGGGACATGCATGCGTACATACATACATACACACACACACACACACACACACACACATACATACATACATACATACATACATACATACATACATACATGCATACGGCGCTTCGCTCCAAATGTACGTTCAGCAGCGAGGTTAGCGTAACTAGACATGACGTAACTGATTTTTATCTCAGTTGTTACTTCAATTGTTAAAGGTTTAGGCCTGCCCGCCTTTGACGTCATGGACATGCTATTAAATTCGCCCCACCGCGACCGGTCCAAAAACGTCCTTTCTATAAATAGAAGGGACTTAATGAGCGCGCATACTTCAGCGGTATTAAAAGTACAATTTCTTGCACCTTTCTTTTTTTTTTTTTTACTGTCTGAAAACGAGGACTATGTGTGTGCAAGTCTGTGATTTTGGACCTTACGGCTTACAGTCGTAAGGTCCAAAATCACGGCGGTGCATGTGCATTGACAACCTTTAAAGCCTGGGGCCTTTGTATCCAAAATGGCAGCCTGGACTAATACACATTATAACCTTGAATCCGCTTTTAGAAAATAAATCAACTTGTCTCCATTATTTTGTATACAATTCGCATTGAACAGGAAATACTCGTACCGTTCGTGGAAGTACTCGTCAGCTATGTCCACTCGCAGAGCAAGCCACAAGTACAGTTCTGTTTAACTCATTCAGCCCGACGGCCGTATTTCCCAAATTTTGAAGGTGTCATCTAATGACTATGCGCCAGTTGCAGGAGATGGATCGACCATGATAATTCAAGGGCAGTGCCAGATTAGCTTGGCGCCGACAGGCGCCAAGCTAATCTGGCACTACCCTTGAATTATCATGGTCGACCCATCTCCTACGGTAGTGCGTCAGAGCTGAATGGGTTAAATGAGATACGCTTCGCATCTCATTTGAATAGAAGTGTCACAGTACTTGCGGCGTACTCTCCGAGTAGGTCTATCTGGGGAGTACTACATCAAATGGTTTAAAATTTTCGAAAATGAAACGGGTTCTCAATGTCGTCCTGCCTTAACTCATTCGCGACCAGCCGCATCCGGATGCGCGGCTGTTGCCGCGCAACCGGATGCGGCTGGCCGAGAATGAGTTAACTCTAACACTTTCGTACCCATCTTTGCACACACAAAATCCAACGAGAAAGAAACACGCTTAGAAAAGACAACTACCACACAATTTTAACCCAAACATTTTTTTTTAAATTATTATTTTATTATCAAAATAGACAAATAAACTGGTACGCAATGATCCGCATATGGCTCACCTTTGGTGAGATGCCAGCGCTTTTTGTTCGGGGAAATAGCGACGGAAAGGGGGGGGGGGGGAACACAAAACAATAATATTCATTAAATTGTGATGTAATTATGGTTTCCAATCGTGTTTCTATCTTGGATGGGATTTTCTTCACATCGCAGTCACCTTTCTGGTCTGGATTTCGTTTTTTTTTTTGTTTGTTTGTTTGTTTTTTTTTTTCACAAGCCACATGAGTAGGCACACATAGCAGAGGTGTCGTGGAGTCATCGCGGAGACAAAAACCGCTAGCGACACGCACAACGGTTAAAAGCGATGCCTGCTCAATGGCGGGAACTGGTTGCTAAACTTCGCTAATACAGCAGGTTGTCGATGTTAACTTGCCTCAGCTTATACTTACCTGAATGACTTTTCCTATCCTCCTTTCCGCGTGAGTAGGCACACATAACAGCGGTTTTCTCGTTCGTGTCGGAGGAACTTTCATACGTGAGAGACAGGACTACAAGAGACAGGACTAACAAGACATGACTACAAGAGACAGGACTACAAGAGACAGGACTACAAGAGACATGAACAAGAGACATGACTACAAGAGACATGACTACAAGAGACAGGACTACAAGAGACAGGACTGCAAGACCAACGTTTTACGACATTCAAACTCCAAAGGTTGGTTAGCCCTTTCAGTAGCTTCATTGCAAGACGTACTAGGAACGGCAACCCATTACATCCCGAGGCTGAGTTTTTAAAAAAAAAAGTTACTTATTGTCCTATGAAGATTACATCACAGATTAGGAGATGGATGAACCATTCTAGTTCAAGGGTGGTGTCAGAATAGCTTGGCGCCTGAGGCGCCAAGCTATTCTGGCACCACCCTTGAACTATCATAGTCACCACCCTATCATGGCACCACCCTTGAACTATCATAGTCAAAGTTTATTTCAAACAATAGTGGATCAGGATGAAAAGGGTTGTCAGTTGCGTACTATAAGGCCTTTACTGCCTGCGCTAGGTCGATTTGAGTTAACTTAAGTCCATTTGAGCAGTATTATTGTAAGCCACAACATGAATATTTATAAAGATGATATTGCAAAATATTGTCTGCTGTTTTATATTTCTTTGAGGCAAGCTTCTTTTTCTTTTTTTTTTAATGGAAGATCAAGGTCTCTGCTATTACAGATGTTTAATGTGTCTAGAGGGGAAAACAGTTTGCACGTTTGCTAAACATCACGACGTGCTATCAGACCTTTGGAGAGACTTGAGGACATTAAAACTCGGAGGCAAATAATGGGTCCTGCTAAACGACCTCTACGTTGCCGCTTTCAAATCAATTTTTGAAATTATGGTATTGACACCATTATCAATAAAAGTTGGGGGGAGGAGGCATCGTAAATATTGTAATTTGAAATAAAATATGACACAAAGCTTTGCACACACTCCAAACATGTCGGTCACATTTACTAAGGGTGTGTCGTGCAAGTAAGCAAAAGGTCCTCGGGGCAACTTCAGCTGTGCGCGGGCCAACGAAGGTAGACGTCGGCCTTAGGACCGTTTCGCTTCCTGGGACGATTCTTCAGAACTGACAACTGCGATGGACTTGGAAAACAACGCTGATCACAAACAAAGCTAGACGTTTTGATGTTCTCTCGTTGCAAGCGCCACCTGTTTGGATTGCTCGAGCAGGACAGCTAAATGGTAGATTAACTCATTCTACCCCAGACACACCACTGCAAGATAAGGATCGACCATGATAGTTCAAGGGTGATGCCAGAATAGCTTGGCGCCTATGGGCGCCAAGCTATTCTGACATCACCCTTGAACTATCATGGTCGATATGTGTCGTGCACTGCAAGACAGACTTCAGAGGACAACGGAAAAATTTGGGGATTTCGGTCTTGGGGTAGAATGAGTTAAAAGGAAAGACGCCAAGCTAACTAGCATAACTCTTTTAAACTATCAAAATACCTCCTGCACCTGGTTTGCGGCACCTGACAGACGATACTGAAGGGTCAACTTTTGACTGGCAGTGAAAGGATTTTAAAATTTGGGAGAGGAGGATGAGGGGGAATATTTTCAAAATTGTGGTCATCACAATTTTGTATCAGAGTGTCAAACAAGAGGATGCCATCCACACCCTTACTATTTTTCGTTCCATATTTTCTTTTCAAATTGTATCTTGGTGACAACTGTCAACACTCACCCGTGTTTGATTACCACAAATTATATGCTTGTCTGGTCTGGGATATTATTACTTCGCGGCTGCAGGCCTCTTTGACTAGCTTGCTTGATCTGTGATTTTGGACCGCACGGCCGTGAGCTCCAAAATCACAGACCAGGCACACTCACGTAGAACAATGACACTTTCCGGCACGTGAGAAACTAGCACGTGAAACGCAGTTTCAGGTCTCTGACCTTTGTCAACAGATGGCGGTTGTATTGTCATGTGGATGTCGGACACCGCTGACGTCTTTACCGCCAGATCTAACAAAGTTCATCTGCAAAAGGCATAGATCCTCATGGGCCCCCGCATCCTGCGGGGGCTCATGAAGATCTATGCCTTTTGCTGGTCAAGTTTGCGACGTTTGTGTTGCGGCATCGATGGAATTGTAGGTCAGTCGTCGGATGTGTAATTTCGATTGTCTTTGTTGAAGGGGAAGTGTCACGCTGATGGAGAATGGTATTTTGGGACGGGATAGAATTATTGTTTTCTCAACTCTAGACATTGTGTGTGTGTGTGTGTGTGTGTGTGTGTGTGTGTGTGTGTGTGTGTGTGTGTGTGTGTGTGTGTGTGTGTGTGTGTGTGTGTGTGTGTGTGTGTGCGTGCGTGCGTGCGTGCGTGCGTGCGTGTGAGTGAGTGGGTGCGTGCGTGCGTGCGTGCGTGCTTGTGTCCGTGCTTGCGTGCGTGTGCGTGTGTGTTCATATAATTATTTATACAATCAACTGATTACTCGTTTGTAATAAGTATAATTACTACTCTCCTGTTCAGTTCCGCAAGGATATGAGAAGGTCCGATGAGGTGAGTTGGGGGCGGGGGGGGGGGGGGGGGTGAGAGAGAAGGGATCTGGAATAATGAGGACGATCTGGTAAAATATAAAAAATCTTCACTTCAACGAATAGTTGATCAATTGTGCACTGTAATTATAGTAACTGTTACTCTCTTTTCCGTTCGTTAGAACTCCAGACAAAATGGGGGCGGGGTGTGAGTCAGTGGAGGGGAGGAGGGGAGTGGTAAGTAAGGGGTGGGGGAGGAGGATATACAAGTTCAACTTTAGTTCACAAGGACTGCTCAATGACGTCAATGTCAGAAAACTTAACCCCTTCAGTGCCAGTGGACTCAGATCGTGCTTCTGAACTCTTTGTTAATCCAAAGAGTCCCAGCCATCCAAGTAACGTGGATGCAAAATGGGATCAGCAAGAGGCATAGATCCTCATGAGCCCCCGCGAATGCGGGGGCTCATGAGGATCTATGTCTCTTGCAGTTGGATCGTCAGTGTTCACCATTTCTCGGCATTTAATAGGTTAAGAGCCCGGGGAGTGGGGTGGGGCGGGGTGTGCAAAGTAAAGAAATCATGAGCGATTGATCCGGAGCG
>BTPG01000006.1:71994231-72041731 GCA_036245525.1 Semisulcospira habei
TTTAAAATACACAATCTGCGTCCATCGACTGTCAAGGTTTAAATCCCTTTTCCTCCTGTTGGTATCATTTTCCTCTGCACTTTCAATCGTAAGGAGACCTGCTGCGGTCAGCTTGAAGACTACATCTTAACTCATTTGCGACCAGCCGCATCCGGATGCGCGGCATAAGCCGCTAATCAGGATGCGGCTGGCCGCGAATGAGTTAACCCGTTCAGTGCCCCAGCCGACAACAAATTGTGATTCTGCAGTCTTCGTTGATTGCACACCAAAAAGCCCTATGTGTCCCAGAAACATGGATTCAAGGTGGCGTCAGCAAGAGGTATTGATCCTCATGAGCCCCCGCGACTGCGGGGGCTCATGAGGATCTATACCTCTTTTGCAGTTGGGTGGTGTTCAGATTTTCTCGGAACTGGATGGGTTAAAATCGTGACTGAGTTTGTCGTCCTTGGGGTGTATGTAAGGGAATCGTGCCCAGTGCCCAATTAAACTGACTTACAGACAATCAGATGTTACCAGATGCGCATTCTCTCTCTCTCTCTCTCTCTCTCTCTCTCTCTCTCTCTCTCTCTCTCTCTCTCTCTCTCTCTCTCTCTTCTCTCCTCTCTCTCTCTCTCTCTCTCTCTCTCTCTCTCTCTCTCTCTCTCTCTCTCTCTCTCTCTCTCTCTCTCTCTCTCTCTCTCTCTCTCTCTCTCTCTCTCTCTCTCTCTCTCTCTCATGAATCTCGAATCTCTCTCTTGAATCTCTCTCTTGAAACTCTCTCTTGAATCTCTCTCTCCCTCTTAAATCTCTATCTTGAATATCTATTAATTTTGCTCACAAGGTATGCACTACTCTTGTATTTGTTCTGCAAATGAAAAAAAAAAAAAGCACATCAAGTAAATCATTAACTCTGATACTCCCAAAATTAAATGATTTTCATTTAATAGAATGGAAGTCATTTAGTTCTGGCAGTTTAAGAGTTAATAAAACAAAATTACACCGTATGGACTAAAATGACCCTAATATGGGCAGAGCTTCTGCTGGGCCCCAATAATGGCATAATTACGATATATTTTAACTCTGGTAAATGAAATCTTTGGCAATGAATTCCAGTAAAAGATAATTAGGATACCTTGTTCTACTAATTGATTTCTGACGATTGTACAAAGTTTATACAGCCTATGTACTTATTCTGTCTGGCTCGTTATCCGCTAATTCAAGTGATATTGTAAGTGGTTCAGTCTGTCGAGGTTTGTCTAATATCCCCAATATGTGAAAAGACGTTAAATAAAATCCTGAAATCCTGTCTCTCGAGGTTTCAAGTGCTAGTCTACTGAATCCTGCGACCCCATTGGCCGTCTGTATGGTCTTGCACTGTGACGTGCGGTCCTTGTGAAACGTAACCCTCTTGTGCGTGCAGTCACAGTACTGTTTACCGCTACCGGTAACTGCACGCACGAGGGGGTTAACATAAACAAGTTTAATTAATTGTTGAAGTTCTAGATTTTGAACTAGCCATTGAAAATGACATCGGGATTTTTGTATGACCGGTGTAAAAACAGTAACAGTACAGTGTCAGCCGAGCACTTTGAAGCGTCATTGCAATGCTTCGTGATGCTCTTGTTCTGACATCGATGGTCGAAAAAAAAAAAACCCGCTGAGAATGCAAGGAATGAATCAGCGCGCATTCACACAGGAAACCACGTCCATTTTGCAAAACGTAAATGATTTATGGGCAAGAGGCATAGATACTCATGAGCCCCCGCGTGTGCGGAGGCTCATGAGGATCTATGCCTCTTGCCAATAAATCATTGGCGATGCGGGGGCTCATTGGGATCTGTACATCTCACCCTTGAATCATTGATGAAAAAAATCTAAATCCTGCGGCATTCGTCGATCTGTGTCTCTTTACCGACCCACTGTACATCTATGTATTATTCCCCGCGAGTGGATTATGGTGTGTTTAGTTCTGCTAGGTACACTGATAAAATGAAAGAGGTTTTTTTTTCCAAAGAGAAATACGGTGAACCATTTTTAACGCTAACTGAAAACCGCAGACAACAAATAGTCCCGCTCAATTAAAAATGATGAACGGTCATGTTGTGCGCGGCCGAATTTGTGGGATCCGGGACGACCTTGGCACTGATTTCACAGCCATCTGAGGGTATGCACTGGTTGATCCTTTCCTTGGAACAACAGTATGTAACTGGCGGCTTGCAATATTTTGTCCAGGATAATAATGGTTTGGATCTGGTGTCTGTACCAGTTCTGACTGGAAGTTTCAGGAAACATCTCCGGCCGTAAGGTCCGAAATCACAGACCAACACACACAACATGAAAAAAAGTATCGATTACAAATCACTTTTCACACATCAAGGACGGATCAGTTACCTCGAGGGGTGGGTGGGGTGGTTCCAACTTTTTGTTTGGGACCTTCAACCTGACACAAAAGGCTTCCTCGACGCTACACCTTCTTCCAGTGGCTGAAAAATCAAACAAATGGGGGTGGAGGGGGGGGGGGGGGTGGCGAGGCACAGAAAGAAGGCGTGTGTGCGTGTGTGTCAACACTCTCCCCACTCGCCTAAATATCAAACGACGGGGGGGGGGGGGGGGGGGAGGGGGGGGGAGGGGAGGAAGGGGTGCGGGAATCTCGCCCCCCAAAAATCAAATAGGGACGGGGGGGGGGGGGGGGGGGGGGCGGGTTCCAAACACCGCAAAAAGGTACTTTGATATAGCATTTTAAACAATGTTGGGGGGGGGGGGTCCGGAACCCCTAGGATCACACCGAGATCCGCCCCTGTTATCGCTTGGTTTTCATTAGTGGCGGGGGAAACTGATTGCTTCACGATATTTTCTTGCTGGTACAATAATAAAAAGCGGTGTGATGCCGGTCTACAGGTACAAGGGTTGTGATAAAAGTGCAAAAAAAAAAAGTCTTATTTGAGGCAAGATAGCATTGATAACCCGTTGTATCGGCGAGGTTTAGCAATCCAAGTCTACCATTTGTGATGAAGCGGATCGCTAATCTGGCACTGCCCTTGAATTATCATGGTCGATCCATCTCCGGCAACTGGTGCATAGTCATTAGATGACGCCTCCAAAATTTGGGAAATACGGCCGTCGGGCTGAATGAGTTAAAGTCAAAAACATGAACACGTGTAAAGTTTCTTTTAACTCCCACCTCCCCCCCCCCCCCAAACCCCACCCTTCCACGCGCACATAAACATTAAAGTACACGCTTTTATTTGTTTCTGTTGCGAGGCAGCAATTAATTGTCATGAAAGTCAGTGCAAAAACACTGAGCTGAAAAATAAAGGCAAATACATTAATTTTGCGGACAAAAACAAGGACAGTTATTTGTTTCTGGGTTGAGGCAGCAATTGTCACAACAGCGGTCTGTGCACACACACACACACATTCAGGTGAAAAATGAAAGTAAAAGAGTAATGTTTTGCGCACAAAACCACGCAGGGTTATTTGTTTCTGTTTCTGATGAAGCAATTGTTTGAGAGAGAGAGAGAGAGAGAGAGAGAGAGAGAGAGAGAGAGAGAGAGAGAGAGAGAGAGAGAGAGAGAGAGAGAGAGAATAGTAGTAAAAATTTGAATGGAAAATCAGTTTTGTCCTGGTGTCAAACATTAGGAGTGAAACAGTTTGTAATCTAAATACCCGGGGCAAGGTGAACGCTACCCAGCTACGAGACATAAATCCTCATGAGCCCCCGCAGTCGCTGGGGGCTCATGAGGATTTATGTCTCTTCTAACTCCCATATTCTTTTATGCTCATTTCTTTGTCCCATGTACGTCTGCAGGTGGACAGTCTTTGAGTCAAACCCTTCTGCCTGCAAGAGGCGCAGATTCACATGGGCCACAATAAGAAGCATATATTCGCACGAGCCCCTGAAGCTGCATGGGCTCACGTGAATCTATGCCTCGTGAGGAATTATGAGTGCGTTTCCAGCTTTTCCTAAAATTCACCTATTGACGGTCAGTGGACGCAGATTGTGAAAATAAGTGTAAATTCAACGTCAAAGATCCCCAGGCGTCAAAGGAACATGGTTTCAGCAAGAGGCATAGATCCTCATGAGCCCCGGGGGGGCTCATGAGGATCTATGCCTCTTGCGGTTGGGCGGTTTTCAGGTTTTTCCGGTACTGGAAGGGTTATGTGTCATCTTACGGCGCTCTTATGCCCGAACTTTTTGTGTTTTTGTTTCCCTTGTCCAAGCGGAAGCGGAACCTGACAAGTCATTGGATGTTGTGCAGTTTGACAGTGCGTCAGCTGCCTTTATATCATTTCCACTTTTATTGTATCCTCAACATGTTTTAGGGTTCAGCGTCATGCTTTGCTAACTGTTTTCCAACATTCAACCCCTTCACTGCTGGGAAAATGCGAACGCCACCCAGGTGCAATAGGCAAAGAACCAGATAAGGCCTGCAGATGTAAGGGCGTGTGGTGTTCCTCGCCCCTTGTGTCATTCATCCTTCATTTATGTATATGTTCTTTCAGATAATGGAGGTACCTTGGACAAAATCGGTGTCCACTGGTAGTCAATCCATTAACCCCGTCACTGCCACTGAACGCAGATTGTGTTCTTGAAATCATAAATTCAACGTTGAGGATCCCCAGCCATCTAAGAAACATAGACACAAAGTGGTATCAACAAGAGGCATACATCCTCATGAGCCCACGCAACGGCTGAGGCTCATGAGGATCTATACCTCTTGCAATTGGGTGGTGTTTATTTTCTCTCGGTAGTGAGAAGGTTAAATTTCGATACCAGGGACAATCCGGTCTGTTTTTCATCTTCTGCATGTAATCAGTCTTTCTTGTTTTTCCTCCAGCTCAACATTGACCAACCTGTAACCGCCAACCCAGTAACGACAACTACATCAAGAGCGACAACTCTTCAATACACTTTACCACATCCCACACAGTACATTTTACCATCACCAGCAATTATCTCTTCCATAAACAACAACTCGTCAACTATCAATACAGGCAACTCAGACCAGAAGCGCAAGTTTTCACTGTCATTATCTTCTTCACATCTCTGTCACCAGAAACCGCAAAACTTCCAGTCTCTGTTTCACAAATAAAATAAATTTCCACCATGGCTGACCTGACCACAGTTCTCCAGGTCGTCAACTCCGCCACCTCAGCTCTTCTCGGAAATGACGTCACACCCGGCAACCCCGGGTCAGCTGCGAGCGGAAGTGGAGGTTCTGCCTTCAGCGGCCACGAAGGTCACGGGGTTTCCAAAAACCCGTCTAGTGACGATGTAAATGCGGAGATTTTGAACATGGCGAAGCGGCTTCACTGGGGGGCGTCCGTAATCATCGGGCCGGTCTTCGTGGTGCTTGGGCTGATAGGCAATCTGCTCTCCATCATCGTGTGGTCACAACGCAGCATGCGCAGCTCTACCGGCAGATACCTCACCGCGCTGGTAAATCGTCATCATTTGAGGGAGGAGGGGATAAGATTTGGGTTTCATTACCCACATTCGAATCCAGCTGATTCCAATTAATTTAGTGAAATACAGTCCAGTACAATGCAACTTTATCGTCTGAAAATCCTGGTTTAAAAATAAAAATCCCGATAGAGAAAGAAACACGCTTAGACAGGCTACATTGTGTTCATGAAATTCCCAAGAAAGTAAGAAGCGCTTGGAAAGGGTAAGTACAGCACAGCGTGTCCTTTCTAAGCGAGTTTCTTTCATGGTTGGGAATTTCTTTGCATTTTACACGCTTGGCAGTCACCTTTTTTGGTCTACATTATTAAACATTGTAACACTTACTCTTGGCCCCATCCGAAACAACCTCAACAAATAGTGAGAATAGCAAATTAATGATAAAATCATTCAAGGTGTAGTGCATCAATAACTGCGGAAGTGTCCTATAGCGTTTTGGAGGCAACGCTATACGACACTTCCGCAGTTATTGATGATACCTTGAATGAGTTAAATCTTCGCAAACCTTTCTTCTGTTTAAGGCCGTCGCGGACAGCGGCGTGCTGATCTGGTTCTTCCTGTGTGACAGCCTGCAAATGATTGTCCCCGAGGTTGCGAACAGCATTGGCTACGCGGTTTTTTTCTCCTACTTCGGCTACCCCTTCTTTTACCTCTGGGTCGTCTGCTCTATCTGGTTCCTGGTCGGCGTCACCGTAGACAGGTTCATCATGGTCTGTGTCTTCACCAAAGCCAAGGTCAGTCACGTGGTCATGTCTTATTTAACAACGCATGCGGACCGGTACAATTTTGTTTCACAGGCGGCCGATCGAAGGCGATTGCCTCATTTCTACAGTGTAAAATTGCAGTTTTATTCAGTAGAAATACGACAGTTGTCCTCAGCTGCCTGTACTCACGTCTGGTAGTCTTAGAGCAAGTGGTTCAACGTTCTTTTTTTTTTTTTTATCTATTAGTGTCTACGGAATACCGGATGCTAGAAATACGAAATAACAAGAGCAGTTTGTCTTAACACATATAACTGACGAGCGATAGAAATGCGCCATTTTTGGAATCAGCAGAAACACTTTAGGTTTTACGACTGTACAGCAAAGTCAACAAATCATAGGTGTTAACCCATTCAGCCCTGACGCACTACAGCAGGAGATGGATCGACCAAGATAATTCAAGAGCAGTGCCAGATTAGGTTGGCGCCTGTCAGCGCCAACCTAATCTGGCACTGCCCTTGAATTATCTTGGTCGACCCATCTCCTGCAACTGGTGCGTAGTCGTTAGATGACGCCTCCACAATTTGGGAAATGCGTGCCTGGGGTTGAATGAGTTGAACATAAAATTAGCCCACATTAGGTCAGTTGGCCCTAAAGTGGTACAGAAGAAAAAAAATCTTTGCGGGTTGTTGCTTTCTAAACATTGTGCTCTCCGATGTCAAACGACTTACGGTATTGTTTAAAACGGCATGACTATTCGTGCTGCTAGATTTGAAAGAGTCTGTGTTGGCTGAGTTGAGTCCGTAATACAGGTCAGCCTCAGTATAATACGGCTGTACTCGGGGAGCGGGAGCTGGGTGGCTGCTCGGTAGAGCGTTCGACTCTTGTCCGAAAGGTCGTGGGTTTGAACCCAGCTGGGGTTTAAAAAAAAATTGGTACGGGCCTCTTTTTCTGTGCCCCGTCTTTGAAATCACATTCGTGGTGGACAAAAGACTTAAAAGTTTAGCTTTTTTTTTTTTGTATTCGGGAGCCATAAAATCTGACCGGGTCATTCACGACCTCGGCACTTTACTAATGAATTGACCTGTGTAGAAAAGGAGAAGGAAAAAAAATAAACACTTGGTAAGCAAAAGGTCCTCGGGCTGACGTCAGCCTTAGCTGGCCCGCGCACGACAGTGCGCGGGCCAGCTAAGGCTGACGTCGGCCCGAGGACCTTTTGCTCACCAGGCATCCCCGTGGGACCCGTGAGAACGTGCGCGTTATACCCGACACCGCGGTATATTGGAGCGCGTAATACCGTGGCTGACAGGAACGAAGAAACAGTGCGTGCCTTTTTTTTTTCCAGGAGTACTGCAACGAGAAGCGAGCCAGCCTGGGTATCTTCCTCATCACTGGTACGTCCTTCCTCATCAACCTGCCGCACTTCTGGGCATACACCGTGAGTAACACAAGCAGTACTATTCATAACATCCACCTGAAATATATATATATATATAAAATCTTATTCGGTGTTTAGGTGATACTGAGAATCTCACTCGAGTAGTTTTAAGACTTTATCCTACGAGTGAACGCGAGTAGGATAAGGTTTTAAGACCACGAGAGTGAGATTCTCAATCACCTAAACACCGATGTAAGAATCTTTTTCTTATTCACCGTTTTCTTGGCATAAATCAGATGTCAGCTGGTCATCGGCACACACCTAGACACAACACAGTCGCCGTTGTGTCTTGGCAAAGGTCTTGACGTAATTTACTTTGTATTGTGACGTCAATATTTTGGATGCCAGACAAATGTTCCTGATAGCGCAGTACATGACGCCAGAGTGCCAGTCGTCACTGTAAAATGATGTCATTGCGCGTGAGCTGAAAGTAAGTCAAGTTTCAATATCGCGTGTGCCCATACCTTTTTGTTGACCAGTCTTTCTACAGGACAATTTTGTGCGCACGTGGCCGTTCACGCAACACGGCTGTATCACACACGTGTGTGATGCAGCTTTTCCGTTCCAAGGCAGCAAAGAAGAAGGTGTGTAAGAAAAACCAAATTACCGCTAAGGTTCCATATCAATGAAAGACAAGTTTGTTTTTTTTAAATTGCTCAAACCCTCTTCAGATAAAAATGAACAAAATGAACATTTATTTTATTCATTTTCACTAGATCATGGCTCAAGGATCCGATACGTCGCGTATTATACGAACCGAAACCCTATTCAGTGAAGACTGAAATACACAGATGACGACGTATTAGATCCATACCCGGTTTCTTGCTGTGTCGTGAAAATGAACAAAAATAATGAACATTCATATTGTTCATTTTCACCAGAGAACGGACAGGGTCGCTCGTTGTGTCTTTCTTCTCTGAATTGAGTTTCGTGTCGTATGTACGCGACGTAACGGATCCTTGATACGTCGGCTGGTGAAAATGAATAAAATAAATGTTCATTTTGTTCATATTCACCTGAACACGGACCTAGGATCTGATACGTCGCGGTTTGTTTTTTGTGTATATATATATATATATATATATATATATATATATATATATATATATATATATATATATATATATATATATATATATATATATATAATATATATATATATATATATATATATATATATATATATATATATATATATATATATATGGTGTCACCTATCCGCCACAGAAGCGGCCGTCTTCATAAACCGGATTTTTTTCTAAACAATAAACGGAGAAAGGAAAACAAATACGTTATTGGTCGGAGGGGTTCGCTACACGGATCTTTGTAGGCCTTTGGTAGCGAACCCCTCCAACCAATAACGTATTATATATATATATATATATATATATATATAATATTATATATATATATATATATATATATATATATATATTATATATATATATATATATATATATATATATATATATATATATATATATATATATTTGTTTTCCTCCCTACGTCACACGACCAGAAACTGTACCACGTGACCGTGATATAAAAACCACTGTAGCGAAAAATGGCGGACGTTTTATAGCCCTCTCGATGACGCGTTAGGACCTCGTTTTCGAGTCTTGACAGCAACTCGGTTCGACAAAATAGCAGAAAAAAACGCACTAAAGTAGTCCTATTTGATATAATACACATCATCTGCCTTATTTTTTACAAAGTGAGGAGCCAACTTAAACAATATTTCACCACTAATTACACAGCGCAAACAGCAAAAGCCTACGCCAAATCCATCTCATCGCCATGCACCGAGACATTTTCAAAGTTCGGGAAACCACGGAACAAAAATAGCTTCCGAGGTTTTTTTTTAACCAATCAGAGACAGCAATCCTTGCAAATCGGCAACACACTGTCGTCTGCTCAGCCACCAACATGCCACAATTTCACCAAAGCAGAGAGCAACAAATTCAAGAACTAAAACGAAAATACACACCCAGTAACACAATACACAAAGCACGCTATTGCCAAAGTTCTCTCTTCACGTCACTCAATGCGGAACTATCAGAAGAAAAACATCTCACGAATTTTCGAAGACTATCTGACATCATGTCAACGCTGTAAAATAAAATCTTACCTTAAAATCCATCTAAGCACTAGTCTTGCTGTTAACAACGAGCGTTTTGCTTTTGGTATTCCTTTTTCCAGATATCCCAACACACATGACACTTTAGGATATAACAACGACAATCTGCTGCACACTCGAAGCATCCCCTTCAGTCATCTTGAATCTAAAAGCACGAGGCACCATGCTAACTTGCACAAGCTGTCACATCAGTGGTCAAATGCCGATTGCTTCATCAAAAAGTTCTTAATTTTTCTGAATCACACAGCAGTCAAGAAGCACTGTCACTGTCATACTTTAACGACCTTTTGTAGACATTGCAGCTTGAATAATTCTGTACACAAGCCAAGATTAGCTTTTTACTCGCGAAACTTGCGCTTCACACGGAATCATGCTACCTCACACTCTGTCTCGTAAAGACTGGGAATCCCCGGCAGAACATGTATATTCAATGGTGTCACCTATCCGCCACAGAAGCGGCCGTCTTCATAAACCGTATTTTTTCTAAACAATAAACGGAAGAAGGAAAACAAATACGTTATTGGTCGGAGGGGTTCGCTATACGGACCTTTGTAGGCCTTCCGGATGTCAAAGGAATCATTGTACCCCTCAAACCTTCGGCCTTTGGAGTACAATAACTCCTTTGACCTCCCTCAGGGGTAGAAAGGTCCGTGTAGCGAACCCCTCAAACCAATAACTTATATTGTTTTCCTCCCTACGTCACACGACCAGTCACTTTAGCGCAAACTGTACCATGTGACCGTGATATAAAAACCACTGTAGCGAAAAATGGCGGACGTTTTATAGCCCTCTCGATGACGCGTTAGGACCTCGTTTTCGAGTCTTGACAGCAACTCGCTTCGACAAAATAGCAGAAAAAACGCACTACAGTAGTCCTATTTTACGTAATACACATCCTCTGCCTTATTTTTTACAAAGTGAGGAGCCAACTTAAACAATATTTCACCACTAATTACACAGCGCAAACAGCAAAAGCCTTCGCCAAATCCATCTCATCGCCATGCACTGAGACATTTTCAAAGTTCGAGAAACCACGGAACAAAAATAGCTACGAGTTTTTTTTTTAACCAATCAGAGACAGCAATCCTTGCAAACCGGCAACACACTGTCGTCTGCTCAGCCACCAACATGCCACAATTTCACCAAAGCACAGAGCAACAAATTCAAGAACTAAAACGAAAATACACACCCAGCAACACTATACACAAAGCAAGCTATTACGAAAGTTCTCTCTTCACGTCATTCAGTGCGGGACTATCTGAAGAAAAACATCTCACGAATTTTCGAAGACTATCTGACATCATGTCAACGCTGTAAAATAAAATCTAACCTTAAAATCCATCTCAGCACTAGTCCTGCTGTTAACAACGAGTGATTTTTTGGTATTCCTTTTTCCAGATATCCCAACACACATGACACTTTAGGATATAACAACGACATTCTGCTGCACACTCGAAGCATCCCTTTAGTCATCTTGAATCTAAAAGCACGAGGCACCATGCTAACTTGCACAAGCTGTCACATCAGTGGTCAAATGCCGATTGCTTCATCAAAAAGTTCTTAATTTTTCTGAATCACACAGCAGTCAAGAAGCACTGTCACTGTCATACTTTAACGACCTTTTGTAGACATTGCAGCTTGAATAATTCTGTACACAAGCCAAGATTAGCTTTTTACTTGCGAAACTTGCGCTTCACACGGAATCATGCTACGTCACACTCTGTCTCGTAAAGACTGGGAATCCCCGGCAGAACATGTATATTCAATGGTGTCACCTATCCGCCACAGAAGCGGCCGTCTTCATAAACCGGATTTTTTTCTAAACAATAAACGGAGAAAGGAAAACAAATACATTATTGGTGGGAGGGGTTCGCTACACGGATCTTTGTAGGCCTTCGGAAGGTCAAAGGAATCATTGTACCCCTCAGGCCTTCAGCCTTCGGGGTACAATGATTCCTTTGACCTCCCTCAGGCCTACAAAGATCCGTGTAGCGAACCCCTCCAACCAATAACTTATAATATATATATATATATGTATGTATATATATATATATATATATATATATATATATATATATATATATATATATATATATATATATATATATATATATATATATATATATATATATAATATATATATATATATATATATATATATATATACATACATATATATATATATATTTTCAATTCTGAGAATGCTCTTGCTGTGCTAATGTCATGGAATTCCAGGCTGTAAGCTTGCATGGTGTCATCAGGACATCAGCTGCCCTTTTTGTGACTGCATCGCTCACTAGATCTAGAAAGTGCGGGTAGTGGGAGAGAAGGAATGACAGACCTATCTTTTTTAGCCTTCCACTGAACACCTGCTGCATATAGCAATATAGACTACCCCCCCCCCCCCCCCCAGGCGCCCCGCAATCCTCTGGAGAATATCCTGACCCCTCCCCCCTCCCCGCTCCCCCCTCTCTCCCCTCCCCCTCTCCCCTCCCCCTCCCCTCCGAGGGGGTAGTAGTACATGAATATTCCCAAACAGATCTTGGACTGCTCGGTAGATTTTTGTTTTTACCGCCTACGACCGGTTTCGCCCCAAGGGAGGGCTCTTCAGGTAGGCATACGGTGTAACCTGAAAATTGCAAACACAACACATGTACTAAAAGCCGACTCCAGAATTTACTGGTATCACCACTAGTACAGCGCGGGTTCCATCCCTAAAGCTTTATGTGGTGTTGCAGTGGAAGAAGACAGACTAATTTTGAAAAGGCAACACCTAGGCGATTTTTTTGGTGTAATTATTCTTTACTTTTAAACAAGGGCGTCTCCCAAAGCCAAAAATGCTCTAAATCAGATTAGCTCCAAGTGACGTAATTTTTCATTTCAATTCTGAGAATGTTCTTGCTGTGCTAATGTCATGGAATTACAGGCTGGTAAGCTTGCATTGTGTCATCAGGACATCAGCTGCCCTTTTTGTGACGGCATCGCTCACTAGATCTAGAAAGAGAGGGTAGTGGGAGAGAAGGAATGACAGACCTATCTTTTTTAGCCTTCCACTGAACACCTACTGCATATAGCAACAGGTACTAGCCCCAGGCGCCCCGCAATCCGCTAGGGAGTATCCTGGCCTCCCCCAGAGGGGGGAGTAGTACATGAATATTCCCAAACAGATCTTGGACCTGCTGGATAGTGGTGCTACTAGGAAACAAAATCTCAGGATATATATGTACCAAGTCCGTTCCTTCACACCTTCGTTCATTATTGAGATCAATCCTTTGTGCGTGAGCAGATTGACTTTGAACGTGGAGAGAACGGCACCGGCCCGGCCCTGATCAAAACCGAGTACCAGAAAGGTGAGGGCGCGATACGTTACGAATTATGGGTGCACTGCCTCTTCCTAGTCCTGGTCCCCTGGTTCACCGTCTTGACGCTCAACATCACCATCATCATAACGGTAAAGTCGTCAGTCATCATTGTCCGATCAGCGGGGTGAAAACTGTAACGCGTTGAGTGTCGGTAGCCGGTTTTAGTCGCGATGATTCCGATAGGAATCATCGCCACTAAAACCGCTACCGACACGCAAAGGGTTAATTTGACCTCAGGCATAAGCAAAGGGTCTGTGTAGAACACAAGGGTCTGTGTAGTACACCCCTGCTACCAATAACATACAGTGCTATTTTACTTGCGAATCTGTTGGTTTGTATTTAAAATACGGTCCTTGTCCTCGCACAATGTGATACGTACGTGTGTGTGTGTGTGTGTGTGTGTGTGTGTGTGTGTGTGCGTGCGTGCGTGCGTGCGTGCGTGCGTGCGTGTGTGTGTGTGTGTGTGTGTGTGCGTGTGTGTGTGTGTGTGTGTGTGTGTGTGTGTGTGTGTGTGTGTGTGTGTGTGTGTGTGTGCTCGCGCGCGCGCGCACGCGATCGCAATTGCCAAATCTGCAATATGTCTTTATATTAGCTTAAGTAAACCATTGTCTTAATTGTGTGTTTTAGATTTCTGTGAGCCGAAGGAAATTTTCATTTTATGCATTTCTTTTAATGGAAAAAAAAGGTTCATTTAAGTTAATTTGAATTCAACAGATCAACATATTGCACCTTATATGACGATCTGCACAATGCAAGAAGCATGAAGAACCAGAATCCGATAAGCGCGAGTAAGCAGAACTCAAACTAAGAACGTGGACAAACGACATGGTCAGCAGTGATCCCAATGCAAGACACAGTCTGTTGATATATACTGAGGAGCAAAAGGAAATGCTACATTTTTGGAATCATCGGAAACACGAAAGTGTTTCCGATGATTTCAAAATTGTCGCATTCCTTTTGCTCGTCAGTATATATACATAGCCAACGCTTTTTGTAGTTTTTTCACTGACAGAGTGACGTCCATTCGAGACAGCCTTGATGCTGTGCGGTGCGACCATATTGACACCCACCCTCCCCATATTGATCACCCCTTTGTCGAGTTCACTCCCGTCTCTGAACAGGCTGTTTTTGACATTCTTAAGAAATGCCCACCTAAAACGTGTGAGCTTGACCCCATGCCAACGTCACTGGTTTTGAAAACATTGGAATTCTTCTGCCCACCATCACCAAAATCATAAATCAGTCTCTTGAGTCAGGCGTCTTTCCGTCAGAATTCAAATCAGCCGTTGTCAAACCTCTCCTGAAAAAGTCGAATCTTGACCCCAACCAGCTAAAGAACTATCGCCCCATTTCAAACCTGCCCTTTCTGTCCAAAGTTCTTGAGAGAGTCGTTCTGACACAGCTCACTAAATACCTACAGTCAAACAATCTCGTCCATCCGCTTCAGTCTGCTTACCGTGCCGGGCACAGTACTGAAACTGCTCTCCTCTGTGTCGTTAATGGCCTCCTAAGTGCCTATGATGAAAACCAGATCTCAGTTCTTGCCCTGTTAGACCTGTCAGCTGCGTTTGACACCATTGACCACTCTATCTTGCTCCAACGTCTAGAAAACTACTTTGGTATTTCTGGTAAAGCTCTCACCTGGTTTCACTCTTATCTGTCTTCCCATCAGATCAACGTCTCTGTTAAGAACGTTCTTTCTGAAGCTGCTGCGCTAGAGTTTGGGGTCCCCCAGGGCTCTGTCCTGGGCCCCATTCTATTTGCGCTGTACACTCAGCCTCTGTCTCAGATTATCGCATCGCATTCAACCGATCATCACATGTTTGCGGATGATACACAACTTCGGAAATCTGCACCTCCAAACAGCTCCAGTCAGGCTATTTCAGATGCTCAGAACTGTATCTCAGATGTTAAGTCCTGGATGTGTGAAAATAAACTTCAGTTAAATGAGGGCAAGACAGAAGCTCTTCTTGTCGGTGCCTCTCGACTGCTGCCCAATTCTCCTGACTCAATGCGCATTTGTGACGCACCTATTCCGTTTTTTTTATTCTGTTCGCAATCTTGGCGTTTTTCTTGATAAAGATCTTCAAATGAAGGAGCATGTAAATCATGTTTGCAAACTTCCTTTTCTGGAATTAAGACGTATCAGTTCTATCCGTCATTACCTCACTACTGAAGCTACCACCAAACTGGTCGTCTCTTTAGTCTTGTCCCGCATTGATTACTGCAATGCCCTCTTAGCTGGCCTCCCTCAGTTTCTCATTCAGAAATTGCAGCGAGTTCAGAATTGTGCTGCACGTCTCATCGTCCGCGCCTCACAGCGTCAGCCCATCACTCCTATTCTGAGACAACTTCATTGGCTGCCGGTCAAACAACGAGTTTCGTACAAAATCGCCTGTCTGTGCTACAAAGCTATTAACTACTCTACCCCTGCCTTTTTCGCTGATCTTCTTCAACTATACACTCCCTCCCGCTCCCTCCGTTCAAGTAGTGACACGCGCCTTCTCAGAGTCCCGCTCTTCAAATACAAAACCAGAGGTGACCGTTGTTTTGCGCACGTTGGACCTGTTGTCTGGAACTCACTACCTATAGACATTAGACATTCTTCCTCATTCACTGCCTTTAAATCTGCCCTAAAGACTCACCTGTTCGATACCCCAATGTAGCTCAGTTCTTTTATTTGTCATTATGTACCTGTGTGTGTGTGCGCGTGTGTATTGCAGAATCCGTTGTTTCTCTGGTTTTATGACCCTCTCCACTCCCACTCTCTATCTGTAAAGCGCTTAGAGCTTATATAAGGATAAGCGCTATATAAGTAGCCATTATTATTATTATTATTATTACGCACCTTACGTATCTTACGTATATATATACGTAATATGTTATCAATCATTATATTGTATTGTACACCGTACAGATCAACAGGATGAACCGCATGATGAACGACAAGAAGACGCAGGAGTCAGCCGACAAGTGTCGCCGCGCTGAAAACCAGATTACCCGCCTGCTCCTGGTGGTAACTTTCACCTTCTTGGTGATGGTCGGGTTACAGTGCATCGCGCAGTGCCTCTTCATGCATATGCCTGACGGGGTAAGTTTGCAGAGATAGTTTTACGTCAGGAAGCTCTTATCATCAAGAGCCTATGCAATGCGCTTGGGCTCATAAAGTTCTACGCCTCTTCCCAGTAAGCAAGGGACCTCCGGCCGACCGTCGGCCGCTGTCAGCCCGCGCACGGACGTGCGGGCCAACAGAGGCCGACATCGGCCCGTGGGATCACTGCTGACCGGGTCGCTGTCCAAGTTCTTAGTTTGAGTTCTGCTTTCTCGTGCTGATCCGATTCTGGTTCTTCATGCTTCTGCCTATTGAGTTAACTGAGTTTGCGAAAACAGACACTTTTTCTCAGCAACAGATATGGATCCTCATGTGCATCTGCAAGTGGCAAATATCTTCATCGGAGCCCCCGCAGTGCGCGGGGGGATCATGAGGATCTGTGCTTCTTGCAAAGTATCTTGTCGTTCAATTCTTTATCGCAGTGCATCTGCCTGATGGGGTTAGTTTGTATAGAGAAAAGACTTTTCGAGGCCATCACTTCTGTCTTAACTGGATGGGATCACTTATACATGTACCATAGGAATATTGGAATGTATACAGCTTGCTCGCTGTTTTTCCGACCACGTGTTACAAGGCTGTCTCAGTTCACTCGTGTTGATACGGTTTGTGCGATCTCCTCCGTCCGCAGTTTTGATTGTTTCATTGCAATGCCCAATAACGAGCAGCTGGTGAGGCGAAGGAACGCAACTTTTGTGCGGGCACCGCACGGCCACATCGAAGAGAAAAGAATATGTCGATTCTGAGGTTAAACCCATTTCTAAAAAATCCAGTAAGGTGACGGCCAAGCCTTTAAAAATAAGAGAAAAACCAAACGAAGAAAGAAGCACGCTTAGAAAAGACAGATACAACACAATTTATTAATATTATCTACCCAAAACAGACAAACAAACAAGTATAGAATTCAGTCGCTACTCATCTTGTCATCGAAGAAGGAAATTCCAAAAGCCGTTATATAAATAAACTAAATGATGCCTGACATCCCGTAACTCGACATAAATCACAATTGCTCACACTTTCAAACTATCGATTAAACTGAGTACCAGTGATTTATTTTGCGGAACGGAGCTTCAGGGATAACGTAATACTAAGGTTTTGTTTGAAACGAACGACCCCCAACATCGAACGAGAGAGAAGTCAAGGCGTATCGAGAACCAACGTGTGCCATAAGCATAAACAACGCTCCAAACATCTCCAAGAGGCATAGATCCGCATGAGCCCTCTGGGCTCATGAGGATCTATGCCTCTTGGAGATGTTAGGAGTGTTGTCTATGCTTCTGGTACACACTGGTTATCTGAAGTGATAGGAGTGTTGTCTATGCTTCTGGTACACACTGGTTATCTGAAGTGAATTCGCTCTCGTTTGGCGTTAGCGTAACCTTCCTAATCTCTATATATGTCATTCCGTCCACTGACTTCGTCTATTCACAATGTCCTCGTCCGCGTTATGTTTCAGCTCGACCACGGCATCATTGACGAGGCGTACGCTTTTGCCAAGCTCGGAATCATCGTCAACTCCTCCATCAACTTCATTTTCTACTGCCTCAGCGGGAGGCGATTCCGCACAGAGATCCTGTTCGTCCTTGGCTGCCGCCCGCGCGCTCGTGCCTACTCCTCGCACTCCGATCAATCCTCCGTCACCGCTACCAGTGGCACGGGCATTACTGGCACCTAAGCGCATTTGGCTCTGTTGTGTCATCGCTCTGCCGTTGAGGGCGGCATGTCCATTTTTTTTTTCTTTTTTAGAAAAGCGAGATTTTCATTTTTACGCAATGAACATGCGTAACAATGAAAATCTCGCTTTTCTCAACACACCGGGTTTTACCATATAACGGCAAAGTTATTCGGACATGTGGTATTTATATATAGAGTATATAGCACTTTATGAAGATACTCCATATACTTGAGTTTTAGAGTATAGCACGGTACGAGTCAGCCTTTATTATACATATCGCGATACCTCGGAGCTATATCTGCCCAACGAAGGCATTGTATTACAATGAAAATCTCGCATTCACAAAATGTGGACTTAAAAGGAGTATCTGCTTGGGGGCCGGAGATTTATCCGCGCAATATCTGATTTCGCGATATATAACAGTGCGCGTAGTACTGAAGCTGACGAGTGTGCACTCTGTAGCTATTGTTATTTCCAGCAACATTTTCACCAGACCAAAAGTGAACATAGAGGAAAAACTTTTTCGGGGAGAAAAATATCATATATATTTCGATTTTTACGTTTGAATTTTTTCAACCACTCCCTTACGTTGTTTGACTCCTCTGAAGCTGGGGGTGTCGTAGGTTGGTCTGTCTGCACCCATACCCTCCCTCTCCACTTCACCTCCCCATTGTTTCATAGTTTGGAGGCCTGTATTATGTCACGCAAGCTATGCATCACACACACACACACACACACACACACACACACACACACACACACACACACACACACACACACACACACACATACAGTATTGACATGCAGCTCAATATCTGTATCTGTCACCGAACAGTGAATGTTTTGTGTCTAAAAACACCCTAGTTTGACTGTATCACTTTGTGAAAAGAGCATTCATTTTATCTTATTGCTTTAGAACAAAAACTGTTTTACAGTGATAGAGGAAATATATACAGTGTATTGATACACATGGTGAAAGCGATTTCTCTGCTGCAGCTCGTTAGGAAGCCTGTTGACTGAAGTCGCCAGGGCCAGTTGCATGACACGAGCTTAATCGTGCGCCAGCCACTCAAGGTGCTCCGCTATAGCGGAGCACCTTGCTTAGTGGCTGGCGCACGATAAGGCTCACTTATTCAACCGCCGGGCCCCAGGACCGCTGCTCCTGCAACTTGAAATAGTATATTTAGCAAATCAGTTATACTCATTTCACACGTAAGAGCCGAGGTCAGGGGACTTCAGTCGTATGGGTTTCCAGGACCTGTGGGGACACCCTAATATATGGGCGAAAAGCACGGTGTATGTTGCGCAACATGTAGTGGTTATTGTGATTTGCTATGAAATTATCATTATTTCAGAATACGATCTACAAGGATTCCACTGACCATCAGTCTGGGCTCGTTCACACTTAATACTGACTTTCGCACTACCTTTGAGCTTTCAAGGCCAGTCTGTTCAGTCTCGCTGTATTGTCTTAAAGGTGAAGGTGTCAATCACTGCGTATGTGTTAACGCGTTAACCCCCTCACTGTTCTTGTTGTTTGGTCGGGCTGGGGCTCTATGGTAATGAATTCACCGCAAAGATTTCAGAACATAATCTTCGTCCAGTGGCAGTGAACGTGTTAAAACCTGGCAGTAAGCATAGGTCCTCGTCAGGCCCACGACGGCCGCAGTGGGCCCGCGCACGACTGTGCGCGGGCCCACTGCGGCCGTCGTTGGCCGGAAGACATTTTGCTACTGGTTGACGCTAGTTAAAGCCTAACTAGGGGGACCTAGATTTAAATTTCCATGCACCTAGGGGCTGGAACAGTGGATATGTGATACGCCCCCCCCCCCCCTTCGGGGGGTCTTCCATATGCATTGCTTTCAGTCTCTTACTTAGCGCCCCCTCTTTCCTATCCCTTTTTGTGTGTGTGTGTGTGTGTGCTTGGACCAAAGTAGATCTATGATCATTGGTCTATCATGCACACTTCTCTCCCTTGACAGTGCTTTTTCGTACTCACTTGGTAGCGGCCGGTTTTTTCTAGTGAACTAGCGTCACCTGGAAGCCTGTCGGATCAAGCAGAACAAACCAAAGGTAGTATACTGTGACCTGGTTAGCCTGGCCACAGTTAGGCACCACCCTTGAACTGTAGTCTTTAGTCAGACTGTGGACCCTTCTGGCATGACGCCGCTGTCATCAGCAGTCGATTCAAAATAGACGGATTTCAGTACATCAATGCAAAGATGTGAGTGGAGAATGACGCAAGTACTGAAGTTAAAAAGTGTGTGTCTTTTGACACCCAAAAAAAAAAGAAGGGGGGGAGGGGGGGGAGGGATCATGTTACGTCTAACGTGACATGCGATATCGCATATTGGTGCGAGCTTTTTCGTCCAGTACTGTGTCCGCCGATACACCTCGCGCACTTTTGGCTCATTTTTCATTTTCGACTGAACGTCTGTTGTCGATTACGTGGCTCTGGAACTGCCGGAAAGTAGACATGTTGTTTGCTACACCGCCGCCATGCCGCACATAGGGGCGTGACGAGCAATGCTCGATGGTAGTGACAGGCAGTCTCCTCGCGTGCAGGCGCGCTCAGCTCGTCAGGCCCCTATCGCTTTCTCTCTTGCGTTAAAATATTATTTAGGCTCCCACCTCCCCCCAACCCACCCACACCTCCTCCTTTAGAGGACAGCTGTTTTCCCCTTAGCTGCCAATCAAGTGGACACGGTTTGTGTATGAAATCATTGTAATCTCAGCATGCAAGCGCCCCAACCGTCAAAGGAACATGGATACGTGGTCTCAGCAAAAGTTTAGATCCTCATGAGCCCCCGCAACTGCGGGGGCTCATGAGGATCTATACCTTTTGCAGTTGGGTGGTATTCACCTTTTCTCGGCAGTGAAGGGGTTAACGTTTGGGCGAATGTCGAGCTTAGGGCTCAGGGCTCAGTGTGTTAAACCGAAGGGCGAAAACGCAATTCACCGTAAACTGATAAATGTGAAAAGTATGTTGTAAATTTGTGTGAATAAACCACGTCCTATTGCTGTTAAATCTGCCGCGTGGCCTTTCTGGACTTTGTATGCCTGTTCAGCTCCCAGTCATCAGTTTGAGTGTGTGTGTGTGTGTGTGTGTGTGTGTGTGTGTGTGTGTGTGTGTGTGTGCGTGCGTGCGTGCGTGCGTGCGTGCGTGTGCGTGCGTGCGTGCGCGCGTGTGTGTGTGTGTGTTTGTGTGTGACTGCATTGTGTATGTGCGCGCGCTGGTGTCACTCTGTGTGTGTGTGTGTGTGTGTGTGTTTGTGTGTGTGCGTGCGTGTGTGCGTGCCTGCATGCGCGCGTGTGAGTGTGCGTGCTAGAAATACGTAGTATAGGTACATCTACTTCATGCTGAATTATGCTGAGTTATTATGGGTTGAGGCAGCAAATTAATTGTCATAACATCAGTCAGTGAAAAACGATTCAGCTGAATATGAAAATAAAAGCAGGGGCGGATTGGTTACCTCGAGAGGGGGGTTCCAACATTTTGTCTGGGACCTTCAACCTGATACCAAAGCCTCCCCGACGCTAGACCTTGCTTCCGGGGGCCGAAAATCGAAAAAAAAAAAAACGGGGGGGGGGATGGGGGGGGGGGGGCGTGTGTGTTAAGACTCTCACGATTAGGCAAAATATCAAACAACGGGAAAGGGGAGGGGGGGGGGGCAATCACCCCAAAATGGGACTTTGTACTAGCATTTTAAAGAATTGGGGGCACAGACACCCCCCCCCCCCCCGATCCGCCCATGAAAAGAATAATGTTTTGCGCACAAAAACCACGCAGGGTTATTGTTTCTGTTTCTGATGAAGCGATTGTTTTAAATGTTGACCAGTACATGCAGCTCAGACTCAACAAAATGGGAGCCGCTCCCCCGCCCCCTCCCCACCCGCCACCCCCACCCCCCACCCCACCCCCACCCCAAAAAAAAAAAGAGAAAAAAAAGAGAGAGAGAGAGAAAATAATAGTAAGAAATTGAATGGAAAATCAGTTTTGTCCTGGTGTCAAACATTACTACAAGGCGAACGCCACCCAGCTGCAAGAGACATAAATCCTCATGAGCCCCCCCCCTCCCCCCCCCCCCCCCCCCGTCGCGGGGGGCTCATGAGAATTTATGTCTCTTGTAGACCCTTTTTTATTGTCCCATGTACATTAGTGTTTTTCACGCGATGTGTGTTCAGTGTGCAGTCGTTTCAGACGTGCAATTCGTCATCACTCACAGACAGCTGAGAGGTAAAACGCCTTGCCGGCCAACACGATATTCAATTCCGCTTTCAGGTTGACAGTCATTGAGCCAATGCCTTCTGCCTGCAAAATGCGCAGATTCACGTGGACCCCAGCAAGAGACATATATTCGCACGAGCCCCTCAAGCTGCATGGGCTCACGGGAATCTATGCCGCTCTTGCCGAATATGGAGTGTTTTCAGCTTTTCCTAAAATTCACATTTCACTCCCTGTGGACGCAGATTGTGTTTTTGAAAATAACTGTAAATTCAATCAACGTCATAGATCCCCAGGCGTCAAAGGAACATGGTTTCAGCAAGAGGCATAGATCCTCATGAGCCCACGCAATTGCGGGGGGTCACTGATGAGGATCCATACCTCTTGCGGTTGGGTGGTGTTCAGTTTTTCTCGGCACTGAAAGGTTAAGTGTCATCTTACGGCGCTCTCATTTTTCTTCGGTTGAATACCTGCACTTATTTTGTTCTCGCTTCCTTTGTTGACCGTTAATTCTTTTCCAGACAAGGCTTTCACAGTAAAAATTTATTTCAGGTCATTTTTAATGATCATTTTCATTGAACCTGTAATGATGTGGGCGCGACAATGATTTTCTGCCCGTCAAGAGTCACGCTTCAAGTGATTTTCTAAACAGGATAGTCTTGGGAAGCTCCAGGCGGAGCCATGCGGCTATACTTTGTGCTTTGTGTTCAAATCGCAGGGGATAGCTGTAATTGTACCGAGTCGTCTGGTTTGCGCACGAAAGAACAGCTGCGTTCACACACCACAAACATCCATCTCCACCCCCCTCACTTTCCATCTCACCGTTGTTTCCCTCACGTTCCCTCCCTCTCCCTCCCCTCCCCACCTTCCTAGCCCTTTTCCTCTACCCTCCCCATCCTCCTCACCCCCCCCCCCCCCCCCCCCCCCGCCACCAGCTATCTCGCTATGATCTCTCATTTTAGAACAAAAGATGCGACTTTCAAAGGGTCCGTATCCATGCCATAAACTAGGAACCCGTACAGTGCCGGAGCAAATTTGAACGCCAGCCAACTGCAAGAGGTATAGAGCGGGGGCTCACGAGGATCTCTACCTCTTGCTGACACCACTTTGACTGAAGCCATGTTCCTGGAACTTTTTTAAAAATAATTTTAATACTTTTTTTGTACATTGCGTTTTTGTAATTAGTCACTTTTGTACAATTAGTTTTTGTTCAGCGCCTAGAGCTCTAATCCGAGGTTAGGCGCTATACAAGTACTCGTTATTAGTATTGTTGTTAATTTTAGTGATTTTTGGTGTTGAACTAACGAAGATTGCAGAAACACAGTCTACGTTAGCTGGCACTGAACATGTTAATAGTTTACAATTTATATATATATATATATATATATATATATATATATATATATATATATATATATATATATATATATATATATATATATATATATATATATATATATATATATATATATATATATATCCTTCGTGTGTCGTACAATAGCGCGGGCAAAAGGGTTAACTTATGAAGTTTGAATGTCATAAAGAAATGAAAGACTTTTCAGGTCTTCTTTTTGTGTACGTTGGAGAATTCGTGCGTTACTCACAAAGTGACATTAGGAAAGCTAGTGTACGTGTGCCTACTTACGGATTGTGAAAACCAGGGCAGAAAAAAAAAATAATAATTAAGGCAACATCAAGTTGACGCCTCAGAGTTTTAGCAATGCAAACCCGCCATGGAGCAGACCGCTTTTATATACATAGGGCATTGGCCGATAGAAAAGATAATGCAAGTTCGTTGAAACGCGTTGCCAGTCTTACGCTAAACCCAAAACAGCATCCTCAGTTTCAGGAAATACAGGAAGCAGTCTCTGCCAGCAAGAGACATAGACATGATTATCATGAGTCCCTGCCATCGCAGGGGCTTATTATAATTTCTGTCTCTTGCTGAAGATAATCATTGGCCGTGTGACATGCATATTTCCATTTATTTACCCATAAAGCCCTGATACGCTACGACAGGATGTGGATCGACCATGATAGTTCAAGGGTGGTGTCAGACTAGCTTGGCGCCTGTAGGCGCCAAGCTAGTCTGACACCACCCTTGAACTATCATGGTCGATCTGAACAGGCTGTAACAAAGCTCAAAGGATATCAACCTCATACTGATGTCATCCTCAGGATGTGATGGGTCAAAAAAAAAGTTTCAGGAAGAGCCGAAACCGACCATTTTCAGCAAGAGGCATAGATTCTCATGAACCCCTGCGTCTGCAGGGGTTAATGTTAATCTATGCCTCTTGCAGATGGTGAGGCTTTGTTTATGTGACGTTTCCGCGTGTTACGATTGTGGTTGTGTTGTCCTGTGAGAACATGCATGTGTTAATCGTAGGAAACGATCCGATATTTATTTGAGCTATCATGGTTATGATTCACGTACCTTTTTAGTAACACTTTCGGTCGCGCAGAGCGAAATTCACTTCGTTATGATACGCTAAGTTTAGTCCAAAACGGTCTAGAAAGGTCGCACTGTCTAGTGACCTCGTATGTGTGACGTCGGTAAATTGGCGACATTTCGCAACAAGTTGTTTACTGTGCGGGTGAAGTTGTCAGCCGGTTTTTTGTGTGTGTGTGTGTGTGTGTGTTGTGAAGGATCGTGGTGGTTCTCGAAGTTTCCGACTAGGTTGTGAACTACCTGCCATACTTTTGTGACATGTCATTTTACTAAGGATTTGGGGCTGAAATGAGCAGCCGAATTTTTGTAGCCTATTGTAGTTATTCCAGAAAATTCTTTCTTTATTAATATTTATGAGTTTCAGTTACGTGTTTCGTTTTGATTGGTTGCGTTGTATGATTTTCCTGGATTATTCTAAAAATTGGTGCACTATAAAAGATTGGTGTTGGGAAGCACATTCGTACATTGTCTTGCATTGTCAGTTGTAGAGACACACAGTTTATCGTAGGTACGTGGCCGGTATAGGGTACACGTACATTGTGAGAGATACAGCGTAACAGTGTGGTGTACGTTGTAGAGAGACTTTGTGCGGTCGGCAGTGTGGACATTTGCAGAAGAGACTTTGTATCAGTGTTGGTGCATTTGGAACTGCATTGTGTGGAGATCGCATCGCTGAATTAAAATATTGTTGGAACTGTTACTCCAGTATTGTCTACATCCTTAAGCCACGTGTGACGGATTGCAGCTGAATGAAGTTTCTTTAAAAGAACCTTACGTGCGTGCGTCTGGTGTAATTATCATACTACAACTCCACCACGTAACACCGTGCGTTAGAGACAGTGAGGGAAGTGCACGTTTGGACTTTATTTGGGAGAGAATCATTCTGTCCTATCTTTCAGTCTTCCGTAGAGGAGTCATACTTGACGAACGCAGACCAGGAAGTAACTTCTTTATTTTCCCAAACACATGACCAGTGCGCGATAGCATTAAAAAAAAACCACAACAGACAGCCAATCGAGACACAGTATAAGAACTACACGGCAGATATCTATAAACAGGGTCGGATCAGTTACCTCGGGGGGGGGGGGATCCAACTTTTTCTTTGGAACCTTCAACCTCATACTAAAGTCCACCCCGACGCTAGACCTTGCTTCCAGGGGCGAAAAAAATCGAAAAGCGTGGGATTGGGGGGGGGCGGGGGGGGGGGGCGAAGGGGGGGCGATGAAAGGGGGGGAGGGGGGTAGAGAGAGAGAGAAGCTGCGTGCGTGTTAAGACTCTCACCATTCCCCAAAATATCAAACAACGAGGCCTCGTGGGGGGGGGGGGGGGGGTTCCAAACACCCCAAAAAGGGACTTTGTTATAGCATTTTATTTTAAATTTGGGTGGGGAGGTCCGGAACCCCCAACCCCCCAGATCCGCCTCTGAATAAATATCTCGCCGCAGAAGGTCATACTGCAGAACCACCCACCCCCCCCCCCCCCCCACCCCTCTCCGCAGACCCAAAATTCGTTAAACTGCTACAATAAAGTTCCTTTTGGGGGAGTTTGGATTCCCCCCCCCCCCCCAACACACACACACACACACACCCTACCCCCACCCCTTTCTGTCTCTCTCTCCTTCCCGTTTGATATTTTGGCGAGTTTAATTTGACACACACCCACCCCCTACCCCCACCCCTTTCTGTCTCTCTCTCTCCTTCCCGTTTGATATTTTGGCGAGTTTAATTTGACACACACCCACCCCCTACCCCCACCCCTTTCTGTCTCTCTCTCTCCTTCCCGTTTGATACTTTGGCGAGTTTAATTTGACACACACCCACCCCCTACCCCCACCCCTTTCTGTCTCTCTCTCTCTCTCCTTCCCGTTTGATATTTTGGCGAGTTTAATTTGACACACACCCACCCCCTACCCCCACCCCGTTCTGTCTCTCTCTCTCTCTCCTTCCCGTTTGATATTTTGGCGAGTTTAATTTGACACACACCCACCCCCTACCCCCACCCCTTTCTGTCTCTCTCTCTCCTTCCCGTTTGATATTTTGGCGAGTTTAATTTGACACACACCCACCCCCTACCCCCACCCCTTTCTGTCTCTCTCTCTCTCCTTCCCGTTTGATATTTTGGCGAGTTTAATTTGACACACACCCACCCCCTACCCCCACCCCTTTCTGTCTCTCTCTCTCTCTCCTTCTCGTTTGATATTTTGGCGAGTTTAATTTGACACACACCCACCCCCTACCCCCACCCCTTTCTGTCTCTCTCTCTCTCCTTCCCGTTTGATATTTTGGCGAGTTTAATTTGACACACACCCACCCCCTACCCCCACCCCTTTCTGTCTCTCTCTCTCCTTCCCGTTTGATATTTTGGCGAGTTTAATTTGACACACACCCACCCCCTACCCCCACCCCTTTCTGTCTCTCTCTCTCCTTCCCGTTTGATATTTTGGCGAGTTTAATTTGACACACACCCACCCCCTACCCCCACCCCTTTCTGTCTCTCTCTCTCCTTCCCGTTTGATATTTTGGCGAGTTTAATTTGACACACACAAACCTTCTCCAAACCCCCCTACGAGTGGTATAGTCATATGTAAGAGCCGTGGTCAGGCGACTTCACTCGCTTCGGTTTCTTGCCCTTATTGAGCAACACAATGGGATCGGTCCAAGATATATCTGCTTTGTTTTGTTTTTTACTTCTCTTTTTTTTTTATGGGGGAAAGGTGGTTGGTTGGTTGGTTGGTTTGTTTGTTTTTGTGTTTTTGTTTGTTTGTTTCTTTCTTTCTTTCTTTCTTTCTTTCTTTTTTTTTCTTTCTTTCTTTCTTTCTTTCTTTCTTTTTTTTTATGTGTTTGTTTGTTTGATTGAGGAGCTTCAGGCGTCAAGCGTTTCCCTTGTGAAACCAATTTGTTCTGTGCATACGTTATACAAAATCCACCTTGTTTTCTTTCTTTTTTTTTCACTAAGGCTACAAATAACAGTGTATTACATCCATAGAGGTTTCCGACAAAACGGCTACATTATTTTCAGTTTCCTTCTGGACGGTCGAGTGTCTCTCTAGAGAATTTAGACTCAGACACTGCGACACGTTTCAATTCCGATCACAGTGTCAAATGTTTTCTCTTTATGCGTCATCGTTTCGTGGAAATCGTTTTATTTTGGATTTTTTTATTATTATTATTTTTATTTTTTTTACAATGGATTTCCTGTTTCCGCTGTGATTGTTGATTAATACCCTCTAGAGAATTCAGACTGAGACAATGAAATCAGCTTCTCTTCCGATCATTTTATCATAATGGTCTTTACTTTATGCGTCACTTCTTATGATATTTATGTGTTTACTTTAAACTAAATATGCGACCGTACAAACCTGTTACATTGATTTCCGGGCATAGCTGCATGTTTCACGCAAGAACATATTAATTTTAGACACCAGACTGTGATGTAGCCCCACAAAGACCATTATATCAGATCGCCAGCTACTTTTTGTTCTGCTCGAGGACCTGGAAACAGCTTTTACCTCGGCTCTGACCTGAAGCTTGGTGGAGTTGAGCGGCGTTACGCTTCAGCGGTAAAACGGACACAGAGTGATGTAATCACACAGTTATAAACGAAATAACAACCGTAGCCACTCGTTAGGAGGCATTGTAATACTTTTTTTTTTTTTGTTTAATATCAGGTGATATTCGTCAAACAGTGTTCTGCAATGTTGAGAATGCTCCGGGAGCGCTTACGGCTTTTAACTCATATAGCCCATAGGATGGAATTCTCACATTTTGGAGATATCCCCCAAGGTCTACGACACAGTTCTGGAGAATGATCGACCATGATTGTTCAAGGGTGGTGTCGGAATAGCTTGGCGCCTACATTTGAATTATCATAATCGATCCACACCCTGACACACACTTGTTTTTTCTGCTTAGACCTGCAGCCCACCTTATGGGCTTTTTAAAAAAAATTTAAGTTGTTCCCGCGTGTGTCATTTGGATATAAAATTCTGACATAAATCTGCAAAATGCCAATGTAAAACGTGACTAACTCTGACTGATGTTTTGGAGCATAAGTGAGCCAAAGGTAGGTAATTGTCTGGCGAGAATGCATCATGAGTTAGGCTGACGTAACCGAATTCGAATAATGTCCAAACAACATCCGACGGTAAAGTCCATTTCGGATGAAATTTCAACATGTCTGAAACAGCGTAGAAAGAACACAGACGTACGTAAAATCTATTTCAGATGAAATTTCAACGTGACTGGAACTGCTTAGAAAGAACACATGCCTACAATACTTGGGATACCGAGCACAACAAAATTCCAGTTTTGCGCATTTCATTATTTCGGACATTCTTCTTCTACGTGTATATATGTCGCTTATGTGCTATCCCAAAAAGCCCTGACAAGATACGACAAGTTGTGTGTGGATCGACCACGATAGTTCAAGGGTGGTGTCAGAAAAGCTTGGAAATCGTGCAGTTGTATCTGTCTCTTGCTATACCCCACCTTGTTTAAAGGAAAGTTTAAGTGTATTATGCTTACGAGCAAATTTTTAAAAAATGCGACATTTTTGGAAACATCGGAAATACTTACCCATTGCGCAAAAGAGATCCGGCCGACGTCGGCCGCCGTTGGCCCGCGCACTGTCGTGCGCGGGCCAACAGCGGCCGACGTCGGCTCGATGGCCTTTTGCTCCTGTTTGGTTAGTGTTAACACCAGGATATTTATGACAGGAAGTGTGGCCCTGTCACGTAGTCCCTAATCACATGGACCTCCACGGTATCGTCGTATCATCTTCATCATCATGCATAACAGAAAAATGTCTCATTTCATTTGCTCGTCAGAACAGATTTGTAAGGTAAAGTCAAGTCTTTTCTGCCCCTTGCCCCCTCCCTGTTACTTTCTTTGGGAGGAGGGGGGGGGGGGAGGGGCAGTGGTCATGGAAACGTGGTGAAAATTGTTCCTATGCTTCTTGTCAACCACACCACCACCACCCCCCACCCACCCGCCCCCACCACTTCCATCACCCCCATACACCCCCTTCCACCCCCCACCCCCAACCCCACCTCCAACCCCCACCTCCAACAAACGGACTTTTGATTGTCGGAGACTCTGAAAACCCATGATCTTTTACTATGTCCGGGTGACTTCTCCACGCCCCCCGCCCCCACCCCACCCCACGTCCCCCACCCCCTTCGACAATTTAATAATAATAATAATGTACATTTATATAGCGCTTAACCTTCAAATGAATGATGCTCTAGGCGTTTTACAACATCCAAAATCAAAGAACAAAAAGTACAAAAAGGTAAAAGCTACAATAAATGTTACAAAAACTAAAGTGACACATATCAAAAGCTCACACTCACACATACACACACACCGTTACAAGAACAGTTACTGCCAAAGATTGCTAACGCACTGAAAAATGCATCTAAATATACGCATAAGAAAAAAGATAGGTCTTGAGCAGTGATTTAAAAGCAGACAGCGTTGGAGCATGTCTGACATGGGCTGGACGGTTGTTCCAGGTGACTGGACCGAAAAAAGAAAAATCACCCTGGCCCTGGCTAGACTTCTTTCGCCTAGGAACCCTGAAATACGCGTGTCTGGTGCTGAACGGAGTGATCTTGAAGGCGGCGTGTAAATATGAACCAGGTCGGACAAATATGAGGGAGCAGAACCGGTAATAGCATTGTAACAAATAATTTAATGATCCGACCGTGTATCTCATACTAATGGGCGTGTCAGATGACTAAAAATCCAACCAGAACTAATACTTTCTCTGCGAATTTGTATACATCTGCGCAGTCTTAAAGGCCCACTACCGCCGTAACTGTTCAAAGATACACTTCTGTAACAAACTGTTACGAAACCCTACACACAGGTCTAGTTATGGTTCATTGGGACACAGGAGAATCCAGTTCAGCACACGACGTCTTAATATCAAGTAACCTGACAATGACTCCACTCCTTTCTATAAATACTGTGCTATCAGTACGAGAAACAGCTAAAAATAGTTTAAAACGCTAACGGCTGCACAGAATAAATAAGTGCCATTACGCATGTGCTGTTGTTGCCTGTCCAAACTGCTGTTAAAGTTCATTAGGTGTGTCGACAAGATTATAACAAACACAAGTTTTGTAAAAACGTGTCTTCGGATTTATGCGTAGTAAGGGTACTTTAATGCTGATGAATTGTATCGAATACAAATGAACACTAAACAAAGCACCTCGTTCGATAATTGCTCGTATTCTGATAGTCCCCATTGCTTGCGCGTCAGTAAACCCAAAACAAACAGTCAATCGTTTCAGTTAACTTATTCAAAAACGCTGAGTGTAGCCAATTCAGTGCTGCAAGGCAAACATGTCAAATGCAGCCATTGTAAACCGTGGACATTTTGGATCAGATATATACATAATTACTGCAGTACCCCCTGCCCCTACGAACAATAACTGGTAATGCAGTAAAAAGCGACACTTCATTTTCACAATCCGAAAAACCTGTTCGTGGAAGTCTGTTCTTCGAATCGCGAGGTAGTTTTGTGTACGAGGATTGAAATATACACTAAAATCTGGCGCCATCTTGTTTATAGTGCATGCATGTGTCAAGTTACTTTTCGATCACAATCATACATGTCAGAAAAAAAAGCAAACCAATCGCGTGACAGATTGACCTTGTAATGGTGTTATTGAACGAATTCCTTTCATTAAAGAAGAAAGCTTTTGTTAAAATCGTGGGGTTCTATTATCTTTTACTACAAGACTGACTGAGCAAAGCAGACGCCGGTCATAGCAGACGTCTCAGTTTTCTCGGCCAAACGGGTCCATATAGGCTACTGTGCAATTGTATCGGATTGGGAGCATCTCAGTTAAATAACTGCGCTGAAGAAGTACACTTGGGCGTGCTTTTAACTAAGAAATATTGCATAAAATCAATCGTACCTCTGCAGATGGAACAACGGTTGGCGCGACGAGAGACAATAGAAGGTGAAACAACTTAGTTCATGTCACTGCGCAGCCGACCATCTGCGCAGCCGACCAATCAGGTATCAGGTTGATCCATAGAGACGCTCGCTTCCGTGGTAACACACTGGCACAGTGCGTTTCAAACACACAACATGAGGTAAACCTGAAAAAATGGGACATCCTATTTTTATATTTTTTTCTGACTTTTGAATGAAAGATAATGCAGAAACAACCTTCAGAAAAAAATGGGTGCCTGACTTGGTCACCCAGAATTTTACACACACCCATTTTCCATAAGGAAGGTAAGAAAGTCACTCATTTTAGGGGTTTTGTGCACACACACACACACACACACACACACACACACACACACACACACACACATACACACACACACACACACACACACACTGTGATACACACGCACGCACACACACACACACACACACACACACACACACACACACACACACACACACACACCTACTGTAATTTTCTCCCTTGCGTATTATCAGGTCACTCCCCTACCACTCCGCTCACACACACGGCACCGGCACACACACACATGGAGACAGAAGCCTCAAAGTGGGATAACTACCATTTTATGTGAAAATGGGTTCCCATATTTCTATTTATTCTAGGGCTCTGGAGTTGATGCGAATGTTTAGAACTCACCTTATAACTAAGCTCTACAACTTAAAATAAAATAGACATTTTCTAGAAACAGAGACACTGGATGGAGAAAAAAATGAGTTTCTACCAATAAAGTGGGTGCCTCTCACACAAAAACTGGCATTACAGTGAAAATGGGTGTCCTCTTCAAATCATTTATTTTAGCATGGACTATCTCAAGAAAATTAGGTGTCTGTAATAAGGTAAAGTTCACGGAATATTTGATGCTTCTTTTCCACATTTATTTGATTGTTGTCATTCTTTTTTCAACTTAATGTGTATTCCTTCTTTTTCCTGCATTAAAAATGTCAAGCACAATGACACAACACACAATGAACAAATACCTCACTAAACATACCTCTGGTTGATTTTTTTATGATTGTTTGGGTGGGGTTGTGGGGGGATGGTTGGGGGTGGGGAGGGGGGTCAGGGCCGGACCCAGGGGGGGTTACCTGGGTTCCGGAACCCCCCCTCCCAACTAAAAAAAAAAAAAAAAAAAAAAAAAAAAAAAAAAAAAAAAGAACAGTGAATTTTTTTTATGCAAAGGGAGTTCCAAAGTTTTATTATTTTTTTATTGTTTTTAAAACATTGCAGTTTTTAGTCACTTATGATCCAAGGCACAAAGAGTTATTTATAGACAATTCAACGGAAATCCATTTCAAGGGATCCGTTTAAACGTCCAAAACGTTTTCCCGTTGAAACAACCAAGTAACCCAACCCCTAACCCTAAATTAGTAAATGCAGCCATATTTTCTTGTTCTGGCCACAAGCCTCTTCCAGCGCCTTCACCTTGATACAGCCCTAATCCCCCAAAAACGACTTTTTAGAAAGATTAATTAAGACGCTAAGTTGATAATTATGATAATTCGTTGTAACGAACATCCGTTGAAACGACCATCGTTGAATCGTCCAAAAACATCGTTGAAATGGATTTCCGTTGAATCGACCAGGTACCCAAAAGAGTTGCTTTCCTTCAGTGCATGTCTTTCCGAGAAAGATCAGTGAAAAGACGTCTGACGTCATTAAGGTTTGTGGGGGGAAGTTTAAATCTAGATCTATTTTCTTTGGTAACACTTCACTTTTGCTGTCTCCTCGAAAATGCCGAAACTGAAAAAAACAGATGCTGATGGCAGTAGGCGACTGTCATGCTGGTTTTCATCAAGCTCCATTTCAGAAGGTGGGTACATTTTTAAATCCAATTTTGTCTCATAAAAGAAATGTAGTCAGTAGAACTAGGTAAAATTCACCCATTCCGAATTCGATTCAAATGAGCACGTGGCGATGGAGCCGGTACTTCCTTCCTGTGAGTGTAGCCTATGCTGTAGGAGCTGATACTAGCTGCATATAATGAATATCATAGATATAAAACAGCCCCACTTATTAAAATACCAAAAACAGGTAACAATTAAAGTAATGCATAGCCTAAAATTTATTTCACAAAGTATTATGATATATAACTTTAAAAATGTCAATTTAAAGAATAAAGATATCGGCATCAATGATCAATATTGCTTTTATATTTATAAAAAAAAATCTTTGGACGGCAAAATATCGTTTTCAATAACAAAACCAAGGGCTAAGTTATAAGGTATCGTTTTCACTAGTGCAGCTTACTAGCTATGTATTGTGACGTAAATCTCTTCGGAGAGCAGAACAGAACCGTCTTGATGGCTGACTATGGAAACCATAGCCTATCTGACACCACTTTGACAGCGTCGCCATCAATTGTGACGGCAACATAGCCTTTCCGGGTGCGAAACCGTCATGACGACTTCGGTTTTTGGAACGACAAGAAGCCATCATGACGGCATCCCAACCACTGCCTTTTTCACATAATAAAATGGAAAATAAAAATGTGCTGAAATTTTGCCAACTGCTGAAAATCAGCAAATTTGTTAACAGTTCCTATGCCTGTGAACAGCGTGCTACAAAATAAGATTATTCACCCTTAGGCCTTTTGTTGATGAAATTTAAAATAAGCTAAGAACTAATCAGAAAACCACTGTTTTTTTATATTAAATTATTATTATAAAATTGTAGTAGACGTGTTAACACCTGCAATGCATAATCATATATAAGATGTTGAAAAGACGGTTCTATTTTATTTTACATTTTTGTTGTTGCTTTTAGGATAATTTCATGTTTTAATTTTTATGTTATGTCTTTGTTTTTGTTTTTTTGTTTTTTTTTTCTTTTTGTTTGTTGTTGTTGAGTAAATTGTAAAGCGCTTAGAGCTGTTTACAGGTAAGCGCTATATAAGAAAACCTTTAATAATAATAATAATAATAATAATAATAATAATAATAATAATAATAAAAGTTGTTTTTCTAAACGGCAGATGATGCAGTTCCTCGAAAGAGACAAAAATCAACCCAAAGTGAGACCACTGGCAGTGGAGTTCGAAACAGTGACATGGGAACAAGTAAAAGCAGTGTTGGTGAGTAATTTACTGCCCCGCCCCCCCCCCCCCCCCCCCCCTCTCAAAAAAAAAATTAAATTAAATACAACCTGAAATTGATACGTGATTGAGTGTTTCAATTTAATAATTAATATTAAACAAAATGACTGGTGTGTTCCATTGGCTATCATTAGCCTAAGAAGACTCTACGAGTCATAAGGTAGCAAAGATTTTGTCCATCATTTGGGGGGAGGGGTCTAAAAAGAAAAGCTGTTATTTCAGATCATAAATATATATCTAAGCTTGACTGAAGTGTGTAAACGAAGACATATATATGCTTTAAGTGTAATTATCTTGTTGCAGGTCTCTCTCTCTCTCTCTCTCTCTCTCTCTCTCTCTCTCTCTCTCTCTCTCTCTCTCTCTCTCTCTCTCTCTCTCTCTCTCTCTCTCTCTCTCTCTCTCCCTCTCTCTCTCTCTGATCTCTCTCTCTCTCTCTCTCTCTCTCTCTCTCTCTCTCTCTCTCTCTCTCTCTCTCAGTATGTGTGACTCTGTGTGTGTGTGTGTGTGTGTGTGTGTGTGTGTGTGTGTGTGTGTGTGTGTGTGTGCGCGCGTGCGTGCATGCTGTGTGTGTGTGTATGTGTGTGTGTGTCGGCGTGAGAGAGAGAGAGAGAGGGGGGGGGGGGGAGATAGCACCTGCATACATATTTGCCCTTGCTGTATGAACTTTAATGTACTTAATGATTCTTTGTTTATTGCTTTACTTTGTATTTTTACTCATTTTATATTTTTGTGCGTACGCTTATGCGGATAGGAATGTCTGGAGTGCGTGTCCGAGAGCGTGTGTTTGTTTTTGTGCGTATGTGCCTGAGTGCGTGCGTGTGTAAGTGTGTGTGTGTGTGTGTGTGTGTGTGTGAGTGTTCGTGCATGTGTGCATGCGTACTGAATTGCGGTGTACATGAGTGTGTGTGTGTGCGTGCGTGCATGCGCGAGTTGTGATGTGCATGCGTGCGTACCTGAGTGCGTGTGTGGGTATGTGTGTGTGTATGTGCGTGGTGCGTGCGTGCGTGCATAAGCGAATGCAGCAGTGCATGCAGCAGTGTGTGGTATGTGTATGTTTACATGTCTATGTCACTTATGTAGTAGATGTAGCAACGGCAAGTTTGAAAACTGGTCCTGTTACCAATAACTTCTACCGTTGGAAAATAAAGGTTCATTGTTCATTGTTCTCTCTCTCTCTCTCTCTCTCTCTCTCTCTCTCTCTCTCTCTCTCTCTCTCTCTCTCTCTCTCTCTCTCTCTCTCTCTCTCTCTCTCTCTCTCACAGGTACACACACAATCGTTTTAGTATTTCAGACTTCTCATAGACCCAACTTTTATTTGTATTTCAGACTCCTCCTCAAGCATTGATCAGCCTGCCGGGGGCCTGCTTTCTGAATCCTCTGCCATGCCAATGACCAACCAGCCTGATGTGAGCCTGCTTTCTGACTCCTCTTCCGATTTCTCCTCTCAGATCACCAGCAACAAAAATATCGATTTTGGTGAAGTTTTCAAGAAACACACGCGAGTCGTTTCACTGTCAAGCCGTGACAAGGAGCATCTTCTAAGGCAAAGGCAACACTGGAGACCATCACCTGGTTTTCAGTTTCCAACAACAGTGATAAACAACAAGAACCGAAAATTTCAGCATGAGTGGTTGCAAAAGTACTCCTGGCTTGTGTATTCTCCTTTCGAGGATGGGGCTTACTGCAAGTATTGCCTATTATTTGCAAAGTCTACTGAAAACCTGGGCAAGTTTGTGAAGACGCCATGCAAGAACTGGAATAAAGCCTGTGATCAGATCAAAAAGCACTCGTTATTACAATACCACAAAGATGCAATGGCAAATGGAGAGCAGTTTTTGACAATCATGGATAAACCAGAGCAGAGCATCGCCAGTGAAATCAATCAGAAAAATGCAGAAAACATCGCTGCAAATCGACAAGTTCTGACAAGCCTCTTCAGGATTGTTGAAGTGTGTGGAAGACAGGGGTTAGCTCTGAGGGGCAACTGTGATGATGGCATTCTTCAGAGTGAGAACAGAAGCAATTTCAATGCCCTTTTGAATCTGTGCATCAATGCAGGAGATGAAACTCTCCGGAAACATCTAGATACATGCGATAAGAAGGCCACATACATTTCAAAAAGTACACAAAACAGACTGATAGAGGTTCTTGGTGATCAGATCCGCAACAAGATTCTTGCAGAAATTATTGCAGCAAAACAGTTTACCGTGCTTGCTGACGAAGTCACAGACAGCTCAAACTGGGAACAACTTTCAATTATATTGAGATTCGTCGATGGAAGTCTGAAAGTTCGTGAAGAGTTCCTGGCTTTTGTCCAGTGCAGAGATACCACAGGTGAAACACTTTACAACAAGATTGTTGAGTGTCTGGGCTTGTGGGGGCTTGATTTCAACAATGTTAGAGGACAAGGTTATGACGGGGCCGCAAACATGGCAGGAAAGTTTAAAGGAGTGCAGGCACGTTTTCAAGCAAGGAACAACAAAGCACTGTACTTTCACTGTGCTTCCCATAGCTTGAGTCTCTGCATTGTAAAAGCATGCGGCTTGCCTGCAGTGAAGAACATGATGGGAGCACTGAGGGAACTGTCACTGTTTTTCTCAAACTCTCCAAAGAGACAACGAAAACTTGAAGATACCATCGAAGCATCTCAGCCTGACACGACAAAGACAAAGCTTGTTGATCTGTGCAGAACAAGATGGGTAGAAAAACATGAAGCACTGGAGGTTTACACGTCTCTCTTCCTGGTTGTTCACGACTGTTTGGGACAAATGTGTGAAGACAGTGACAATTGGGACAGTGAGACATTGACCAAGGCAACTGGCTTTCTCCACACCTTGAGCAGCAGTGTTTTCCTCGTTGCATTCGTTGTCATCCGCAATTGTTTGCGTTACTTAAAACCCTTGACAGTGAAGCTCCAGAAAAGAGCAAAAGATGTTGTCGATGCCTACAGGGAAATCAAAGAGGTCAGTAACTGCATGTCTTCTATTAGAAGAGATGTCGACACAGCGTTCGTTGCCTGGTTTGGTGAAGTCAGCAAAATGGCAAATGCTTTGACAATTGATGTTGTTGTTCCTCGTCAAGCATCCCGCCAGACTCTCCGTGACAACCAACCTGCGGCCACTCCAGAAGAATATTTCAAGATTAGCATTGCCATTCCTTTCTTGGAACACCTGTCAACCGAATTGGACTCGAGGTTCAAAAATGCTGACCTAGCAGTTGATGGTCTCTGTCTGGTGCCAAGCACTTTAATAGACAACCAGGATGGTTTCATGCAGGTTCCAGAAGGGGTGAAGACACTGGCAATGTTGTGGGAGTCTGACCTACCAGACAACGCTACCCTTGATGCAGAATACCAACGGTGGGTTTGCAAATGGCGAAGTGCTGCTGAGAATGCGACAGCTATCATCCCATCCACGGCATCAGAAGCACTGAAACACTGTGACAGGGATTTTTATCCCAACCTGTTCATCATGCTAAAGAACCTTTGCACCCTGCCTGTCACTACTGCCGAGTGTGAGCGTTCAAACAGTCAGTTGCGCAACCTGAAAAACTACCTGCGCTCTACAATGGGGCAACAGAGACTCAATGCGCTTGCTTTACTGAAAGTGCACAGGGATGTTGATATTGACTTCAAAGAGGCAGTGAACTGTTTTGCCAGAAGATACAATTCACAAATGGTACTAATGCCGAGGAACCTAGTGCAGCAAGACTGAACTGAAGTGAAAGCAGGGCCCTGATGTTCATAAACTACAAGGTAAAGCTTTATACCGTTAACGATCAACGAAAAGTAGTGAATAATAATAGTATACAAAACATCTCTGTTGATAAATAAATGTTTGTGTGTGTGTGTGTGTGTGTGTGTGTGTGGGTGTGGGTGTGGGTGTTTTTTTTAAGGGAGGGGCAGGTGATAATTTTTGTACCCCAGAGTTTGTCAGTTCGATTGTTCAAAAAGCTCAAAGTCCCCAGACCATCACAAATGGCTTTTTCAAGGCTCAGATTGCACCAGATTGCACCATTTTGCATCCTTGAAAAAAATAATTCCGGGGGGGCATGCCCCCGGACCCCCCTAGAAGGCTCGGCGCTTCGGGCCTTCGCTTTATACTGAATCTGTAACCCCCCCATCGACTTTTCCCAGGTCCGGCCCTGGGGGTTATCACTTTTTGTTTTTTAGAGCTGCTGAATGCTCTCTTATGAATGAAAGATTTTCATTATCCGTGGAATCAGTAGGTCATTTCAGAGGCGCGCACCGAGTTGCACGTCGAACCACTCACAAACACATTTGGAGTGCACCAGATGGATCCAGTTGGCCAAGTCCCACATTCCACACTATGGGACAGCTAAGACTGTGAAGCAATCCGGCGCGGCGTTTATGGTGCGGTACAAGGTTTAAAACTAAGAAACTGTTCTTTTTAGAAGCGTGTCGGGCAACAGTTTTTATTAAAACTGTTTTAAAACCTCTTTTAACTCGACTTTTGTTAATGTTAAAAGTGTTTTAATTTACAGGCGTGTCATAACTGTTATGCATCTATTGCAAGGTAATAGTGCTGGATATTTTTTTCATTGTCGCCTTCTCTCTTCACTCAGCACTCGACTTTCCAGTCTTTTCCTCAAACGGGCAGCATTCACACAAACAATACTTATTATTACACCTTTTGGCAACATTAGGTTTTTTCTCTGACCTAGCATGGCCCATCCAAGCCTGCACTCTTTCTACTGCACTAAACAACCGACTGCAGCAGACGACGCTTGTAACGACGCTGACTGTGTGACGTCATTTGCATTCAATCAATTTGTGCATACAATTCGACAGGAGATGCAGTCAAAACGAAAGCATAACACCAACAAACCCACAAACAAAGCAACAGGTTGAACCAAAAGGTCGGGCAGGACACAAGACAACAGCAGCCTCACCCAAAGTCTATACGTCCTCTCTCACACTGCGCACTCATACAATCACTTCACTTCATAGCAACTGGCGCACGAATACTTAGGCTAAGTCGCAGGCGAACGAATACATGGCTCTCAAATTTGCCACTAGACATGACCTCCCACCACATCACCCAAGAAGCACAACACAACTCAACACTTTGTTTTTCTTTTTTTTTTTCTTTTTTTTTAACAAAACAACCACACCCTCAAATAACAAACCTCATTTTGCAGCAACATAAACAATTTACTCCCTCACACAACTACAATACCACCCCACCCCCTACCTTTCGTACCCCCACCCGGGTCTGCCCTGGGGGACTTGGGTGGGGTTGACTACTTTTTAGTTCCCAGGGTCACACTGGTCAGCCCCACAGGGTGGGTTTTCCTCTCTATTCTGGGGCATGTGTTTCTGTCTACCCGAGGTCTATTCACCTGCATTTGCCTTGTTAAAACTCTCCCTACTGTCTGCACTGCCTGTAGCTCTTGATATTGGATGTGTGTTGCTAAATGGTCTTAGCTTTATTTAGGCCCCATGTGCTGGGTTTATTTAACGTATCTGACCGGCTGGCGACATACATTCAATGTTCTGTTTAGTTTGGGTTTTTTCCCAAGCAGTGCAGGCACGTCCTGAGAAAGCCTTGTTGCTGTCAGGACGTTAAGCAATGTACAATCAATGTACAATCAAACCCCTACCTTTCGTATCTCTCCGTTTCACTTCGGCTCCCGGACACAGTCGACCCATATCAGGTATTAAGTTATTTATAGCTGAGAAGGGTGATGTCACACACACACGCCCATTTTAGGGGTTTTGTGCACACACACACACACACACACACACACACACACACACACACACACACACACACACACACACACACACACACACACATTGCAGGTACAAGTTCAAACACACTAGAGGCGTGTCTTTTAAACACAAAAGTGCATGTGATAACGCCAAAATGACAAAAACTGATTTTTTAAAAAAAAATTATGAATCTTTACCGCAAGACAATGCAGAAACAACCCTCAGAAAAAAAATGGGTGTCTGACTTGGGCACCCAGAATTTTACACAGACCCATTTTCCGTATGGATGGTAAAGACAGTCACCCATTTTAGGGCTTTTGTGCACACACACACACACACACACACACACACACACACACACACACACTTATTCATGCACACACACACACACACACACCCTACTGACCCTCTTCCCGTCTTTCTCTTTCTTGTCCTCACAAACAATCATGCTCATCAGATACACACGCCAACAAGTGCTATCTCTACGTCGCCACGCCACCTACTGCGCGGCCGGTGTCGCTGACAGTGTCGCAGATGCCTTACTTGGCATCCGATCGCGTAAGAGAGGCCGCAGGGGCGGAATTAGCAGAAGGTAGGACTCACCACCACACACACAACCACACACTTCTTCCCCTCTTCCAATGCCCTTCCACCCCTTCTGCCTCCCCGTCTTCTCCGCATCCCTTCCTTCTTCTCCCATTTCTTCTCCTATCTTCCTCATCTACCGCTCCCTGCTCTCCTCGGCCGCCCCCTCCCCGACCCTCCTCCCCCTTCCTCCCCTCACCCCCTCCTCCTTCGCCTGATTTTTTCCTCCTCGTCCCACCCCCTTTTTTTTCTCCCCTTCACCCTCCCCCTTCCTCATCTTTTCCTACTTCCCTTCCTCCCCCTCTCCCCCTCACCCTCCTCTTTCTTGCCCGGTTCTCCTTCCCCGTCTTTTCCTCCTCCCCCCTATCCCCCTCCCTCCTCTTTCCCCCTCCATCCTCTCTTCCCCCCCCCCCTTCCCACCCTCCTCCTCCTTTGTCCTCTTCTTTGTCCGTTTCTTCTCCCTCTTCCTCTTCTGTCTCATCCAACCTAAAACTGTGTCTGTTCAATGCATAGTCTGTCTGCAAAGATGGCAAAGCCGACGTGATCTCAGATTTCATTCTAGACAATGACCTAGATGTTGTCGTGATCACCGAAACGTGGCTCCGCTCAGCTGGCAATAAACCCATCATCGCCAGCGTCACTCCGAGTGGCTACCGCCTGGCCTCCTTCCCGCGTGCTTCCAGAGGGGGTGGCATTGCCATCATCTACAGGGACTGTCCTTCTGCTCACCTCTCCTTCTCTCAGTCTCTCCCTTTTGTTCATCCCTCCTTTGAATCTGTCAAGGCCGTAGCAACACTCCCTGGCCAGTATCTCATCTTCTCATGAATTTACCGCCCCCCTCCAAGCTCTCAAAACAAACTCACAAACTTAATGTTCCTCACCGAGTTTGACCTCCTCCTCGACCACTACAGCACACGACCCGGAAACACATCCTTCTTGGCGACTTTAACTTCCACTTCGACAAACCCGACCACCCTGACACAAAACGCCTTTGCACGTCACTTTCAAACCTCAATCTTACACAACACATCATTAAACCCACCCACCGACTCGGCCACACCCTCGACTGGATCATCACCCGCACCTCCGATCAACTCTTTCTCGACTTCCCTCCTCTGACCACCTCGCTAGTCTCGTCTCCCTCAACCTACCTCCCCCGAAAAAAACCCAAGCTCTTTGTCTCTCGTCGCAAACTAAAATCTGTCAACCGAGAGAGCTTCTTCGACGAAGCTGTCGACCTTCTCTTGGACCCCGCCCCCTCTCCCGATCTTGCATCCCATTTCGATTCCTCCCTTCGAAAACTTCTAGACACCCATGCCCCTGTCACCACCTGCTCCATACCCAACCGACTCCCTCTCCCTGGCTAACTGACGACATAGCTGAGCCAAGCGCTTGATTGTACATTGCTTAACGTTCCGACAGCAACAAGACCTTCTCAGGACGTGCCTGCACTGCTTGTGAAACAATAAATAAACAGAATAATGAATGTATGTCACCAGCCGGTCCAATACGATAAGTAAACCTACGACATGGAGCCTAAATAAAGCTAAGACCATTTAGCAACACACATCCAATATCAAGAGCTACAGGCAGAGCAGACAGTAGGGAGATTTTAAAAAAGACAAATTCAGGTGATTGGACCAAGGGTAGATAGAAACACATATCCCAGAATAGAAGGGAACCCCACCCTGTGGGGCTGACCAGGGTGACCCTGGGAACTAAAAAGTAGTTAACCCCCACCCAAGTCCCCCAGGGCAGACCCGGGTGGGGGAGTGGCCAAGCGCGAGTGCCGACAAGCGGAACGCCGCTGGCGCTCATCCGACCTCACCGTTAACAGACAGATCTTCCAAACAACCAGATACAAAGTCTGCAGAATGATATCCGACTTTAAACGTAAACACCTTCAAAACAAAATCCTGGAATCCACTTCTTCCAAAACCCTCTACGCTACCATGAACACACTCTTAGGCACTTCCAAAGACTCTCCTCTCCCCAACACACACAGCAAAGAAGAACTCCCGTCCGCTTTTCCCACCTATTTTTCTGACAAAATCCAAACTCTGCGCAACACACTCGACTCTCTGCCTTCTCCGCCTTGCCCTCCCGACGCCCCCTTTTCCGGCACTCCCCTCTCGTCCTTCCGCCCCGTCTCTCAGGATGAAGTCCTCAAGACCATAAAGTCCATGCCTTTCAAAACCTGCGAACTAGACCCCCTCCCAGCTTCTCTCTACCGGGACGGCCTTCCAAAACTTCTGCCATTCATTGCCGACATCATCAACACATCTCTAGAGAACGGCTCCGTCCCCGATATCTTCAAGTCCTCCATCGTCCGTCCTCTCCTCAAAAAAACACAACCTCGACCCAAACGAACTCAAGAACTATCGCCCAGTCTCCAATCTCTCTTTCCTGTCCAAGCTTCTTGAGAAGGTTGTTATCAACCAGCTCAACCTCCAACTCGCCGACAACGACCTCCTCAGTCCCTTCCAGTCTGCCTATCGCAAACATCACAGCACTGAAACAGCCCTTCTACATATCCTAAACGACCTGCTTCTCTACACCGACTCGGGCAACATCTCCCTTCTTACGCTACTTGATCTCTCTGCCGCCTTTGACACTATAGACCACTCTATCCTCCTCCACCGCCTTCACCACTCCTTTGGCATCACTGACTCTGCTCACTCCTGGTTTCTCTCCTACCTCTCCGACAGACAGCAGTCCGTCACCATCGACGGCGTCTCCTCCAACGCAGTCACGCTCTCCTGCGGAGTTCCACAGGGGTCAGTCCTGGGCCCGGTACTTTTCACACTCTACACTTCTCCCCTGTCCAACATCCAGTCTCACCACATACACCACCACCACTACGCTGACGACTCACAACTACTAGACAAAGACAAACTCGACATCACTCAGTCACTACTGACTCGCACGGCTGACTGCTACGAAGACGTGAAAAACTGGATGACAGCAAACAAGCTTAAACTGAACGACGACAAAACGGAAGCCATGCTAGTAGGCACTCGCCAGAAACTTTCCCAGCTTCCTCCCTCTCTCCACCTTTAACTCGCCAGCACCCCCATCTCTCTCTCTGACTCGACCACGAACCTCGGCGTTATCCTCGATTCCTCTCTGTCCATGACAAGCTTCGTCTCCGCCACGGCCCATGCATGCTATTTCACCTCCGCCGCATCAGTCAGAGCAGAAAATACCTCACTACCGAAGCTGCCACCAAACTTTCTGTCTCTCTCATCTTATCCCGCATCGACTACTGCAACTCTCTCCTCTCCGGCCTCCCTCACTCCACCACTTTCACTCTTCAGCGTGTCCAGAACAATGCTGCCCGCCTTGTCCTCAGAAAGAAAAAATCCGACCACATCACTCCCCTGCTCAAACTCCTTCACTGGCTCCCCATCCCCCAACGCATCCAATACAAGATTCTGTCTCTCTGCTACAAATCTCTGAACAACTACGCTCCTGCCTATCTCTCCAACTTACTTCACCCCTACACACCTTCCCGCTCCCTCCGCTCTGCCTCCGACCCTCTCCGCCTCCACATCCCCCGCACCAAACTCAGCACATTTGGCCCCCGCTCCTTCTCTGTCTACGGTCCATCCACCTGGAACACTCTCCCACTCTCTCTCCGTCAGAAACACTCTCTCTCCTCCTTCGAGTCCGCCCTCAAAACTCACCTCTTTCAATAGTTTTAGCACTATATCACCCCAATCCCCACCCCATGCTGACTGTCGTAATGTATTTCACTATTTGTGGTGCGTGAGTCATTGTCTAAAGCGTGCGCATGCGTGCGCGAGTTGTGAGTGTATGTATGTATGTATGTATGTATGTATGTATGTATGTATGTATGTATGTATGTATGTATGTATGTATGATGTATGAATGAATGAATGTATGTATGTATGTATGAATGAATGTATTTGTGTGCGTATGTATTTAAACAAGAGAGTCTCCGATATTTTTGTACACACAAGCTTCAAACTTGGCGAAATACTTTCTTAAGTATGTGTCTAAAAAAAACCTCCGAGCATATTGTAATTGAATGTCTCATTGAAGACATAAACAACCGTTTATAGGAAGTCGGTTGACCTAGATTAGTGTCTGTTATTTTTTCATATTTACTTGAACTTTTGCATATAGCTAGTTTGTAGATGAGTTCGTTAGCCAGCTTTGTATCATTTCAACTTCTTTAGTAAAAATTAATTCTTTTCAGAAAAGAATTAAAACACTGAAAAACCTATACTTCTGGAGAAAGTCAGACAGTGGCGGTGACGTAAAAGAGGCAACTCCGTCACCACGTAGACACTGACATAATACTTTAAATATGACGTTATTCTCTCTCACGCTCTCTCTCTCTCTCTCTCTCTCTCTCTCTCTCTCTCTCTCTCTCTCTCTCTCTCTCTCTCTCTCTCTCTCTCTCTCTCTCTCTCTCTCTCTCTCTCTCTCTCTCTCTCTGAGAATGACGTCATTCTTCTTGGTGACTTTAATATAGATATGCTTAAACCCCATCCCGCATGGGACACTACATTTTCTTTATTTGGCCTAGTACAGCTAGTTAAATCCCCCACCAGAATTACCGCCGCGAGCTCTACGCTCATTGACCACGTCTATACAAACAAACCGCAGGCGGTGTCCGATGTTAGTGTCTCAGATCTTAGTGTTAGTGACCACTGCCCCGTGATTTGTTGCTGGTCTATAAAACTCCCCAAATTAAAGAAACATCGTCATATCACAACAACCTACAGGTCGTTTAAGCATTTCAGTCGTAATGAGTTTCTACGCGATCTTAATAACACTCCTTTTGACGATGTCCTTCTCACAGATGATCCAAATATTGCGCTGTCCACTTGGTACAGATTATTCCTTGGAGTATTAGACAGACCTGCGCCGATTAGGACAAAAAGAGTAAAGAGTGAGATACTTCCCCCTTGGCTGACAGAAGAAATAATGCATGCCATGTCGGTGCGAAATGACCTAAAAAGAGAAAAGAACTTTGATGAATTTAAAAAGCAGCGAAACCGTGTGAGGTCAATGGTGCGAGCCGCGAGGAAAGACTTTATCCGCAACACTGTCAAGGACAACAAAGATGTGTCAGCAGTGTGGCGGGTACTGAATTCGATCACTCGAGGCAATAGCAGTAGGTCAACAACCACCCCCAGTAATCTCTCCGCCGACACATTCAACGAACATTTTTTGTCTGTTGCGGATTTGATAACTACTCTTAGTCGTGATACAGAGGCTGACATATGCCCCACTTACTTAGTTAATTTCTGCAACAGAAAAACAACTGGCACACTACCATTTAATATCCCCATACTTGCTGTGCACGAAGTGGGCAAACTAATTAGTGACCTAGCTAATAAGAAGTCCTCCGGCCATGATGATATCAACCCACAAATATTAAAGTTGTCTGTACCATACATCATAGAGACCCTTACTTATATTTACAACTTATGTATTCAAAAGAATGTATTCCCTACAGACCTCAAAGTTGCAAAATTCGTTCCACTGCCAAAATCAAAAAATCGTACTGACCTTAACAACTATAGACCCATTTCTCTGCTGTCAGTATTATCTAAACCCCTCGAAAGGCATATACATAAACACCTGTCTGACTACTTAGAATCGCGAAAGTTGCTACATTCGTCTCAGTCAGGATTTCGCCCTCGGCACTCATGTCATACGGCTCTGAGCAGATTAACAGACACATGGCTTTCAAATATGAATAATTCGCAGCTGACAGGTGTAATTTATCTTCACTTTAAAAAGGCTTTCGACTTAGTGAACCATACAATATTGATTTCCAAACTTAAGCATTATCTTCAAAACGACATGGCTGTTTCCTTTTTTATGTCATACCTCGAAAACAGAAAACAGAAAGTAATTGCTAATGGAGCCTACTCTTCTACTAAAGATGTTAAACTCGGGGTTCCGCAGGGGTCAAACTTAGGTCCTCTTTTATTTTGTATTTACATCAATGACCTGCCTCTAAGTCTCACCTACGAAGCAACACAGTGTGATATGTTCGCCGATGATACCTCAATCCACACAGCTAACAAAGACATACGTGAAGTTGAAAATGGCCTTCAAAAAAGTCTCGACGATATATCAGCATGGTGTAAAGTCAACTCAATGATTCTGCATCCTACTAAAACAAAATCTATGATTATTGCAACACGCCAAAAGCACTAGTTAAAACCTTTAAAGCTTAATCTATCACTCGGCGACGACATCATAGAACATGTAGCCGAACATCGTCTATTGGGGGTCACAATTGATAATCAGCTGAGGTGGCAGATGCACATTGACAATGTCTGTAAAACGGTCTCTAGAAATGTCTTTATGTTATCGAAATTAAAGTATTACACAGATAGTGAAACCAGAAAATTGTTCAGTAATGCACACATCATGTAACATATAAACTACGCATCGACGGTGTGGGATTGTTGCAGTGATGTCCACTTAAAAAGAATAAATTCTTTACATAGGAGAATGGCAAAATTAATTCTTCCCGACCCGCACTTGACGACCGAGGAAAAACTTAGTAAAGTTGG
>BTPG01000006.1:72044231-72079231 GCA_036245525.1 Semisulcospira habei
AAACCAGCAAAAGGAGTTACGCGAGAACCTGAAAGCGGAAATCGACGCCGTCAACTTAAAAGAAAATAGCGAGCTGCAAAGGCAAGTTTCTAGACTCATCACCAAAATGGGAAAGGTCGACGCTATTGAGAGCCGCCAGAAAGAACTACTGGCTAGACAGAAACAGGGTATCACACCACCTCCACCCGCTGGTGACTCCATCCCTCCATTCGAAAACACGACTCCTCTCTCAGCTTCCTCCCCCCCCCCCCCTCCCCCTGTCGTCTTGAAAAAGCAGCTTACCCATGCTGATTCTACTGAGCATCCCGTTACGTTCAGTCAGGAGACGTGCGAGTCTACGGGAGGGGGGGGGGGGGGGGGCAGCGGCGAAGCTAATCCCATCAAGGACCGGCCGCCACAAGCCCCACGACTCTTCAGCTTCCGTCTGCCGCCCCCGGGTAAAGTGTCTGCCCTACTGATTGGCGACTCCAAACTACGGCGGGTGGATCGCCGCCGGCTTGATCCTAGCGGGGCCACGTCGGCGTGCGTACCCTGCGCGGGGTCAAGGCTAGTGACCTGGCTGCAACCGTAGAAACGTGTGACCTCCGTGAGGACATCAGCCGTGTTGTGGTCCACGTGGGTACAAACGACTGCGCCTCGGGCCACGACACGGAGGTGATTCTGCAGAGCTTCCAACGTCTCACCAAGCATGTCCGCTAAGCATACCCTTCTGCTGCAGTTGCTTACACAGCAATCCTCCCCCAGGGTCGCCGGTCACTACAAATAACCGAAACTGTCAACCAGCGCCTGGCTGAACACTGTGTCAGTGAGAAAGTGCTCTTCCTAAAAAAAAAGGCCTTCAACACGCCACAGGGACAAGTTGCTGCTGCTCTCTTTAGCAGTGACAAACTGCATCTGAGTGAACGAGGTGCAGGTGTCCTGCTCCGTCAGGTGAAACGGTTTTTATATCATGCCGAAGATGAAGCTCTGCCTATGTGTATGCAGCGTGAACAATTCTCGTCCAAAGACATACACTATGTTCCCGTAAATGAACAGGGTGGTAGCCACCGTAACCAACAGACCGTAAAGTACGAGCAAGCCTACCCACCACTATTGTTAGGACCTGACTCCAATTCTCGGGACTTAACTCCAGGTTCCACAAACAGCACCGAGCAGAAGTCAAAGTCTGCAAGTGCCCGCCGGTGGGAGACTTCAGTGTTGGCGAGCAGCAATAACGGTGACAGGGCGGCTGTCTCTCGCCAAGCTGTCCCCGTCCCCAATAACCACAACAGCCAGCCTCCTGTTGGCAAGACATCTCGCGCCACCGGTACTACAGAGACCTCAAATGCAGATGTCGCCACTGGTGCCAGCATTCCTTCCATACAGCCATTGTACCATCGACCTGACGCCGTAGCCGTGGATCCTCACGCCTTTTCGTCCTACTACGGGAATTATGGCCGCCCCATCGTTCCCTGGCCCCAGGCCACACACCCCGGACTGCCACAGTATCCAGTTTTCCAGCCGCCTTTCCAGCCATATCCCCCACCCTTCCCTCATTGGTAGTTACCCTACTTGATGGGTGGTCTGAGGCCCCAAGCTGTGGTGTAAATAATAATAATCCGTGTCTGCTCGGCCCAGTGAGTGCCGTGTTCGGTAGAACTAAGACGCACCGGACCTTGCTGTGTACATAGCGTTTATACTGACAATTCTCATTCAGTTTACTTGGTTTAGCGCCCAGCATTAAAAACTATGACATAGTTATTAATCTTGACTACGAGTCAACCCACAATCCGCGAGCCGCGGACAATAGCATGTGTTCCTATGTGCATAGGTGTGTGAGCCCTTGTATAGGTTGTGTGGAGTTAATTTGAAATAATAACAGAAACGTTTGAATTTCTGTAGATGTGTTTTAACAAGTGCTGTGTCACTCAGCCATTTTTATTTAGTTTTATACCGTGTTACATAAATAGTGATTAATTTTTTGTAATCGGAACTGCGAAATATTACAGACTGTTTTGACATTGGCTGTGTGCCTTTTGCCTTTGAGGCAGCACACTGAGAACTGTTTGACTACGGAAGTCACAGTGACCTTCTGTCTTTAGCTGCCAGTGAATTGTCTTTTCTTGTTTTCTTTGGTGGACTCCAAGTTCTCTTGGCACGAGAGACTTAACCGTACTGTGTGTATGTAATCCCATTTTGAGATCATCGTGCATTTTTGTGTATGTGATCCCATTTTGAGATCATAGAGGCTTTTTACAGTGGCTTTTACCTTAACGCGAATTGACGAGAAGCGATGCCGAAAGCTTCAATTAGCGTACAATCACTTGGACTGAAAATCGGACACCTTAATATTTTTCACCTGTTTCACAAGGTCCCCGATATTCGTTTATTTTTAAATGAGCCATCGCACTTCCGTCTCTTTGGTCTCACAGAATCCCGTATGGGCCCAAACATCAGTGATGCTAGCTTACTTATTCCTAAATTTTCTCTAATCCGGCGTGACCCAGGCTACCCTGGACACACTGGAATAGCTGTCTATGTACATAGCTCTATCCGAAATATGGTACGCAGACGTGAAGACTTTGAGTCTAGAGAGCTGGAGTGTGTGTGGCTCAACTCGAGGTGAAAATACCACATCAGTTCCTCTCCCATCCTTATCGCCTTTATGTACAGAAATCCAGCTGCTACTACTGACTGGTATGACGACTTTGTACAAGTGATGGATAAAGTAAACGACACCGGTACAAATGTTCTCATTCTGGGAGACTTTAACATCGATATGCTGAAACCCAAGCCTACATGGCAAGATCAGCGATCACTCTTTTCGGGCTAAAGCAGATGGTTAAATCTCCAACGCGAGTATCACGCTCTGCTGCCACCATCATCGACCACATTTACACTAATAACCCAACAGCAATAGCGGATACTAATGTTTCTTCATTAACCGTCAGTGACCACTTTCCCATCGCCTGTACATGGTCGTGCAATCTGCCCGCAAAACAAAGTCGGGACCAGCACTCGTACATAACGCACAGATCGTTTAAAAAGCTTAATACGAATGCTTTATTACATGATCTAAGCTACGCAGGATTTGATCAAGTGTATAACTGCACTGACTCTGATAATGCGCTCACTATATGGCTTGATCTGTTTCTCGGGGTGCTGAATAAACACGCGCCGCTAAGAAGGAAGCGAGTCCGACGCCGCGAGCCTCCCTTCTGGATAACGGAGGAAATCAAGCAAACTATGGAGGCACGTAACACCCGGCTAAACGAGAAAAGAACTTCCCTGAGTTTAAACGTTTGCCTAACAAAGTTAAGTACTTAGTTCGAGAAGCTCAAAAGTCATTTGTTGAAAAGACAATTGAGAACGAAAAATCTCCTGCTTAGTTAGTTAGTTTGGGTTTAACGTCCACAGCACCGAGGTGATCATGGACGGCCCTGACGGGCGGGTTATGGGGGACAGGGAAATCTATTGCCTATGGAGTACGACCTGAACACTGATCAACTCAGGCGCACTCCAACTGTGCCACTTTGATTTACCAGGACCTTTCAACAGACATGCTATTAAACAAATCTGTTTTTTTCCCCCTGGAATCTCCTGCTTCTGTTTGCACTGCTTTAAATACTCTAACAAGCAACACGCGCAGGCAGACTCGTATCATTCCACATGAATTCTCTGCGGAAAGCATAAACAATTGCTTTCTCTCAGCTCTAGAACAGCTACTTACTTCCAACAGCCCTGATCCGTCAGCGTATGTAATATCGGATCAACTGTCCATGTTTTGCCAGGAACGATTATCGTCCGATGATACGTTTGGTATCCCCTTTATCGCTGTTGCTATGCTATGCTATTTTAGAAAGGGATCGGGACTTCCAGCTTTCGCTGATTTCGTCCAGGGGGGGGGGGGGGGCGGGGGATGGGGGGGAGGGGGTTTATTTTGACTGTTGCTGATGTACGCGCATCGCTTTATTCTATCCTTCATCATGCCTGTCCGCGCCTTGGGCGGTTGGGTCGTTGGGGAGAGCCCGTGCTCCAGTGGGTGTCCGGGTCCCGGTCTCGCCGGCTGGGTCGGTGGTGTTTTTTGCCTTCTCTCTCCTTCCTTGTTTGTTTATATGTACTTAACTAGGGGGTGCTCGTTGAGCAGGTGTATTGTGAGTTTGGTGGTGGTGGACCATGTTGTAGGGTCAGGGTTTATGAGGCCTTCTAACGTGAGGGGCGTGTTCAGTCTTTCTGCTATTGTGGCTCTGGTTTCTTCTATATTTTGGCAGTCTAATAGTACGTGCTCCGTAGTGAGTATGTGGCCGCATGTGCATACTATTTGGTTCGGGTGGACTAGGTATCTTTCGTCCCCCTTATGGCTGTTCACGAAGTCGGGCGTTATATAACTTGCCTTAAGAACAAGACATCTGCTGGTGTGGACGGTATAAATGATTATATACTCCACATATCGCTGCATTATATTGTTGAACCCCTCACTTACATTTTTAACTTATGCATACAGTACAATAATTTTCCTGTGGCGTTTAAAAAAGCAAAAGTTGTTCCTATACCCAAGACCAAAGATACTACTGATGTAAATAACCTTCGTCCCATTTCTCTTCTGTCTGTTTTATCAAAGCCACTTGAGAAGCATAGTTAAAAGCATCTCCTCCAGTACCTCGAAGAACGGTCTTTGTTAAATAAGTTCCAGTCCGGGTTTAGACCTAAACACTCATGCCACTCAGCATTAGTACGTATGGTTGATTCATGGCTAGATAACATCAACAATAACAAAATGTCTGGCACGGTATTCGCGGACCTGAAAAAAAAAAGCGTTCGATCTGATAAATCATGAAATCTTGCTGAGAAAACGTAATGTTTATTTCAACAACAATAGCCGGTCAGCCCTTTCATTCTTTAACTCATCTTTCTGCGAGAACACAAGCTGTCTATGTAAATGGCAACTATTCCGCAGAGGTTAAGGTAGAGCTTGGTGTTCCTCAGGGCCTGGGCCCATTGTTATTCTGTATCTTTATTAAGGATTTACCACTACACATCACATGTGCTAGTGCTGAGTGTGACATGTTTGCTGACGATTCGACGCTACATGCATCCGGTAAAACTGTAGCTGACATAACCAACAGCCTCCAGCAGAGCCTACAAGAAGTCTCTGAATGGTGCAGTAGAAATAGAATGATAGTCAATCCAACTAAAACAAAAATCATGCTAGTCACAACACGTCAAAAACATCAGCTGCGCCTCTAAACCTCTCATTTGAAGCTGTTCCCATAGAGCAAGTACAGCAGCACCATTTACTAGGGGTAATTGTAGATAACCAACTCAGTTGGCAGCCTCATCTCATACACATCGGAAAGACAATTTCAAAGAAATTATTTTTACTGTCTAAACTAAAAGCGGTCATTAATCTGAACACGCGTAAACTATTTTTCAATGGATACATCAAGCCCCACATTGATTATGCCTCAACAGTTTGGGATGGCTGCAGCGAGGTCCAGTTCAAGAAAATAAATTCGCTATACAGCAGAGCTGAGCTAAACTAATTATTCCTAGCTCATCTCTACCCACTGAGGCGAGGCTCGAGGCAGCTGGACTCCTTCCTCTTGACAAACACTTAGTATTTAACAAGTGCGTACTAGTGCACAAGCTCTTAACGGTACTTATCGGAACTCTTTACTCTTACTGAGAAGAGATACAGCACCTCTCGGAGCAACCTGAGCATAAAACGGCCCCGCATTGATTTGTATAAATCCATTTTGTCATACTCAGTTTGTTTCCTGTGGAATTCTCTTCCTCCGCATCTACAACAAGTTAATTCCCTAGCTGCGTTTAAAGCAAAACTGTACAAGCACTTAACCAAGGCCACGTAAATGTAATTATCTCGTGTTGTCTAATATGGTCTTTGTGCTGAGACAGCTACAGGAGAAGTGCCGCGAGCAGAACAAAGGGCTGTACGTAACATTTGTCGACCTAACAAAAGCGTTCGACACTGTAAGCAGGCAATGCATGTGGCAGATCCTGGAGCGACTTGGCTGTCCCCCAAAGTTCCTCAACATGATTGTCCAGCTACACGAGGACCAGCAAGGCCAGGTCAGACTCAACAATGACCTCTCAGAACCATTCCCTATTCTCAACGGCGTAAAGCAGGGCTGCGTGCTGGCACCGACCCTCTTCACCATCTTTTTTAGCATGATGTTGAAGCAGGCCACAGTGGACCTCGATGATGACGATGCAGTGTACATCAGGTATCGTCTCGATGGCAGCCTGTTCAACCTCAGACGACTGCAGGCCCACACGAAAACCCTAGACCAACTGATTCGTGAGCTGCTTTTTGCTGATGATGCTGCCCTCGTTGCACACACAGAGAGAGCCCTGCAGCGCATCACGTCTTGCTTCGCAGATGCTGCCCAGCTCTTTGGACTCGAGGTCAGTCTGAAAAAGACAGAGGTCCTCCATCAGCCGGCACCCAAGACAGTGTATCGCCCTCCTCACATCACCATTGGCGAGTCTGAACTAAAGTTAGTGCACCAGTTTACTTACCTTGGCTGCATTATCACGTCGGACGCCAAGCTGGACAAGGAGCTTGACAGCAGGCTGGCAAAAGCGAACAGCGCTTTCGGGCGACTTTTCAAGCGGGTGTGGCACAATCAACAGCTGAAAACAGGCACCAAGATCAGCGTGTACAGAGCTGTGGTCCTCACCACCTTGCTGTATGGTTCCGAGTCCTGGGCCCTGTACCGCAGCCAACTACGACTCCTCGAACGCTTCCACCAGCGCTGCCTGCGTACCATCCTGGGCATTCACTGGAGTGACTATGTCACCAACGTCGAGGTCCTTGAACAGGCTGAAACTGTGAGCATCGAGGCTTTGCTGCTGCGGACACAGTTCCGCTGGGCGGGGCATGTCTCCAGGATGGAGGATCATCGCCTACCAAAGATCACCCTGTTCGGCGAGCTTGCTACTGGACACCGTGACAGAGGGGCACCAAAGAAGAGATACAAAGACTGTCTCAAGAAGTCACTTAGTGCCTGCCAAATCGACCACCACCAGTGGTCTTCGCTTGCTGCGGACCGTGACACCTGGCGCTCCACCATTTACAAGGCAGCTGTCTCCTTTGAGGACTCTCACAGAGCTAGCCTTAAGGACAAGCAGAGATGCCGCAGCTCAGAACCCTGGCCATACCTTCCCCTGCAGCCACTGCGGTCGAACCTGCCTGTCTCGGATTGGCCTCCGCAGCCACGAACAAGCCTGCAGACGTCGTGGGCAACTCCTATAAAATCTTCGTTCGCGAAGTCAAGCCAAGAGAGAGAGTTGTCTAAACATATAATCATTTTTTTCTTCTTGTTTTATTACTTTAATTTCTTTTTATACAACTATTATTTTTTATCATACCATTTGCGCTCACGTGCCGTTTGTGGGGGGTGCTTCCCGTATAGGCATGCGCCCGTCTGTGGCAGTGTATGCGTCTGTTGTGCGAGAGTCTGTACGTACGACAGGGGGCAAGTCTGCGTGCGTTACAGTGGTGACTGTGGGTTTTTTTTGTTTGTTTTTTTTTTTTTTTTTTTTTTTTTTTTTTTTTTTTTTTTTTTTTTGTAGTGGTAGGTTAGAGTGGAGGACCGAAAATGTAAGCTAGCAGGTGTAGCGGATTAAGATTTGATTGCTATGTGCGTGTTTGGTTGTCTGTGTTAGATTCCCCTCTCCTATTCTAGGGGGTAAGCTCCGTTGTTTCTGTAGTTTTCTGGATCTTACGAGGAGGTAGTTCTTGTTGCTTCCTTTTGTATAGGTAGTATTCATTTTCCTTGCTCTTCTTTCTATCTTTCTTTTTTTTTTTTTTTTTTTTTTTTTCGTTCCATCCGGACGTCTTTCAAGTAGGTCACTGTTCTTCTGCGTAGCGTTTTGGTATTTTTTGCCGTTGATTTGTATTTTTACGTTTTCTCATTTTTGGGGGGAGTTGTTAACTGTTAGTAGTTATGGAGGCGGACCAAGTAGAGGTGTATATTAAGCAAGGTGAGAGGCTAGGGCTTAAGGACGATAAACCTTTTGATTACGTTGAGAAATGTAAGGATAGGGAGGATAGGGCGAGAGAAAGAGAAGTTCAGAAGGAGAGAGAAGAGAAAGAAAGAGTACTTAAGGAGAAGGAACTAGCGTTTCAGAGAAAAAGACGAGAAGTCACTAGCGTTTCAAAGAGAGAAGGACGAAAAGGAGCGGGCTTTAAGAGAGAAAGAACTAGAGTACCAGAGAGAGAAAGAAGATAAAGATAGGGAGTCGAAAGAGCGAGATATGGAGGTGCAGCTGCAGTTAGCTCGAGACTGATGCGGGGTCTAGAGCAACTCCAGATAGTGATTCAGTAGGCCGGGGCATACGTAATTTCCTTAGATTACCGATGTTTAACTCATTCTACCCCAGACATACCACAGCACGATAAGGATCGACCATGATAGTTCTTCTTCTTCCTCGAACACGACCATGATATGGGCGCCAAGCTATTCTGGCATCACCCTTGAACTATCATGGTCGATCTGTGTCCTGCACTCCAATGCAGTCTTCAGAGGACAGCGGCAAAATTTGGGGATTTCGGTCTTGGGGTAGAATGAGTTAAGGAGTCTGTTGACTCCATTGACGCTTTTTTGTGTCGTTTCGAGGCTCACGCGCAGGCGTTGAGTTGGCCTTCTGCCAACTGGCCCGTTTTGCTTTCGTCGGTGCTAGAAGGTCAGGCCTTGAGTCTTTTCCATAGTTTGAACGTTTCGGGGAACGTAGATTACGAGACTTTGAAGGTGTGTCTCTTACAGAAGATACAGTGTAGTGCGGAGGCATTCGGAGAACGCTTGAAAGCTTGTCGGCCAGAGACAGGGGAATCGTTTGTGTCGTTTGGCAAGCGATTGTCCCATTTGCTCGTGCGTTGGGTCGAACTGTCCAAGATCGACCACACGTACGAAGATTTGTTTGATCTCGTGTTGGCAGAACAGTTCTTTGGTAGCGTTTCCTAGGATCTAGCGGTATTCTTGAGGGAGCGTAACCTCAAGAGTACAGAAGAGTTAGTTCAGAACGCGGAGGCTTTTCGGCTGGCGCATCCGACGAAAAACCTAGCGCGGAGGCACCGCCAGTCGGGTTGCTCGCCGCTAACTGGGGGATATCGGGGCATCAATACCTTGCGTGGGGCCCAACTATTTAACGGGAGAGGTTCTTTCCGGTTTCGACGCGGGGATAGAGATAACAGCAATGGTGGTCGCTATCCTTACGCACGAGGAGAGAAATCTGGGCATGGCTACGGACGTGGTCGTATGGCTAGTTCGGACACTCAGTGTTTTGCGTGTCACGAGTACGGACATTGTAGTCGTAACTGTCCTAACAGTAGGCCGGTTCAGGGGCTCAGTGTTTCACCTGTCAGGGGTACGGCCATCTGGCTCATCAATGTCCTAGCGATACTGGTATGCTGGAGGGGGGCGGAGCAGCCCACTCACATAGCCAGCTTTGCAGTCCCAGACGTGGAGGAACCACAGCTGGGCGGAGTGTGTTCAGCTGACGGAGGTGGTTGCCTACCTTTGAGGGACGGTGTTGTAAACGGATGGCTCGCTTCTATTCTCCGTGACTCAGGTACAACGACCGCAGGGGTCAGATGTAGCCTTGTTAGGGACGATCAGTTCACAGGGGAGACGCAGAAAGTGATTTCGTACGGAGGGAAGGTAGAAGTTTTTCCGTTGGCTAAGATAGAGGTTGACACGGAGTTTTTTCTCAGGGGATCTGATTTCTTGTGTCATCGACGAGCCAGTAGTGAACTTAGTTCTGGGTAACATGAAGGGTGTGCAGCCAGTCATCGGTAGGGTCGAGGCGGTGAAGAGAGCTCATGTTCCTCGCGCTGCAGTCGCATCAGTCGCGACGAGAGCTCGGAGCAAGCGTGCTCGTGAGCAGAGGGACCGTGTTGTTTCCGTCCAGAGTCAGGATATCAGACCGCGGGTTTGGCCCACCAGTCGGGTTGGCTAGAGACGGCATTTTTCTGTTGCGGACAGAAAGGCCGCTCACCGCTCCGTCTTTGGGTAGGTCGGAGACTGTGCGGGCAGTCGTTGGATCGTTTTCATTTCTGTGGGTATTAGTAATAATAATAATAATAATGAGTATTTGTATAGCGCCTAACCTCGGATTAGAGCTCTAGGCGCTTAACAAAAACTAATTGTACAAAAATAACTTATTACAAAAACGCTGTTTACAAAAAGTACTGAAAACAAAAATACTCAATAAACAATCTATAAAGTCACCATTAAAAAATTCTACGCTTATGGACTCATACTCGCACTAACGCACGCACGCGCACACACATACAAACTACTTCAATAGAGATGGAGATGACTTCAACATGACAGGTCTGTGACAAAGTCATTCGTAGCAGACAGAAAAAAAGATGGGTCTTTAGGGCTCGCCTGAATGCCTCTCTCGAATCCATGTATCTCAGTTCGCGTGGGAGGTCATTCCAAACAACTGGGCTCTGGTACCTGAATGACCTCTCACCGAAAGACTTTGTTTTGACGAGAGGAATACGTAAAACTCGAGGGTCGGCAGCAGAGCGCAAATTTTGTCTTGAGGGCGTATACAGCTGGAGAAGAGAGGCAAGGTAGTGTGGGCAGGAACAGGTAATACAACTGTGAGTCATGCATGACATTTTATACTGAATCCTAGCTGTTACAGGTAACCAGTGAAGAGTATACAGATGGGGTGTGATATGATCCGATCTAGGGACTCTAAGAATCAGCCTAGCAGCTGAATTTTGAATTTTGTGGAGTTTGCCAATCAGACACTAGAAACAGCCAGCCAAAAGAGCATTGCAATAGTCTAATTTAGACAAAACAAAAGCCCAGACAAGTACTTTAGTTGCTTCAGGTGTCAGATAGTGGCGGACTGAAACAATACGTCGCAGTTCAGTAAAGGCGGATCTGCAAACATTGTTCACGTGAAGGCGCATGGACAGGCTACTATCAAGTGTAACAAAAGGATTTTTATTAGTGCGTTAGTTCTGTTTTCGCGTTCGCTGTGCGATTCGAGAGTGTACTTTGGGGTTTAAGGCTGTTCTTTTTTTTTTTTTTTTTTCCTTCTGTGATAGGATAGTACTGATATTGCGTCCAGTTATCTTAAAAAAAGAAACTCGGTCGTTTCTTTTTTTCCCGAGGAAGGGGCCGGGAAATTGTGATGAAACTCTATGCTCACGCATAGGGTTCACACAGTGGGTTTAATACGGTACGGTTTTGGTTAGCGGTTTATCTTGTGACAACTATTCTGTGTGGCGCGAGGCCCACGTGAAATCTTTAAGGAACGTTTAGCACGGGGAGTTTTAGTGAGTTCAGGCGAACAGACTGTAGAAACGTCAGTACGGGGCTTTACTGTCAGTGTGGACAGACGTGTGTGAGATACCTTAGCCCGTATTCCAAGACTCTGAAACATAGAATTCAGGTATGTTCCTATACGTATTATTGATGGTTATTGCGTTAAAGATGGTATGCGTTAATAGGAGTTAACTCGGTTGTGTAGTGTTGACCGGTTTGGTTCCGTTATGTTGGTTTGGAATTCATTGAGGTAACCGGGGTTTTACGAAAGTAGTTCGGGTTATGAGGCACGTGTGTGTGAATGGACGTGTGAGTTATTTGTATCAGCCAGGTTACGTAATGTGCCTCATATTATCCAACATGTATGTGTGTTTAGCAAGTGTTACGATTTAGGACTTTATTATTGTTTAGAGTGCTTGTCGGAGTTTGGAGCGACGGACGCCGAGACGTCAGTCACCAGGAACCTAATGCGAGGTCATCTCTAAAGTCTAAAGTTGGTGATCACATTTTCTTTTTGAAGTTGTATATAAATTATCTGCGTTCAAAAGTTATTTGAAAAAACACGAGAAAAGCTTTGCTCAAGCGGTAAATGAGACTTTCAATGTGACTAATTTCTGAACGGCCGATAATAGTCTCCTCAGGGAGAGATCTGAAAAATTGTGATGTTCTTCGTTATCCGATATTGACTGATATTGGTTGGCATTTTTTTGCGACGGCGCAGGACCTCACGGAAATCACAGAGGTGAAAAACTACGTAATCGTGGTAATGAGATGCTGGCGAGAACGAGTCAGACCTATCCAGTTATTATTTGTATATATAGGTACGCGTATTCCACCTCTTTAAAAAGTCTCAGCTGATATTTACAAATTTACCACAAATGGACACCGGTGTCATTGGTTTGTAAAATGTTGAGCTAGAACTGCAGGCGGACCATGTAACCCTCCCCATCCCTACCATAGCAGTCAGAATAATAAAACACAAACACAAAATGAGAGTTATCACAAACACGTTTCTTCTTCTTCTTCTTCTCGAACGCCGTCACACTTGGAGTTTGGCTCTCAAAATGAAATCTGTGGTCTTCTGTAGCGCCTCCACATGCCCGTACAGTTTCTCTTGTAGAGTGGCGGGCTTCGGCCATATCTCCTCCCTCAGCGGCTGGTGGTTCCCACAGTCCTGGAGGATGTGCTCTGCGGTCTGCTCTGCTTCTCCACAAGGGCACAGGGGAGATGGCACGAGGTGGAAGCGTCTGTGCAGGTGGAAATTGAGTCGGTTGTGCCCGGTCCTCAGACGAAAGATGGTCACCTGCTCTTGTCTGGACAGCTGATGGTAACTGTCTAGGGGCCGTTGTGGTGGTCTGTACACAGACTTAATGATGGTCTTCATCTCTGTGAAGCTGACTCTATTTTCATCTTGTTCTTTCTCTGCGCCCACTTTTGCCATTCTGTCAGCTTCTTCATTGCCGTAGATGCCACAGTGTGAAGGGATCCACTGCAGCACCAGTCTGGTGCACTTGATGTTTTGCAGTGCCTCTTGTAGACGTGGCAGTTTGCTTGCTGTTGCACGTTTCTAAGCTGAATATAAAAAGCAGAATGAGCATGAAACTAATCGTCCCTCCACCCTCATCCGCCCTTCACTTTATCGATTCAGCCGTCTATCACATAACAAAAATTTTACGAGACTGAGAATTTGTCAGTCACCTGTTAACTACTGGTGGGATCCTTGGAAGAAGTCTGATCAACACCAAGAAAATTTATAAGCAAATCGCAAGACAGAAGACATTGTCGAAATATTCTTTCATCTCAATCCCGAACAAGCGATGGAGTGAATTACATCAAATGCGTGGGAACAGCTTGTGTATTGTATTGAGAGGTGGCCCATGTGATCATGAACATGACTCTGGGAATCCCGCCGAATACCTTAACGAGATTGGCAATAGTGGACGACGCGGGTATTGGGTACTGAGGTATTGGGGAGGTGTCAGACGTAACGCAATTAACGGCCGGCCGGGATAACGTGACACGGGCCAGCGGGGTTCTGTATGAAATGTGGCATCACTGAGGAGTGACTGAAAAGCTCAAGTAACGGGATGTGGTGAGGGTCGGGTCAAGGATGGGGAGGGGGTGGTGGTGGAGGGGGGTTGGAGGAGGAGGGATTTGTTGTGAAACATTGAACTGACAAGATATGATCATTGTGCTCCGTGAAAACGCCCTGGCTACTTTCGTGAGACGTGAAAAAAGTCTGTTAAGTCACGGTGTATTCTACCAAACCCAGGCCACCTTTCCACCCCAGCAGATTCATTTTCCGACCAGTTTTTACATGAACTAATTTAATTTGTCGGTGTGACAATTCTAATTCAATCTGTGCATATACACAGTCAATCAGAGCAGTGCTTACAAAGCAACCCGTCCCCATGCCTTCATCCGCCCCCCCCCCCCCCCGCCCTCCCCCCCCCCTCCCAAGAGATTATTTGCAATTAGGATATTGGGCGCCGGTCCACATGACGCGTAGGGGCTGCCTAAGTGGCTGGCATTCAGTAGTATATTGCGCTGAGTTAAATTTGCATTTGTAACAGCCTAGTGACTGGCCCCTTATTTACATCTACAGCCTTTATACTGAGGATTCCATTTCTTTGTGCACTAAATGAAGGAGTTCTATGAAACATAGACAGTAATCAAATCAACGAGCGGCAGAGCATGGGAAGACCACGCTATAGCACGAGCAGCTTATGGATAAGCTGTGCACGCTTTTTCAAGTATTTATCACTGTAATAAATGCAATGAATCAGAATATTGGTGCTAAGCATGATGTTTACTGAGGGGAGAAAGGGGGGGGGGGGGGCGGGACGGGAGACTCGCCCCTTTCTATGTATGATACATCTACAGCCGGTTCGCACACAGAGAACAAATTGAACTCTACACGTTGGGTGGCACTCACTGAAATGGTAAATGGAGTCTGATAAGTGATAATTAATGTCAGTGATCACGTTCTACTGCTGAGACCTGTACATGCTACATAGATTCAAAAAGCTTAATGCATTCTTATTGACGTTTAACTTTATCAATAAAAAAAAATATGTACGAGGCACAGATACTCATGAGCCCCTGTTATTTAAGTTGCGGAAATTCTGATCACTTGTATTTCAAACTAGGGTTAAATTGAGAATAAATCCACATGTGTACATGTATTCTTGTGTTCACAGTCCTACCTCTTAGTCTAGCACATCTAGCTCCCCTCTGGCCGCAGACTCCGCACGCACAAAGCTAGAACACTTAGACTACAGCACAGTTTCATCCCCAAATCCATCACTCTAAGCAATCTGTAGGTACATCCACGCATACCCAAACCTAACTCCTCCCCCCTATCCCCCTTTACCTGTGCAATCAGTAGGAATGGAGCTTGTTGATTTTAGAGAAGTGATTATATTGTGTTTCATTTGGTGGTGAACATGAACATACTGGGATTGTTGTTACTGAGTGTTTACCCACTAATTATTTTATTATGGTAGACTTTAATTATGCAGCGTGTGTAATAATGTGTAATAATGTACTGAGACGTTTGTATAATAAGTAGTGAGGGTTAGGACTAGGTTGAAACACGCGTATTATGTATGCATATGTAGAGGTGGGTGTGAATGTATAAGTGCCGCTCAGTTCAGTCCATAAAAGATGTTTGTGTGAGATGTGTAAGAGTTATGTGTAAAGATTTTGTAGTGTTTACTTTATCCATTTGGAATTTGTAGCTGTGCAAGTGCAGGGAGAAAATGTTCATAATTATGCTATAATGTTTTTATGTCTTGTTTGTACTATTTGTTATAAATGTACCACAACCGAATTTCTCTTTTCGAGATAATAAAGTACTCTTATTCTTATTCTTATTCTTAAGCTAAATTACAAGCAAATGTGCAACTTTAACGTCGTGCACCCTACAGATGCAGCAGCAATGATAATCTAACTGATGTTAACAATGTAAAAGTGGCACAGTTACAAGAAATGTACTGTAGGTAACATTTAAGCCCTTCACTGCCAATGCACCCTCATTATGATTCTGAAATCTTTGTTAATTCAACACCAAGGAGCACCAGCCATTCACGGAACATTGATACACAGTCCTGTCCTAAAGACGCATAGAGCCTCATGAGGCCCAGTAACTTTGGGGCTCATCTGTGTCTCTTGCAGTTGGACCATGTTTACTTTTTCTTAGCAGTGAAGGAGTAAAACAGAAGTGTAACTAAGGTGCTCACTTAGATGTGTACTTTATGTGTGATTGACGTGCTCACATAGAGATGTACTTTAGGTGTGGTTATGTTAGTGATGTAAATGAGGTGCTCAGATAGAGGTGTACTTTAGGTGTTGTTAATGTTAGAGGTGTAATTTAGGTGCTCACATAGAGATGTACTTTAGGTGTGGATTAAGGAGTCTCTGCCTGACTCAAAGGGTGGGGGCCCCAGGGGACGAGTTGCGTTGGTGGTGCGGGTAGTGGGGAACTCTTACAGCGCCTCCCCCGGGATCACCCTAGTCTAGGGCCTCTTGGCCTTCGTGAGGCACCCTCGTGTGTAATCCCTCCGGACTAGCATAGCATCCCTCTATCCCAAGACCGCCCGTGCGTGGTCCCTGGCCACATCCTCTCCGAGGTGACCCCAAAAACTGGGCAGCACGAGCCCCCAGGCTAAACACGGCGGATCTAGAGGAGAGAACCTCGAAAATTAATCTTCATTGTCCTGCTGCCTTGCAGGCAAGGCCGCTTGGCTGCGGAAAGGCTAAGGTAGGAAAACACTGACTTCAAAGCCCCCGTGTCTCCGGGGAAGGCTTTTGAGCCAGAGACTAGGACAAGAACAGTACCTACGACCCGAGGACCTCGATGCCATCGTCCCAGCTTGCTAGGCCATGGCAGACGAACCAAGGGTTTAAAGGGTGGGGCCAGTACTGCGCACACTGCACTCCACCAAAAAGCTCCACCGCGCAAGCTGCTTTAGGAAACGTCCACGGAACATGACACAGACCATTCCAAGTCCTGTAGCGACGGGCGAGGGGCGAAACGGCAGGTGAAAGATGTCACTGGAAGCCGCAGTCTCAAACCTGCATGCAGGCGGTTCGGGATATTGGTCGCCTGATGTTGACCTGGGGATGACAACGTCACTCGGCACACCCTCGACCAAGCAGCCTTCTCTAGGAACAGCACTGCTTGCTCCACACGGAGAGGGGCATAGAAAAGGTGGCCTAACCAAAGCTCGTCCCCTCGCAACCCCAGTTGGCTAGCCGCGGTCAACGGGCATCTTCGCCTGCGGTCAGAAAACAAGTAAAAACAACGGATCCACTCTCATGACGACCACGACCGGACTCAACGTAGCATGCTGGAACATCCGAACCATGCTCGACACAGCAGACAGCTGACGCCCTGAACGTCGCTCCGCCCACATTGCCCATGAATTGCGGAGGTTAAACATCGACATCGCCGCGCTCAGCGAAGTACGCCTCCCGGACGAAGGCAGTCTCCAAGAACTTGGCGCTGGCTACACCCTCTACTGGTCAGGCAGGTCTGCATCAGAAAGACAGCTCTCAGGGCTTCATGGTCAAGACCTCATTGCGACTAAGCTGGAAAACCTACCAACCGGTCACTCAGACCACATCATGTCCATGCGCCTCCCACTGAGACACCAGCAACATGTCACCCTTCTCAGTGTGTACTCCCCAACCCTCCTGGCAGAGCCTGCAGAAAAGGACAAGTTCTACACTGACCTGCGCAGCCCCCTACAGAGCACCCCTGCAGACGACAAAGTCATCGTCCTTGGCGACTTCAATGCCAGAGTGGGCCAGGACTCTGAAGCCTGGAAAGGAGTCCTCGGCAAGCATGGCGTCGGGAACTGCAATGACAATGGCCGCCTACTGTTGGAGTTCTGTGCAGAGCAGCAGCTTGTCATCACCAACACTACTTTCCAGCAAAAGGACAGTCGAAAGACCACCTGGATGCATCCTCGCTCCAAACACTGGCACTTTATCGACTATGTCCTAGTGCGTCAGAGGGACCGCAGTGACGTCCTCCTCACCAGAGTGATGCTCAGCGCAGAGTGCCACACTGACCACCGCCTTGTCCGCTGCAAACTCAGGCTCCACTTCAAGCCTTCCTGCCCTGTGAAGAAGTCTGCCTTCCGCCTCATCTGCAGCAGTCTCCAGCGCAAGCTCAGAGATCTCCAGAACGAGTGTTGGACCAGACTCACACAGAGGACCCAGCTTTGCGCTGACAAAGGTGACTACAGGGGCTTCTATGATTAGAGTCGAACACGATCCAACAATCCAACTGCAAGAGACATAGATCCTCATGAGGCCCCCGCAGTTGCGGGGGCTCATGAGAATCTATGCCTCTTGCTGACGTCACTTTGAATCCTTTTTACCGGCACAGGTTTATGCTCCTCGGTGTTGAACTGACAAAAGTTGCAGAGACACAATCTGCGTCAACAGGCAATGAAAGGACTTAAGCATTTTGTTAATTGCATTTCAGAAAAAAAAAATTTAATGCACAGAAGTCGATATATACGGTAGACTAACACCGTACGCCCTTTATAGAAAAGATAACACGGATAACTGACTCCAGCAAAAGGCATAGATGCTCATGAGCCGGGGGCGGGGGCGCATGAGGATCTATGCCTTACGCAGACACGCCTCAACAGAGTCGAGCCACTAGGAAAGCCGCCTCACGATCTCTCCGGTCTAGAACCCGTGTACAGTGACTTCCGGACGCGCGCGCAGCAACGCTGTCTACCTACTGGCCAATCAGAGCCGCGATCGACTTCGCGCCAACCAATCACGCGCCTTGATTACGTACACGCGAAAAGAGCGCGTTCGAAAAACAATGGCGTATATATATCACGCGAGCGTGACAAAATCGTCAGTGTCCATCGATTACGAAGAGTTTAGGTGTGGTGGGTTGAGTTTTCGTCCCAACCGTTTCTGTGAACGAAAACGATATTCTGACAGAGTGATTTTCAACTGTCTAAAGTCAACAGTTCATACAAGAAGTGGGTAACTAGAATTGTAAGTATAGTGCCAATTTATCTATTATTTTATATTTTATGTTGCTGTTTTGCACTAATAACAAATGTGTACTATATTTTATGTAGCTTGCTGTTGCCGGGGTAGGAGGGTGGGGGCGCGGGGGGGGGGGGGGGGTGGGCAGGGAGAGGGGGGATGGGTTCCCATCTAAAAAAATCGAATGAAAAAAAAACTATGAGAGTAATAGATCGACTGTTAATGGACAGCGCCTTTTTGACTATTAATTTGACGGTTGTTGCTTATGTTTTGTTGTTGCTGCTGCTGTTTTCTTTCCGGTTTTCTTTTATATTTATTTAGTTAGTTAGTTTTTTCTCTTTGCCTTCCGGTTTTTTTTAAAAAGTCATCGGCCCGACGTGGGTCTCAGTCGACTGTAGCCGACGTTGGCCCGAGTATCTTAGCGCACTGGTTAGCACTTTTATGTCGAACCGATTCCTGCGGAAAGCCGGGGAGGAACCAGGAGGATAATCTGGCACATCCTTTGAGCTCTCACAGTTAATCGTCTCCTGCAACTGGTGCGCAGTCATTAGAGGGTGCTAAGGAGAGTTTTATTTGTCAATGCAGGTGCAGTTAACTCATTCGAGACGTACCGGGAGGCGGCACGTCTCGAATGAGTTAAACCGTCGGCCGGCGAATTTATACGCGCGCGCTGTCACGATGAGTTATTTAAATGCTATCCGTCAGAGCGTAGTGAAAGCATAGTGCCGCTTGCTCTGCAGCTGTAGGTAGCCAAAGGTGTACATTCGGGACCAGACTCTTTATTATCTGTTAGCAATGATATACAGTTGAGATCCTGCCATTACCCTTGCAACTGTCATGGTCGATGCCACACTGGTTGTCTCCCTCGATCCAGTCACTGCCGGGTGGCTGCAGCGATTCTAGGTATACAATCTGCGTGGGTCGATTCGTTAATCTGGTGTTCCCAGGTGCTAAGCTAGTCTGGCACTGTCCATGAACTATCATGGTCGATCTCTGACCAGCTGTAGTTTCTCAGGGGTGAACGATTTAACCCATTAAATCCTGAGCCTGTTTTGTTTTTCATATTTGTTATTTATCTAATGGAGGCAATTTAACAGTTTAGATTGACCATGATAGTTCAAGGGTGTTTGTAACGCACGCAGACTTTCCCCAGTCGCACGTACAGACTCTCGCACAACAGACGCATACACCGCCACTGACTCTGGCGCATTCACGCGGTAAAACTCAACACACTAGCTCTCTTTCTTCTACGGGCCTTTATATATATATATATATAACAACAAAAACACTATCTAAATTATGTACAACACCCCTTCTCACTACAAGCACATAACCACCGCATAAACATACACAATGTAAACGCCAGGCTAGGTAATTGTCTCTCACAATCCAACCTGTTTGCTGGTGTTCTCGCTTCGTAACGTTCTGTCCTTTCACGTCTAGGCGTGTAAGTCTTTTGTCGCACGCTTCCGAGTCGTCCCGTTTCTCGTACCGTGGACTCGCTCTGTAGGGAAGTCCCTGCTGACACGGGTGTCTCGGCAACGGTCGCTCACTCCCTGAGTGAAGAGATGACCTCACAGTAGGTCCCTCGGCGGCAGCCTCTGTTGACTAACGTCTCGGCGTCCGTCGCTCCGCTCTACCACAAGCACTCTGTACAATAAATTGATTGATTGTACATTGCTTAACGTCCCGACAGCAACAAGGCTTTCTCAGGACGTGCCTGCACTGCTTGTGAAAAAAATAAATAAATAAATAAATAGAATATTGAATGTATGTCGCCAGCCTGTCTAATACGTTAAATAAACCTACGACATGGGGCTTAAATAAAGCTAAGACCACTTTGCCACACACATCCAATATCAAGAGCTACAGGCAGTGCAGACAGTAGGGAGAGTTTATAAAAGGAAAATACAGGTGAATGGACCAAGGGTAGACATAAACACATGCCCCAGAACAGAGGAGAAAACTCACCCTGTGGGGCTGACCAGGGTGACCCTGGGAACTAAAAAGTAGTTAACCCCACCCAAGTCCCCCAGGCCAGACCCGGGTGGGGGTCTGTACAATAAAGTCCTAATCATAACACTTGCTAAACACACACATATTCGATAATATGAGATACCTTACGTAACCTGGCTGATACATATAACTCACACGTTCATTCGCACACATGTGCTTCAAACACGAACTACTTCGCAACATACCATAACTCTTTCACTACCTTAAAACAGACTATAACCTGACACTCTCGCCCTACATTATCCCATACACTGGAAAAGATTATAGTTAACCACGTACTACCTTCCTAAACGACACACCTCACATTCCTTAGTTATCCATCTCGGTAAATAACTACATAAAAACCGGTTACCTCAACGAATTCCAAACCCACCTAACTGAACCAAACCAATCAACGCTACACAACCGAATTACCTCCTGCTAACGCATACTATCTTTAACTCAATAGCTGTTAATATTACATATAATAGCATACCTGAATTCTAGGTTTCAGAGTCTTGGAATACGTGCTAGGGTATCTCACACACGTCTGTCCACACTGACTGACATTAAAGCCCCGTACTAATTATTTCGACCTCTGATACACTGAGCTCTCGCTAAAATCCCGTGCAAAACGTTTCCCTATGATTGCACGTGGCCTCGTGCCTTCACGGAATATCTGTCACAAGACAAACCGCTGACAAACCCGTACCACACAAAAACCTCTGTGTGAACCCTATGCATGAGCATAAAGTTTCATCACAGTGTTGCAAGGACAGATTGAGGCCTTGGGGCGCCACGCTGTCCTGGCAACATCCTTGAACTATCATAAACAGTCTGTCTCATGTTGAAGTGAGGACTTAAGGTTAAATTAGAACCATGAATGTACCGTGCTGTCGGCAAAGTGCAGTGTTGGCTTTGATCGGCATTTTATCGGCCAGCCTTTTTAACTCATTCAGCACGACGGACGTATTTCCCAAATTTTGGAGGCGTCATATAATGACTATGCACCAGTTGCAGGAGATTGATCGACCATGATAATTCAAGGGCAGTGCCAGATTAGCTTGGCGCCGACAGGCGCAAAGCTAAGCTGGCACTACCCTTGAATTATCACGGTCGACCCATCTCCTGCTGTAGTGCGTCAGGGCTGGATGGGTTAAGCAAGGTGTATTCAGAGGTTTTTGAACGCAAATTGCGGAGAGGAAAGTAGAAACCTGTAGAAGAAACCGGGTGGCATTGAAAAATACCGGTTTTGGGATCAGAGATACCAAAATACCAAAAATATATAAATAATAATAATAATTACGGTATTTATAATGCGCTTATCTTATAATAATTATAACTCTAAGCGCGCACTCACAACTCGCGCACACACGCGCACGCTTTTGACAATGACTCACGTACCACAAATACATTACGACAGTCAGCTTGTGGTGATGTTATAGTACTAGAACTGTTGAAAGAGGTGAGTTTTGAGGGCGGACTGGAAGGAGGAGAGAGAGTGTTTCTGACGGAGAGAGAGTGAGAGGGTGTTCTAGGTGGATGGACCGTAGACGGAGAAGGAGCGGGGGTCGAAAGTGCTGAGTTTGGTGCAGGGAATGTGGAGGCGGAGCGGAGGGAGCGGGAAGTAGTGTAGGGGTGAAGTAATTTGGAGAGATAGGCAGGAGCGTAGTTGTTAAGGGATTTGTAGCAGAGAGACAGAATCTTGCATTGGGTGCGTTGGGGGGATGGGGAGCCAGTGAAGGATTTTGAGCATGAGAGTGATGTGGTCGGATTTCTTTTTTCTGAGGACGAGGCGGGTATCTTTGTTCTGGACGCGTTGGAGAGTGAAAGTGGTGGAGTGAGGGAGGCCGGAAAGGAGAGAGTTGCAATAGTTGATGCGAGACAATGATGAGAGAGACAGGAAGTTTGGTGGCAGCTTCGGTGGTGAGGTATTTTCTGATCTGACTGATGCAACGGAGGTGGAAATAGGGTGCCTGGGCCGTGGCGGAGACAAAGCTGGTCATGGAAAGAGAAGAATCGGTCTATCGGAATTTACATTAAAGTTGCGTAGTAAATTTCTTCATGTGTCCATAAGCTAGCAAGGTCTACCGTGCACCCCCCCCCCCCCCCCCCAGTACTCAATAAGATGTGTGTTCCTTAGTATGTCCTGAGATGTTTAAGCCATGTTCCCCGAAAATCCTTAGGAACACACCAGAGATATAGCCAATGGCGCAAGGGTACGCCCATTCACGCTCTTCATAGATGCTAAAATGAGGTTGAGAAACATTTTCCTCTAAATAAATCAGAATTTATTCCAGAAGCCCAAATCAGGCAATATTATGTTAAGGTACACCTTCTGCATCCTCTGCAAAAAAAAAACAGAATGAAAAAAATATTGAATCTCTGGCTCACAGTGAAGGTATTTGTGCACCCAGTAAACGACCATTTTCGCGAAATCGCAAGAAAAGACAAAAATAATGTGTCAGATGCCTTCAGACATTTTCTATAGCACTGGCAGTCCATTTGCAGGTTTACATCATTAAAACAGGATGTCATAAATATTATAAACTTGACTAGGTGATGCTGTGATCACTGTGAGTGCCACAGTGGTTGATTTTGTATCCCTACCCTCAAGTTGTAAAAATACACAAAATTAATTAGAAAAAATACTTATGTTATTCCATATTATTTTGACCTCTCTTTACCTATTAAGTTTCAATAATGTGAGCATAAAGTGCAAGAAAATAAGGAAAATCGGCATCCTTTACGGTACGTTCGTGGTGAATGATAGTTTTTTTCCATTTAAAATTGCCGAATTGAGAATGGTACGTTGTTTGTGATGCCATCAGAAATTTTGTATACAACTGATAGGTATTTTTTAGGTTTTATTGGTTAGGATAGAGTACCACAGTTACTCCCAACCTGATGTTATGATGTTGTGATGCATTGTGGGGCCACAGTGGCTGAATCTGCTGCTCTACCCCCCATTTTACCTGTACGCAAAGGAACGAAAAATTATCATAACAATTGCTCTTCTGTTTAAATATTTTTGTTGCCAGTTTTCTTAACAAAATATGCACATTGAGCATAAACATTTGTGATCTTTTTATTAATTTCAATGTGACCCATCAATTTAATTTTATTTTTTTTATTTAAGGCATGCTTAACAGGGGCTGCCGCTGCTGCTTCTACCGTATGCACATTCAGCAGTCTTATCAAACTCGGAGAAGGTTACCTCAGGGAGATGTTGTGTCTGATGCTGTTTTTTGTCTCCATTAATGACATCAGTACAACAGTACCAAGGTTCGTCTCGAACATCCTCCATGCGGATGACTTTGCAGTGTGGAGCGCAGCAGAACATAAAGAAATCGCATCCTGCAGAATCCAGGATGCTGCCAATAGTCAGCAGCTGGACTGAAAGAAGCCACTCAAACTGAGCTAGACCATCTCTTTCAATCAGACGGAAGAGGTCACCTCAAAACTGGAGACCTTCCAGTACTAAAGACAGACATGCCAACTTTACTGGCAACAAATAAATTACTGGATTCACGTGGAGGCCTCACATCGAAGCCATGGAAGCCAGAGCTGCAAACAAAAAAGTCTCTGATGAAGAAACTGGTGGGGACCACATTGGCGCAAATTACAGCATCCTGGCACAAGCAAACACCTGCTCGGTAAGACCAGTTGTGCGGTACCAAGATACATCGACAACATGAAACACTGCCTGCAAAACCCAAAAAGCCAGGCTTGACAAGATACAGAACATGGGTCATTCTCATGATGCGGTGACATTCTTAGAGCCATCTGGAGCACCCCAGTTTAGGAAATGGAGGACATTGGAGCCACTGGAACGCAGAACAGCACACACGATGAAGAGACTTACTAAACACCGACAGCATGGGAGACTACAGGAGCAGACCAAGAACCGTCAGAAACGCTCAAGTCTGAACCGCCAACTGAAGGTCCTGCAAAGGGCTAAAATTGACGTCCTGGAACCAAGCCCAAAGATGTGTGAACAGCTCCCTTCAGATACCTGGACATCTCGAAAGAGCCTTCAAGACAACATAAACAATGTTTCTGGACTCTTTGCCAAAGGTCGCGGCACTGCACAAAGCCATCTTGCTGGAGGTCATGCACAAGCGCTACCCTCACAGCAGCTGTGATACCGCACAAGATGCCGTGCGGAATGAAGGAAGTGGCGTGTACATCTGTTGTGCAGACCGCACTACTACCTCCCTCTCTTTACCAGCTGGCAGCTCCAACTATCGTACAGATCTGCAGGTGCTCAACACAGCAGCAGAGCACTAGCTAGGGAAAGGCAGCAGCTTGATCCACTGATCTCACCAGGAAGCTTCAAGATAAACTGGATGCCCTGTCCACAAAATAGTGCTGCAGTGGATTCCAGTGCATTCTGGACTAGCTGGGAATGGAGAGGCTGACAGCCTGGCCAAAGCAGGCGCCAGACTACCTCAAGATCACAACCTCCTGTAAAGAAACCAAGACACCACAACAACAAAGTAATTGACAACAGCAGAATGGCGGCTGCAGCCCGTGGGCAGATGACATCAACAAGCTGAACAGGGAGAGCCAAGCCACCAACTTTCATCAATTTATTCAACGCCCGGCACTGATTACTCTGGACTGGGTCCGTACAGAAAAGAAGGAACGAAGTTCACAAACTTTTCATAAACGTTTCACAAAACCAAACTGAAGCCTGAAGTTTTACACACTTTAATTAGATCACTCTGTGCTTCCGTGCCTAATGCATGAAGAGATACCAAAATAAAAGAACGCTTAGCGAATGGCGGAGCTAGGTAGAAGCATAAACAACCAATCAGAATGTTCAGCAGAAAGGCCATGCAGTCACTTTATGATCGGAGCTAAATATAGATCACTTGCAACAAGCGTCAGCATGATCGTTCGCAGTGGAATAGTCACAAATTGGGTAAGAAAAAAAAAAAAGAAGTAGACAAACGTTTGCCAGCACATTGTCATTTTTTACAAACTTTCACAGACTTTAAGGAAAAGGACTGAAATTGACAAACTTTCCACGGCCCTGAAAAAACCTTGTCATTTTTTAGTAGTAGTAATATACTGAAGAGCAAAAGAAATGCGACATTTTTGTTGCATTTCTTTTTGCTCGTCATTATATTATTATTATTATTATTATTATTATTATTATTATTATTATTCTCATCTTCAACGGTCAGTTCAATAAATCGGTTCAAAGCGCCGAGAACTGAAACCAACACGCACGTTCACCTGAAACACACGCATTCACTCTGAAGACAAGCAATGTAGAAGACAAGCAATGTAGAAGACAAACGCATGATATGCACGTGGGGCAGCTAGATAAATTGTGAATGCTTGTGTTGGAAATGTATAAGTTGAAGTGATCTGAAGCCGCTACCAAAACAGATAAAAGAGGGAGCAGAGGAACCCCCGGCGGACCGCCCGAATTACCCCCTTCACTGCCTAGTGAGAAGGTAAACACGATCCAATTGCAAGAGACATAGATTCTCATAAACCCCTGCGACAGCGGGTGCTCATGAGGATCTTGCCTCTTGCTGAGACTGGTTTGTGTTCACGTTTCTTTGACGATGTTAGCTCTTGGTCGTTGAATGAACACAGATTTCATAAACAAAAATGTGCGTACAGTGGCATGGAAGGGGTAAAAGGTGACGATAATCCGACGTCGAAACCCGGTCGGGCACCTCACAGCTCGGTCAGGCATTGTTGGCATGCGCTTTACCGTTGTGCCACGGGCCAGGCCTGTACAGAGTTTATGTTCAAAGATGGCGCAAACAGTGATCCAGTCACGTTTCTAAGCGGAGGCGGGACCTGACATCGGATGTTGTGTAATTTGACAGTGCGTCAGCTGTCTTTATATCAGTTCCACTTTTATTGAATCATCAAGATGTTTTAGGGCTCGGCGTCATGCTTTGCTGTCTGTTTTCCAACATTCAACCCCTTCACTGCTGGGAAAATGTAAACGCCAGGTGCAATAGGCAAAGAACCCGATACGCCCTGCAGACGTAAGGGCGTGCGGTGTTCTTCGCCCCTTGTGCCCTTCATTTATGTCTATGTTCCTTCAGATCATGGAGGTACCTTGTCATGTACCATGGTGTCAAGGACAAAATCTGTGTCCACTGGTAGTCAATCCATTAACCCCGTCACTGCCACTGGACGCAGATTGTGTTCTTGAAATCGTAAATTTAACCCTGAGGATCCCCAGCCGTCCAAGAAACATGGACACAAAGCGGTATCAGCAAGAGGCATAGATCCTCATGAGCCCCCGCAACTGCGGGGGCTCATGAGGATCTATACCTCTTGCAGTTGGGTGGTGTCATTCATCTTGTCTCGGTAGTGAAAAGGTTTTAAATGGCTAAAAAAAACCAAAAAAAACAATCCGGTCTGTTTTTCATCTTCTGCGTGTTATCAGTCTTTCTTGTCTTTCTTCCAGGTCAACATTGACCAACCAGTAACCGCCAATCCAGTAACGACAACTACATCAAGAGAGACAACTCTTCAATACACTTTACCACATCCCACAGAGTACATTTTACCATCAACAACAATTAACTCTTCAATAATTTCATAAACATCAACTCGCCAACTATATATACAGGCAACTCAACCCAGAATCGGCAAGTTTTCACTGTCATTATCTTCTTCACATCTCTGTCACCAGAAACCGCAAAACTCCCAGTCTCTGCCGTTTCACAAATAAAATAAATTCCCACCATGGCTGATCTGACCACAGTTCTTCAGATCGTCAACTCCGCCACCTCAGCCCTTCTCGGAAATGACGTCACACCCAACCCCGGGTCAGCTGCGAGAGGAAGTGGCGGTTCTGCTGTCAGCGGCCATGAAGGTCACGGGGTTTCCAGAAACCCGTCTAGTGACGATGTAATGGCGGAGATGTTGAACATGGCGAAGCGGTTTCACTGGTGGGCATCCGTAATCATCGGGCCCGTCTTCGTGGTGCTTGGGCTGATAGGCAATCTGCTGTCCATCATCGTGTGGTCACAACGCAGCATGCGCAGCTCTACCGGCAGATACCTCACCGCGCTGGTAAGTCGTCGTCGTCATCATTTGAGAGAAGAAGGGATACGATTTGGTTTTCATTACCCACAGTCGAATCCAACTGATTCAAACTAAATTTAATTAACGCATTCAGCCCTGACGCACTATAGCAGGAGATGAATCGACCATGATAATTCAAGTGCCAGATTAGCTTGGCGCCTGTCGGCGCCAAGCTAATCTGGCACAACCCTTGAATTATCATGGTCAATCCATCTCCGCAATAGGTGCATAGTCGTTAGATGACGCCTCCAAAATTTGGGAAATACGCGCGTCGGGTTGAATGAGTTAAATATAATCCAGTGCAATGCAACTTTATCGTGTGAACATTGCAAAGAAATTCAAAGAAACACACTTACAAAGGATAAGTTGTATTCATGAAATTCCTAAGAAAGTAAGAATCGCTTCGAAAAGACAAGTACAGCACAACGTGTCCTTTCTACGCGAGTTTCTTTCATCGTCAGGAATTTCTTTGCATTTTACGCGCGTGGAACTCATCTTGCTGGTCCGCATTATTAAACATTGTAAAATTGACAGAAATGTTACTCTTGGCCCCGTCCGATACAACCTCAACAAATAGAATAGCAAATTAGTTATTGAATTATTCAAGGCGCCCCGCATCAATAACTGCGGGAGTGTCGTATAGCATTGTCGGAGACACTTGAACTCCGCAGTTATCGATGCGGGACACCTTGAATGAGTTGAATCTTCACCAACCTTTCTTCTGTTTCAGGCCGTCGCCGACAGCGGCGTGCTGATCTGGTTCTTCCTGTGTGACAGCCTGCAGATGATGGTCCCCGAGGTGCAGAACAGTATTGGCTACGCGTTTTTCTTCTCCTATCTCGGCTACCCAATCCACTTACTCTGGGCCGTCTGCTCCATCTGGTTCCTAATCGGCGTCACTGTAGACAGGTTCATCATGGTCTGCGTCTTCACCAAGGCCAAGGTCAGTCACGTGGTCATGTGTTATTTAAGAACGCATGTGCCTATGCGGACCGGTACAATATTGTTTTACAGGCGGCCGATCGAAGCGATCACCTCATTTCTACAGAGTAAAACTGCAGTTTTATGCAGTATAAATTAGACAGTTGTCCTCAGCTGCCTTTTCTTATGTCTCGGTAATCTTAGTGAAAGTGGTTCAAAGTTCTTTCTACCGTTTGTGTCTACGGAATACCGGATGCTAGAAACACTTAACAACAAGAGGCTTTTGCATTGATACATATAGCCTACTAAATGCTCCATTTTTTGCAATCATCGGAAACACTAAAGTGTTTCCGATGATTCCAAAAAACGGCGCATTTCTTTTCTTGTCAGTATATATGCACAATACACCCCCGATCTGAGCCCATCACGCACTTTCACGTAAGTTACGTGTAACAAAAAATGCATTCACTCACTCTGCATTGAACAAAAACACAAAACTCTTACAAAAGGTGAATTTGAGATTTATGCCTATGTGTTTTTGGACATTTTGGGAGATTGCACTGGAATGTGTGTAATCGTTGTGCACATTTGCTGGGCCATGTCCTTTTGTCCGCTCGTCGCCTTAGACACTCGATACGGGTGAGCGTGTACATTCACACTGACTGACGGTCAAAGTGACAGGCGTACGATGTATACTGACGAACAAAAGAAACACTAAAGTGTTTCCGATGATTCCAAAAATGTCGCTTTTTTTTTTTTTTTCTTTTTCGTCAATACAGCATTTAAAAAATGGCATGGATATTCGTGCAGCTAGATTGAAAAAGTCTGTTTTGACTGAGCTGAGTGTTTTTTCGTAATACAGGTCTGCCTTGATCAGTATATTGCGGTACCCGGATCGGGAACCATAGAATCCGACCGCGTGTATTCGCGATCGCGTTTTGTAATATAGAATTGATTGACCTGTTTACGGAGAAAAAACACCTGGCAAGCAAAAGGTCCTCGGGCCGACATCAGCCTAAGATGGCCCACGCACTGTCGTGCGCAAGCCAGCTAAGGCTGACGTCGGCTCGAGGACCGTTCGCTCACCAGGCATCCCCGTGGTACCCGTGAGACCTTGCACGTTATACTAGAAACCGCGGTATATATTAGAGCGCGTTATATTGAGGCCGACCTGTATAAAGAAACCGTGCATGCGTTTTTCCAGGAGTACTGCAACGAGAAGCGAGCCAACCTGGGTATCTTCCTTATCCTGGGCACCTGCTTCCTCATCAACCTGCCTCACTTCTGGGCCTACACCGTGAGTAACGCAACCAGCACATTTCATACAATCCACATGAAGTAAAAACCAAATTACCGCTAGGGTTTCATATAAATGAAAGAAAAGTTGAAATATGTTGATAAACACCTGTACAGAAAAGAAATACGCGAAAAGGTCGCATCGAATCCCATATCCATTTTTGGTGAAAATTTTAAAAATAAATAATGAACATTTATTTCGTTCATTTTCACCAGAGCACGGGTAGTATTCGATACGTCGCTTTGGTGTCTTTCTTTTCTGAATAGAGTTTCGTTTCGTATGTACGCGACATAACGGATCCTTGGTACGTCGGCTGGTCAAACTGAACAAAATAAATGTTCAGTTTGTTTATTTTCCCCTGAAGACGGACCTAGGATCCAATGTCTTGGGTTTTTGTTGTTTTTCTTTTCTTTTCTTCTTCTTCTTCTATGTGTCTCGGAATATGGCACTATAAACAAGTTTCAAGTTTTATTTTATTTTTATAAAGTCATTTCTGATCACTGTTCCTTTGCTTTTGAATTCGATGAAAATGACAGTTTGTAATTTGCAGTTTTTAACGGCCACTTAAAAGAATTGTTGATCGCACACCACAGCCGTCGGACCATTTTTGTTTTTGCTATTGTTGTTGTTGTTGTTCTCATTGTTGTCGATTTGAGCGTGTACTGTAGTCTTCAGGAGACAATTCTCAAATCTGGTTGGTTTTCACATAAGGGCAGCTTACCATGCCAAGTTACAGCCAGTGAGCAAAAGGTCCGCAGGCCGACCAACGACGGCCTGAGTTGGCCAGCGCACGGCCGTGCGCGGGCCAACGCCGGCCGCCATCGACCTGACTGAGAAGGGTTTTGCTTATTTGTATATTCCAAGTCCGCTCCTTCACACCTTCGTTCATTACTGAGATCTATGCTTCGTTCGTATGCAGATTGATTTTGAACGTGGAGAGAACGGCACAGGCCCGGCCCTGATCAAAACCGAGTACCAGAAAGGGGAGGGCGCTATGCGTTACGAATTCTGGGTGCACTGCATCTTCATGGTCCTGGTCCCCTGGTTCACCGTCTTGACGCTCAACATCACAATCATCACAAAGGCAAAATCGTCATAATCATTGTGGGATCAGCGGAGCGAAAACTGTAACCCTTTGCGTGTCGGTAGCCGGTTTTAGTCGCGATGATTCGTATCGGAATCATCGCGTCTAAAACCGCTACCGACACGCAAAGGGTGAATTTGACCTCAGACATAAGGGTCTGTGTAGTACACAAGGGTTTGTGTAGTAAACCCCTGCTACCAGTAACTTACAGTGATAGTCTACTTGCAAATCTGTTGGTTTGTATTTAAAATACGGTGCCTGTCCTTGCACAATGTGATACGTGTGTGTGTGTGTGTGCGCGCGCGGGCGATCGCAATTGCCAAATATGCAATATGGTTTTATATTAACTTAATTAAATCATTGTCTTACTTGTGTGTTTTAGATTTCTGTGAGCCAAAGGAAATTTAATGGAAATAAAGTTCATTTAAGTGCATTTGAATTCAATAGATCAACATAGTGCACCTTACATGACGATCTGCACAATGCAAGACACAATCTGTTGATCTACACTGACGAGCAAAAGGAAATCCGACATTTTTTTAATCATCGGAAACACAAAAGTGTTTCCGATGATTCCAAAAAATGTCGCATTTCTTTTGCTCGTCAGTGTATGTACATATATTATCTTACGTTGTATAATCAATATATTGTATCGTACACCTTACAGATCATCAAGACGAACCGCAAGATGAAGGCCAAGAAGACGCAGGAGTCAGCCGACAAGTGTCGCCGCGCTGAAAACCATATTACCCGCCTGCTCCTGGTGGTGACCTTCTCCTTTTTGGTGATGATCGGGTTTCAGTGCATCGGGCAGTGCTTCTTCATGCTTATGCCTGTCGGGGTGAGTTTGCAGAGATAGTTTTACTTCAGGAGGCTCATGTAATCAAGAGCCCATGCAATTCGCCTGGGCTCACGAAGCTCTACGCCTTTTCCCAGTAAGCAAAGGATCTCAGGCAGATGGCGGCCTCTGTTGGCCCGCGCACGGACGTGCGCGGGCCAACAGAGGCCGACAACGGCCCGTGGGATCACTGCTGACCGAATCGCTGTCCAAGTTCTTCGTTTGAGTTCTGCTTTCTGGTGCTGATACGATTCTGGTTCTTCATGCTTCTGCCTTTTGAGTTAACCGAGTTTGCGAAACATACAATTTTTTTTCAGCAAGAGATATATATCCTCATGTGCATCTGCAAGTAGCAAGTATCCTCATGAGCCTCCGCACTGTGCGGCTCATGAGGATCTGTGCTTCTTGCAAAGTATCCTCCTGTCGTTCAATTCTTCATCACAGTGCATCTGCATGATGGTGTTAGTTTGTATAGAGAAAAGACTTTTCGAGGCCATCACTTCTGTCCTAACTGGATGGGATCACTTATACATGTACCATTAGAATACTGGAATGTATACAGCTTGCTCGCTTTTTTCCGATCATGTGTAACAAGGCTGTCTCAGTTCACTCGTGTTGATACGGGTTGTGCGATCTCCTCCGTCCGCAGTTTTGACTGCCGCTTTGCTGCAATTCCCCTTAACAATCGGCTGGTGAGGGTGGGGGGGGGGGGGGGGGGGTAACCCACATTTTGTGCGGCCATCGCACCACTTCGAAGAGAAAAGAATATGTCGATTCTGAGGTTAAAACATTTCTAAAATATCCAGTAATTTAACGGCCAAAAGTGTAAAATGCAGAGTAGAACCCATTTATATTATTATTTCGGGTGAATACCCTTAATCAAAATTAGACAAATAAACAAGTATAGAATTCAGTCGCCACTCATCTTGTCAGCGAAGAAGCAAAGTCCAAAAGCCGTTGCATAAATAAACTAAATGATGCCTGACATCCCGTTACTCGACATAAATCAAAATTGCTCAAACTGTCAAACTATCAGTTAAACTGACCAAGAGTGATTTATTCTGCGTAACGGAGGATCAAGGGATAACTTAACAGTGAGGTTTCGTTTGAAACGATTGACTTCCAACATCGAACGAGAGAGAAGTCAAGGCGGATCGAGAACCAACGTGTAAGCATAGACAACACTCCGAACACCTCCAAGAGGCATAGATCCTCATGAGCCCGAAGGGCTCATGAGGATCTATGCCTCTTGGAGATGTTCATAGTGTTGTCTGTGCTCCTGGAATACACTGGTTATCCGAAATGAATTCGTTCTCGTTCGGCATAAACGTAACCTCCCTAATCTCCTTTGTCGGAGCGGTGCCCTCTGAACACCGGCGCTGTACTATAGCGACGGGCTCCCAGGTGCAGCTTTGACCGTTGTTTTACGTCGGAGATCATTTCCCTATCGACGGTATTTTGTTTTTGTTGTTAACTTGTATTTTCATGTACTAGCTTTAATAGTCAAGTAGGAACTTAACATAAGAACATATAATAGTGTGTTCAGGAGACATAGGGCTGTCTTAGCATTCTGTTTTTGTCAGGGATGTTCGGGTCGGGATGAGGCAACTGGCGCCGGCCATTTGATGCCTTGTCGACGGGCTTCACTCGTCCCGAGTCATTGTCCATTGTGTAGCTCTGTTATTGTAATTTGTGGAATAAGCGAGTGAGTGAATGTGAGCAACACCTGAGGTGGCAAGACAAATTGTGCTATAGCAACAATAAAGTCATCTTGAAACATCATCTTATATAATTATGTCACTTCGTCCATGACGTCTGTTTACAATGTCCCCCATTTGCTTTATGTTTCAGTTTGACCACAGAATCATTGACGAGTCGTACGCTTTCGCCAAGCTCGGATTCGTAGTCAACTCCTCCATCAACTTCATTTTCTACTGCCTCAGCGGGAGGCGATTCCGCACAGAGTTCCTCATTGTTCTTGGCTGCCGCCCGCGCGCTCGTGCCTACTCCTCGCACTGCGATCGCTCCTCTGGCACGGCTACCAGTGGCACAGGCACTACTGGCATCTAGGCTCATTTGGCTCTGTTGTTTCATAAGTCTGCCGTTAAAGGTATATCTTTCTTTTTCTTTTTTCTTTTTTTTTTTTTTTTCTTCTTTTTTTTTTTATAGAAAAACGAGATTTTCATTGTATAGCAATTAAAATATCGCTGTTTTCAAAAATAGACACATCAACTTTTACCATATAACTGCAAAGTTATCCGGACAAGCGGTACGGATATTTTTTATATAGAGTATATAGCACCTTATATATGTACTCTATATGTACTCGATATACGAGAGTTATATGTTTATAGCACGGTACGTGTCATCCTCAGTATACATATCGCGATACCTCGGAGCCCTATCTGCCCAGCGAAGGCATTGTATTACAATGAAAATCTCGCATTCACAAAATGTGGACTTACGGCCATTTGCTTTCACCGGGCGGATCAGCTTTGGCAGAGTAATTCTTCTACAGCGGTTGCGAATCGAGGGAGACAACCAGTGTGGGTTCAACCTTAACAGTTCAAGGGTGGTTCCAAGTTACCTTGGCGCCTGCCCAGGCGCCAAGGTAACCTGGAACTACCCTTAAACTATTTTGCTGGTCCATCTCCAGTTAATGTAGCGCTGAATGTGTTTTTTCTGGCTTGTGAGAAAAGAAAAAAAAACAACAACACAATAGTCTGAGAAAGCCAAAGATCCTCAAGCCGACATCAGCCTTAGTGGGCACGGATGGGCGCGGGCTAGTTTAGGCTGACGTTGGCCCGAGGATCTTTTTCTCAATGAGTATCTACTTGAGAGCCCGAGGGCTGTCTGCGCTTTATCGGATTTCGCGATATATAACAGTTCGCGTAATACTGAGGCTGACGAGTGTGTACTCTAGCCTCATTTTCACCAGACTAAAAGTGAACTTTAATTTCTTCAACCTCTTCATTGCCGAGGAAAGAAATTAACACGATCCAACTGTTGTTGGGAGTCGTTCTTTTCAAACGAAACCTCACAAATAACAAAGAAGAAGGCACGGCATGTGGTTATGCTTGTGGTGCTGAGTGACGATGTCAGCTCGGCTGGCATTTCGTCATGTGGCTCTCACGCATGATCAACCAAACAGGGATCAATATTGCGTACGCTACAAATCTGGGTCATTTTGGCGTCACCAGTAGTGTAATGGCCGGAGAAGAGGGGATGGTGGTGGGGAAGGGGAGGAAGAGGGGGGGGGAGGCGTCTGGCCCCCTTTATAAAAAAAAAATGTACTGTATAAGTGCTAGAGTGTTCCCTGCCTCAACACCACCACCACACACGCCCCACCCTCACCTCACGCCTCCTCTCTCTGTCTCTCTCTCGACCCCCCCCCCCCCCCCCCCCGATTTTCTTTTTAGGAAAACTTTTTTTTTTTTTTTTTTTTTTGGGGGGGGGAATATTTTTAGAGAAAAAATATCATAC
>BTPG01000006.1:72081731-72124912 GCA_036245525.1 Semisulcospira habei
AAAGCAGTAACCGAAATCGGCAATAACCTCCAAAAAGCACACCAAAATATTGTCATCTTCACAGATGCCCCCTCTGTGCTCCAGGAGTGGGTTGCATGTAGCGTGCTTAAATATAGTGTGTTAAGCTCGCTGACTTAAGGTCTTTCTTGCTTAGTAAAGCTCTTGCTTAGTGCGCGAGTGTTTTCTGTTGCATGGAGCGACTTAGCGACGTGCGTAGCTCCGAACGAGTTCTTAGCGAGCGGGGATAGGTTATTTATAGCTTATGGTGGGGTTCTCCCCTACGTCATCATAGATTGTAGAAATCGGCCAATAAAAACACACGGTTTTCGCTTCTTCTGACCTAACGGAAACGAAGTAGACAAAACGCCGGTAAAATGGCGGCGATGGACAACAAGAAGTCAAGAGAGAAAGAATGGCAAATTTTTCGTGCAGGCAATCCTGCTTGTCAGTCGAATGTAGACGTACATTAGTTAAGGAGTACCGTGTAGGCTTCCATAGTATGAGGATCTATGTCTCAAGTCTAATGTAGATGTACATTAGTTAAGGACTACCGTGTAGTAGGCTCCCATAGTATGAGGATCTATGTTTCTCTGACAACGGCTGGTGTTGGGTTATACCCATCGGTGTGCAGGGTCAGTTGAAATCAGTTATGCAGACTCCTCACCAATAATTCCCAGATGTCCGTGAGACGAGGCTGGGTGGGGGTCCGTGCGTTCCCACGTACATTTCGTGTTCCTCCTTCTCTATCCTAGATGGAAGGCTGTTTGTGCCACAAGGCAGCTAAGAACTCTTCCTCAGCTAAGCACGCCGCTACGCACGGGGGGGACCGTCCTTAGAATTAAGCACGCCACTAAGCTCGCTCCAGCAGATAAGCACGCTCATGCAACGCACATTTTCAGCTAAGCTTGTGAACTTAGCGCTAAGCAAGAAATTTGCGCGCTAAGCAAGCATATGCAACCCACCCCAGGCCCTGCGGAACTCCAAGGAACAAAATGAGCTCATCTCCGCTCTGTGTCAGCTGAACTCTCAAGTAGACCTCACACTCCAGTGGATTCCTGCCCACAGTGGAATCCACGGCAACGAAACAGCTGACCTACTTGCCAAAGAAGGCGGACAGCTGTATCAGGAAGACAAACAGGTCTCATACCAAGATGAAAAGACCATCATCAAGACCCTTACTGCACGGAAATGGTTCCAGCAGACGGAGATGTGCCCCTGTGACACTGCCTCAATGACTGCTGCCCACTTGCTCCAGGACTGCCCACTTCAGGATGCTCTGAGATGTACCGCATGGCCGGACGAGACACCCTTCCGGCAGAAACTCTACGGCGACCTTGCGGACCTGAAGAGGACAGCAGCATTCGCGAGGGCCACAGGTGTGGATGTCTAGAGGAAGCGACCGAGGAAGAAGAAGAAGAAGACATAGATCCTCATGAGCCCCCGCAGTTGCGGGGGCTCATGAGGATCTATGCCTCTTGCTTAAGCTACCTCGTATACACGTTCTTCGGACGGCTAGGGCACCTTGGCCTTTAATAAATGAGAAAATCAGTGACACAAACCCGCATCCACTGGCAGCGAAAGGGTTTGTTTCCCGCGCCTGTGCGAGATGGATCGGCCGTCATTGTTTAAGGGTAGTGTCTGGTAAGCTTGACTCCAAGTTTTTCAGGCACCACCATCGAGTTATCACGGTCAGACGACCCAGCATCTCTTGCAGCACTGCCAGAAAAATTAATCACAACGCAGGTGAAAGAGGTACCGAATGCGCAAAAGGCCATCGGACCGACGTCGGCCCGATGGCCTTTTATCGCATTGGGTATAGACCCACATTAGCCCCGCAATGCTTTTGTCTTCTTATGAATCACTGAAATAAGTGTACACACGGAAGACAATTTAAGAGGGAAAAAACCCGCATCAGATAACATTATCTTCAAAACACCTCAGGCAACAAATCTCCAAAAACACTCAGGTAAACAATCTTCAAAAACACCCTCTCGAGAGACCGCAGGTAACAAATCTTTAAAATACTCCTCAGGGTAAACAATCTTCCAAAATACCGCAGGTAACAAAACTTTCAAAACACCTCAGGTAACAAATCTTTCAAAACAGCTCAGGTAACAAATAAATCTTCATAACCGGTAACATATCTTCAGGCTAACTAAACCCATTCAGCCTCGATTCACTACAGCCGCAAGATATGGATCAACCGTGATAGCTCATAGTACAAAGGTGGCCGCCAGAAAAGTACCAGGAGGTGTCAAGCTGGTCTGGCACCACGGTCTTTTGGCTTTTCAATGGTCGATTTTTCTCTTGTACTGTAATTTAGGCTCCCACCTCCTCCGACCCCACCCACAGCTCCTTTAGAGGACAGCTATTTTTCCCCTTAGCTGCCAGCAGACACAGCTAGTGTATGAAATCATTGTAATCCATTGTAAGCCGTCAAAGGAACATAGATACAACGTGATCTCAGCAAAAGGTTTAGACCCTCATGAGCCGAGCCCCCCCATCCCCCCACCCCCCGCAACTGCGGGGGCTTATGCGAATCTGATACTTTTTGCAGTTGGGTGGTGTTCTCGGCAGTGAAGGGGTTAACGTTTGGAGGAATGTCGAGCTTAGGGCTCAGTGTGTTTAACCGAAGGGCAAAAACTTGATTCACCGTACAACTTATAAATGTGAAAAGTATGTTGTAAATTTGTGTGAATAAACCACGTCGCATTGCCGTTGAATCTGCCGCGTGGCCTTTCTGATTTGTTATGCTTGTTCAGCCCCAAGTCATCGGTGTGTGTGTGTGTGTGTGTGTGTGTGTGTGTGTGTGTGTGTGTGTGTGTGTGTGTGTGTGTGTGTGTGTGTGTGTGTGTGTGTGTGTGCATGATTTATGAGTATGCAAGGTGCGAGTTCTTCAAATAAACTCTCTACTTGGATTATTTCAAAGCATACATCATATACAGAACAAATCAATGTTTACTTTTAGTTATTTCAAAGAGCAGAGAGATTGGAATGAAGCTGAACAAATCTGCGAAAACTCTACTTATCCAAATGACGAATAAGTAAAACGACGGATAAGTTTTCTTGTCTGTTTTTAGTCGATAAAAACTGACGTGCAGTTTTACCACTTCTGGTTCAGAACGTCTACTGTATTCTTGTTATTAATGAATAAGCGATTTGCTGGATATGGCTGTGTCTTCTAACACTGATACTGCACCCACTCACGCATGCGCACACACAGGAATGCCTTGTGACACTCACACATAAGAAGTACCCAACGGAGAAAGAAACACGCGTAGAAAAGACGGGTACAATGAAGTTGCCACATTCTTTCTGCCAATGAAGATAAGTAGCGGCTAATCTCTCTGTTTGTTTGTTTGTCTATTTTGACAAAGGGTATTTACCCGAAATATTAATAAATTGTGTTGTACCCGTCTTTTCTACGCGTGTTTCTTTCTCCGTTGGGTACTTCTTTGCATATTACACGCTTGGCAGTCACCTTTTTGGTCTGGATTGATTTACTCACACATAAACATCACCATGTTCCCTCTTTTTGCGTCATCGTTTCGTGGATATCGTTTTATTTTGGATTTTTTTTTTTACATTGGATTTCCTGTTTCCGCTTTGATTGTTGAGTAATACCCTCCAGAGAATTCAGCCTGAGACAATGAAATCAGCTTCTCTTCCGATCATTTTATCAAATGGTCTTTACTTTATGCGTCACTTCTTATGATATGTATGTGTTCACTTTAAACTAACTATGCGACCGTACAAACCTGTTAGGTTGATTTCCGGGCATAGCTGCATGTTTCACTCAAGGACAGATTAATTTAAGACACATGACTGTGATGTAGCCCCTTAGTCCCAGATCACATTTTGTGCTAGTGGGACATTAAAATGAAGAAAACAACAACATGTAGCCCCACAAAGACCGTTATATCAGATCGCCAGCTACTTTTTGTTTTGCTCGAGGACTTAGAGTTTGGAGCTATAAACAACTTTTACCTCGGCTCTGACCTGACGCTTGGTGGAGTTGAGCGGCGTTACGCTTCAGCGGTAACACGGACACAGAAGTTATAAACGAAATAACGACCGTAGCCACTCGTTTGAGGCATTGAAATACTTTTTTTAAAATATCGGGTGTTGATATTCGTCAAACAGTGTTCTGCAATGTTTAGAATGTTCCGGGAGTGGCTAAAGGCCTTTAACTCATAAAGCCCGGAGGATGGAATTCTCACATTTTGGGGAGTATCCCCCAAGGTGCACGACACAGTTCTGGAGAATGATCGACCATGATAGTTCAAGGGTGGTATCGGAATAGCTTGGAGCTTGTAGGCGCCAAGCTATTCCGACACCACCCTTGAATTATCATAATCGATCCACACCCTGACGCACAATTGCGATTCTGCTTAGACCTGCAGCCCACCACCTTTCGAAGTGTGTTTTTTATTTTTATTTTTTAAGTTGTTCCCGCATGTGTCAATTTGATTTAAAATTCTGACATAAATCTGCAAAATGCCAATGTAAAACGTGACTAACTCTGACTGATATTTTGAAGCATAAGTGAGCCAAAGGTACGTAATTGTCTGGCGAGAATGCATCATGAGTTAGGCTGACGTAACCGAATTTGAATAATGTCCAATCAACATCCGACGGTATTTCGGATGAAATTTCAACATGTCTGAAACATCGTAGAAAGAACACAGACGTACGTAAAATCTATTTCAGATGAAATTTCAACATGACGTGACTGAAACTGCTTAGAAAGAACACATGCCTACAATACTTGGAATACCCAACGGAGAAAGAAACACGCTTAGAAAAGCCGGGTACAACACAATTTATTAATATTTCGGGTAAATAACCTTTGTCAAAATAGACAAACAAACAGAGAGATCAGCCGCTACTTATCTTCATTGGCAGAAGGAATGTGGCAACTGAAGGAGGTGACGTAAAATCAAAGAAAAGGAAGAACAAAAGTGCGGGAAAAGTAAAAATGACGTCAACGAAAAAATCATAAGAGAGAGACTCGGAGAGAAACTGAACACGAGAGACAAGAGTGTCAAGTGTGGAAGCGCGCGCGGCAGGAGCGAGCGAAAGGGAATGTGTGTGTGAGGCCAGAGAGAGATGATGATGAAGATGAATCTTTATTTATTCAGGATAAAGCATTTAGGCAACTCAATGCCTGTCTTCAAGCTGTCCTGTAAACAAACAACATAACAGGAAAATAAGCAGAGCATGCAAATAATAACAATAATAATAATAAGAAGAAGAAGAAGAAAAACTACGGGGAAAAAACACAATAGGTGAATTAATGAAAGGAAAAATAAATTGGTATTGGAGAATTAGTAACTGCCACCAACACAAAAGCAAGGGAAATAAATGAGTAGGCCTGCATAGCATTAATATTATACTCAGCTAAGACAATGTCAAAGAATCAGCAGCATCAAGAGCATATAGCGGACACCGACAAGACAAAGGATTATCAGTTTATAAATGTAAGGAGAAAGAGAAAATATTTGACGTTCACCACCCTTGAGAGAGATTTGAGAGAGAGAGAGAACGAACGGGGATTACCCTTGGGCACGATGTAGGCTGAGTATCTAATACTGACACAAAGCCTGCTAAACACCAACCCGAAGGCAAACTTTATATCACCTTCAAGTTGAGGACTACCTCGGGGAAAAACGGGAGGACCCCGGGAGGGAAAAACCAGCATTTAGCACGGTACACAACAAGTAATAAGTCATTGAAACAAAGCAAATAATCTAATTCAGTAAGAGAATATAGGTATAAGTGGAGAGTAGGTAGTTGTGAAACCGTCTTCAAGGGTAAACCAACCCCCCCACCCCCCACCCCCCCACCCCCCCCCCCCAAAAAAAAAAAGGGGGGGGGCTGGAAGAGAGAGAGAGAGGCGGGGGGGGGGGGAGGAGGAAGTGGAAGAAGGGTAAGGGAAAAAGCGTAGAGAAAGAGGGAGAGAGAGAGCGGATACAATACTTGGGATACCGAGCACAACAAAATTCCAGTTTTGCGCATTTCAATATTTAGGCCATTTTGGTTCTGCGTGTATATGTCGCTTATGTGCTATCGCAAAAAGCCCTGACAAGATACGACAAGTTGTGTGTGGATCGACCACGATAGTTCAAGGGTGGTGTCAGAATAGCTCGGCGCCTGGGGGCGCCAAGCTATTCTGACACTACCCTTGAACTATCATGGTTGATCTGTCCGCAGTCCAGAATTGTAAGGAAGACCGCAGAAGATATTTCCAAATTTGATCGTGTAGTCCTCAGGGCTTGAAGAGTTTTCCGTTACGCACCACAGTAAGCTGAAAGTCCTCAGGCCAGCGTCGGCCTCAGCTGGCCCGCGTGAGACAACTAATTTCGACGCCGGCCTCAGAACCTTTTGCTCGCTTGGACTAAATTCGTTGTCGACCTCAAGTATGACTTCCGAGTGTCTGGCGTGTACAGCGTTTTGCCCAATTATCTATGTAACGCTCTCTCTAACTGACTTAGAACAGACGCAGATGAAGTCAGAAAGAGGTATAGATCCTCACGTGCCCCGCATCCTGCGGGGGCTCATGAGGATCTATGCTTCTTGTGGATGGATGATGTTCACGGCAAGGGCGTGTTTTAATTGCCCATCAAATTAATTACGTTCTGGAACGATGGTTTTCAGCTGTTTTGCTGTTGGTCTAAGACCATATCCGGGTGAATTTGGAAAACATCCTGTCATTGAATACAGGCGAACATTCGCATTTCGCTTTATTTATTAACGTTATTAATATTAATACTAATAAGTACAGTTTTAAAGGGACCTGCTCCAAGCTATAAATGGTTAATAATTCACAATGTCTCCTTTATAGTCAGTAAGCAATGGTTCTCGGGTCCAGGACGGCCGCAGTAGGCCCGCGCACGGCTGTGCGCGGGCCCACTGCAGCCGTCGTGTGCTCGAAGACGTTTTGATACTGGGGTAAATTTAATGTTCTTAGTATGTTGTACAAAAATTCTGGCGAAAGGGCCAACGTAATTTATAAAGTTCGACCGTAGTAAAATGAAAGACTTTGGCGGCTCTTCTTCTCATTTGTACATTGGAGAGTTCTTCTGTAACGTTCAGCGGGTAGCGGAAATTGAACCTCTGATACAAATGCCTACTCGCATGCACTGTGAAAAGAAGGGTAGATACATCTGAATTTTGAAAAGACAACATCGAAAGTCCGTGGCAGTCAAAAGCCAGCATTGGAACAGATTGCAGACAATGAGTGACAACGTCTACACCCATCCTCAAAGCGGAGGATGTCATTGGGCCTACTTCATCCTAGCCGGACTCAACGTCCGGTTATCACCTTCGTCGGAGAGAATTTAGATCTAAATGCAGGGCCGGATCACTTAGCTTCAAGGGGGGGAGGGGGGTCCAACTTCTTGTTTGGGGCCTTGAACCTGATACAAAAGGCCTCCACGACGCTAGACCTTGCTTCCGCGGGGCCCGAAAAATCAAACAGTGTTGAGGGGGGTGGGGGAGTAGGTGATAGACCTTGCCTCCATTCCAGGGGCCGAGAAATCAAACAGTGTGTGTGGGGGGGGGGGGAGGGTAGGCGACAGACCTTGCTTCCATTCCAGGGGCCGAAAAATCAAACAGTGAGGGGGGGGGGGGAAGTAGGCGACAGACCTTGCTTCCGTTCCACGGGCCGAAAATTCAAACAGTAGGGGGAGGGGGGAGGGGGTAATAGTCCTTACTTCCAGGGGCTAGGGCTTAGCCGTACCCCCAAATATCAAACGACGAGTGGGTGGGGGTAGGGGGGGAGGCGCTCTGTCCTTCGCCATAATATCAACAAACAGGGGGGGGGGGGGGGAAGGGACTTTGTGATAGCATTTTAACAAATTTTGGGTCTTGGGGGCCATGGACCCCCCCTCCCCCCCCCCCCCTCCCCTGCATCCGGCCCTGAAATGTGACAATCAATAGACATAGATCTTAAGAGCCCCTTCCGGAACGTGCTTTAGGCGTCTGCGTGTATTCTAGTGTTCCTGAAATTTCTGTTAAGGTTAATTCAGTTACAAAGAGCTACAGCCGTCCAAAGAGCATGGATCTAAAGTGTCGACAGCAAAAGGCACAGATCTTCATGAGCCCCCGTCTGAGGCGGGGGCTCATGAAGATCTTTGCCTTTTGCAGAAGGATAGATTTAAGGTCGTAGATCCCGGCTCTTGGCCATCTGTCTGGGTCGGAACTGGTTGTGGCCCTTGATAGACCTTTAGGATGTCCTTCACCGGAATTTTAACAGTAGGCCTATGTGACGACGTAAATTATTACAATTGGCAACACGTGATCGTTCCAAATGCAAACTAATTGATACACATTTTACACGGTCAATTACGTTTGACAGGACGTCTGGCTGCATGTGAAAGGAAAAAGAAAGGGTGTGTGTGTGTTAAAATCGTGAAATGTTATTGACGTAATTTTAGTTCTCGTCGGGGGGGGGGGAGGGGGGGGGGGTAACACGTAATTCGTTAACAAACAAAAGTTGCGCGACTTGGAGTTGTTCGAATCTTAATTTTTTTTGTGATTTGCAACAAAAACGAAGTTCTGGTGACGCCGTGATAATAGCCCCACTCAACCTCCTCCCCCCCCCCCAACCCCTCCCCCACCCTCCCCGCCCGCCGGCCCCACCCCCACCCCCACCCCAACCCCCTTCCCCCTTTTCATGCGGCCTTTCACGTAACTAGAGCCGTACAGTATGTGACCTCTGGCATTGCAAATTCAAACTGATGTAAACATTTACACGGAGGACAGAAACACGCTTGGACAAGGAATAGCCATCATTGAACTAATTAATTCAAGCACAGAGATAAATTCACGCACGATTATCTGAAGTTATCGTACCACGGACCCAGACGGGGCCGCCCTAAGGACTTGAAATTAAGGTCAAGGTGAGGTCACCGCGTCCTGTTTCCAGACTTTGACTACTGATTTGGCACCGTCGTAATATTGAGTACTAAAGTGGCGCAATCTGACGACTCCCATTCCGACAGATAATGAGGAAGAGTGGTAAACAGTCCTTAGGCTGAACACCGTCCATTTGCAAGAGGAATAGATTCTCACGAGCCCTTCGTGAGTATCTATGCCCATGGCTTCTCTTCAGTGGCCGGGTCGGCAGAAAATGGCCCATTTATTTCTGACAGTCGAGTTACACTACCGCTGTTTACTTGTACACGTCTGCTCCTGAAACGGAAAACTTATGTACTTTGGATTTAAATTTAGGAAGTTAACGTGGAAGCGGATCTGAATGGAATAATTGCGTTATGCTCGCACGGTGTATTCACGGCGCTTTGGGTCTTTCCGACTGCGTTTATTTCCATGTGACCTCAGGCCGCACTTGTGATGTGGGTGGCGACAGGTTCCACATGCTTATCACTGATGATACTGACACTGTATATGTACGCTTACTATGAGCACTCTTTTTGTCGTTGTTATATCCGAAGTTTGTAATAAGCGAAGTAATTTACGCATACAAACTAAAATCGTGCAGTTGTATCTGTCTCTTGCTATACCCCACATGCTTACGAGCAAACTAAAAGAAATGCGACATTTTTGGAAACATCGGAAATACTTTCCCGCGCCATTGCGCAAAAGAGATCCGGCCGATGTCGGCCACCGTTGCCCCGCGCACGGCCGTGCGCGGGCCAACAACGGCCAACGTCGGCTCGATGGCCTTTTGCTCATCAGTTGGGCCGTTAGTGTTAACACCAGGATATGTATGACAGGAAGTGTGGAATGCGGCCCTGTCATATAGTCCCTAATCACATGGACCTCCGCGGCATCGTCGTATCATCTTCATCATCATGCATAACAGAAAAATGTCGCATTTCATTTGCTCGTCAGAACATATTTGTAGGTAACGACATGTCTTTTTCTGCCCCTTGCCCCCTCCCCGTTACTTTCTCTCTTTTTTTCTTTTTTCTTTTTTTTTTTTTTTTTTTTTTTTTTTTTTTTTTTTTTTTTGTGGGGGTGGGGGGGGGGGGGCAGTGGCCATGGAAAAGTGGTGAAAATTGTTCGTATGTTTCTTGTCAACCACCCCCCCCCCCCCACCGGCACACACACACACACACCCGCCACTTCCACCACCCCCACCCCCACCCCCGCCAACACCCCCCCCCCCTTCCCAACCCCCTAACCCTACCTCCAACAAACCTTACTTTTGATTTCTGGAGATTCTGAAAACCCATGATCTTTTACTATGTCCGAATGACCTCTCCACGCAACCCCCCCCCCCCCCATCCCCCACCCCCTTCGACAATTTAATAATAATAATAATAATAATAATAATAATAATAATAATAATAATGTACATTTAAACAGCGCTTAACCTTCAAATGAATGATGTTCTAAGCGTTTTACAACATCAAAAATCACAGAACAAAAAGTACAAGAAGATAAAAGCTACAATAAAATTAATGTTACAAAAACTAAAGTGACACATATCAAAACCTCACACTCACACATACACACACCGTTACAAGAACAGTTACTGCCAAAGATTGCTAACGCACTGAAAAAATGCATCTAAATATACGCATAAGAAAACAGAGAGGTCTTGAGCAGTGATTTGAAAGCAGACAGAGTTGGAGCATGTCTGACATGGGCTGGACGGTTGTTCCAGGTGACTAGACCGAAATAAGAAAAAGCACGCTGGCCCTGGCTCAAGACTTCTTTCGGCGGCCTAGGAACCCTGAAATACGCGTGTCTGGTGCTGAACGGAGGGATCTTGAAGGCGTGTAAATATGAACCAGGTCGGACAAATATGAGGGAGCAGAACCGGTAATAGCATTGTAACAAATAATTTACTGATCCGACCGCGGAGTATCTCATACTAATGGGCGTTTCAGGTGCTAAAAATCCAACCAGAACTAATACTTTCTCTGCAAACTTGTATAAATCTGCGCAGTCATAAAGGCCCACTACCGCTGTAACTATTCAAAGATATACTTCTGTAACAAACTGTTACGAAACGCTACACACAGTTCTAGTTATGGTTCATTTGGACACAGGAGAATCCAGTTTAGCACAGGTCGTCTTATTATCAAGTGACCTGACAATGACTCCGCTCCCCGATTAATACAGTGCTATCAGTACGAGAAACAGCTAAAAAATAATTTGAAACGCTAACGGCTGCACAGAATAAAATAATAAGTGCGATTACGCATGTGCTGTTGTTGCCTGTCCAAGCTGCTGTTAAAGTTCATTAGGTGTGTCGACAAGATTATAACAAACACAAATTGTGCAGAAACGTGTCTTCGGATTTATGAGTAAGGGTACTTTAATGCTGATAAATCGTATCGAACAAATGAACACTGAACAAAGCACTTCGTTCGATAATTGCTCGTATTCTGATAGTCTCCATTGCATGCGCGTCAGTAAACCCAAAACGAACAGTCAACCGTTTCAGTTAACTCATTCAAAGACGTGCCGCATTTGGATACGCGGCGTTTTGCCGAATATCCGAGTGCGGCACGTCTCGAATTCCTTTGTAACCGATATAGCCCTACTTCTCTACAACAGAAGACAGATCAATTATGAAGTTCAAGGGTGGTGCCAGAATAGTTTGGCGCCTATAGGCGCCAAGCTATTCTGGCACCACCCTTGAACTAGCATGGCCCATCTGTCTCCAGATGACGCCACAAATGGAAGATAGATCGACTATGAAGTTTAAGTGAGCTTAACGCCAAGAGGCGCCAAGCTATTCTGGCACCACCCTTGAACTATCATGGTCGATCTGTCTACTGAACCGTCAGATAGTCTTCAAAGGACATCTCAGTCCCAAATTTCTGAATTTCGACCTCATGGTTCGATGCGTCATTCTGGTCTCTGCAAACTATTTAATCGCAAATCGATGTATCAAATGCACGTCACAAATCGAAAAAGAAAAGCGCCCGCAATCTACTCTAAACGCTCTGTTGATATTTATAATGCTTTACACACCAGTTGAAATATGAAAGAAGTAACGATCGATTGTCGATCGAGGTACGGACTGATATCAAATGCTAGAATTAATAATTTGTAAACAGGAAATAATCCGCGCGCCTCTAGAAGTAAAACAACACCAAGAGACATGCAGCTGTACGAGGCAAACATTCCAGCGGGCTTCCGCAGTCTGCGGAGGCTTACTGATTTGGTTGTAGTATTGTACTCATGTATGGTCCATTTTGCAGACCTTTAACACTTTCGAGACGTGTCGCATCGGGGGCCTGAGGCCGCGAATCCCGATGCGACACGTCTCGAAAGAGTTAACTATCCAACTGTGAGGGTTACTGGATGTTAACCTCTACACTGCCAGCTGACGTAGATTATTTTTCTGCAATTTGTGTTGATTGAAAGCAAAAGAGCCCCAGCCGTCCCAAACAAACAAGGATTCAAAGTAGTGTCAATCCAGACCAAATAGGTGACTGCCACATTCCTTCTGCCAATAAGTAGCGGCTAATCTCTCTGTTTGTTTGTTTGTCTATTTTGACAAAGGGTATTTACCCGAAATATTAATAAATTGTGTTGTACCCGTCTTTTCTAAGCGTGTTTCTTTCTCCGTTGGGTACTTCCTTAAAGTAGTGTCAGCAAGAGGCACAGATCCTCATATGAGCCCTCGCAAACTGCGGGGTTTCATGAGGATCTATGTCTCTTGTAGTTGGATTGTGTTCACTTTTTCTCGACAGTCAACGGGTTTGGCTTTTGGTCGTTGACTGAATGAAAGATGTACGCAGGCCTAATGATGAGTGGCAGGGAAGGGGTTAACCGTGGCACCTCTTTGCCGCTGTTGTTGCACTGCCGACTGTTCTCGTCTCGGTGGTACGGCCATGCTCAAACTTTTCTCGTTCTCACTATATGTGCAGCTTCATTATGAGTTAACGATACCTACAATTTCTGGTAACTCAAAACAATGTACACATGTTTATTTGATCATTAGTAGGCCACACCGGCCGTCTAATTAGTTTTATCAAAGGCGATGCATCTGCAAGAAGCATAGATTCTCATGAGCCCCCGCAGATGCGGGGGCTCATGAAAATAATATATGTTTCTTGCTGGCCGGCTATTTCACTCATGAGAGTATATGTTTCTTGCTGGCCGGCAATTTACACCTGTGTTCTAGTTGTATTGGGTTATACTGCGTTCACTCTATAAACTATTACATGGATAACTTGAATAATATATAGGTTAGCATATGCTAATTCATGAGGACAAAGGTACTGATTATTCCAAAGGCGCGGGCAAATAGAAATTGGAACCCTTCAATAAGATTTTAGGGTTTTAGGCTTTTTTTTTTAATAAAAATAAAATAAAAAGAAAGTACTGTATTTTAGGTTTTTATACTTCTTTAATCAGCAGACATTGCGTACACATAATTATACAGAAAGAAAAGACTAACCTTCATTTGATCAAATAATAACGATTTGCCAATATCATTATTTCAGCTACTGTCCCTAGGTCTTTTTTGCTTAGACTTCCTTAACTCATTCAGCCCTGACACGCCAGAGAAAGACACGGATCAAGCACGATAGCTCAAGGGTGGTGCCAGAATACTTGGCGCCCATAGGTGTTACGTTTGTGGTTGTGTTATTCTTTGATGAGAGCTTGTGTGTGTTAATCATAGAAAATATCCGATATTCATTTGAGTTATTTTGGATAAGAATTACGTACCTTTTTGTAGGATTCATTTTATCTTGCTTGGAGAATCGCGGTCGATTTAATGTTGTGTAGCTAAAATGACGCGTCTATTCGTTACATTGTTGCTGTACTCAAACCAAGGGGAATCACAGCGCTGGACAGACAACAGTTAGATCCCCTGCCCCCGCCTATCAGGCACCCAATCGCCAGCCCACAGAGAAATACGCAGGTATAGAATAAGACAATCATTTCCATTCCAAAGAATGGATCAGGTCTCTTATATAACCCATGTCTTTCTCCGGAACTTAGGAAGTAGGCAGGAGAAACATACATACACAAACATGAAGGTGCGCTACTATATGTGGTCGGGTAAATACCCTGATTTCCCACAGTAGATGCACAGAACATTACACAACAATGTAACGATACAAATTTTGCCTCGAGTTATACATGATACTCACAAACCAGATAGGTGAGGCTAGCGCTGGCAGAATTGTCAGTACTCAAACCAAGGGGAATCACAGCGCTGGACAGACAACAGTTAGATCCCCTGCCCCCGCCTATCAGGCACCCAATCGCCAGCCCACAGAGAAATACGCAGGTATAGAATAAGACAATCATTTCCATTCCTAATTGTTGCTGTAGTCCGACCTCGTTTGACCTAGAACGTTCTCGAAACCCCGCGATTATTCTAGTGACCTCAAATATGACGTCAAAGTTGTAGGCTACATTTCGTAAAATTGCATCGAATGCGTCTAGATGTTAGTCGAAAGCTGTAGTTAGTTCTAGAGTGTTATTTTTAATGAATATTAATACGTTTTGGTTACGTTTTCTTTTCTGATTGGTTGTATTGTGTGAATTTGCTGGATTGTTTTGAAAATCTGTAATTAGTATAAAAGAGCGTGTTAGGAAATATGTGTGTACAATGTATGCGAGACGCAGTGTGTCAAAAGTGTCGATGCATTGTAGAGGAGACAGTGTATCAGTGTTGGTGCATTTGTGGATAGTTGTGCGGAGATTGCATCGCTGCAATAAAATATTGTTGGACCTGTTACTCCAGTGTGGTCTACAACCTTGTGCCACGTGTGACGAGTTGCAGCTGAGTAAGGTTTCTTTACAAGAACCCTACGTGTGTGCGACTGGTGTGATTGTATCATACTGCGACTGCGACTACCACGTAACAATAGGAGCCAAGCTATTCTGTCACCACCCTTGAACTATGAAGCTCGGTTTGTCTCTAGAATTGTAATACAGTCTTTCAGAGGGCAACTTCAAAATCTGGGGATTTCTGTCCTGGGGTAGAATTCCTAGTCCCTTCAGCGCCGAAAAGCATTGCACACGACCCAGCTGCAAGAGGTATAGATCCTCATGAGCCCCCCCCCACACACACACACCCCCACACACACACACACACACACACACACACACACACACACACACCAACCCCCCAACGGCAGTAAACTGCGGGGTGGGGGGGGGGGGGGGACTCATGATGATCTATGTCTTTTGCTGAAGTCACTTTGTCAAGTTCATGATTCTTAGATGGGTGGGGATCATTGACACTGAATTTACAATGATTTCCTAAACACGGCCGGCGTCGATTTGCGGTTAAAGGCCCCGCTACACGTGCCCGGTTTTGAGGCCGATTGCCGATCAATTGTCGAATCGGTAGGTGATCGGGCCGGACTAAAAAACGTGTGTACTGCCACACGTTTCCTGACTCATTTAGCCGACCGGTTTGAACCGAAGATCAAAGTCGTACCTGTTCTGCAAAATGACTGCTAGTTTTGACAGTGATGATGACTGTGCTTGCATTATCAGCAGTTTTGCATCATATTCGGGAAGAGGCGTGCGAAACATCAGCGACAACGGCGGTGGTATTCAATGATCACAACAGGCGTGTTCGGCCATTTGCAAACCGTGCTAAAACGACATGCTTTGCGAGACGCGCTCTGATTGGTTGAAGCTTACGAACGGGACCGATTCGGATCGGAAAAATAGAGCAGGTTCTAGACATCCGATTCCCAGCCGATTGGGACCGGATCGGGTAATTGACGTCATCCGATCGCAATCGGATCGGAATCGGCTTCAAAATCGGGGCACAACCGGCCCGTGTGGCGGGGCCTTAAGGGATTAAAAGTAAACGGTAGCGCAGGAACTCGGGTGTGGCCATGCCATGCCTTCCTCTATCCCTGTGCCTTAACCCCTTAACTGCCGGGGCAAGGCGAACGCTACCCAGCTGCAATAAACATAAGAGTTTATGTCTCTTGTCTCTTTATGTCTCTTGTTAGTTGTATGTTCTTTGAAGATATTTTTGGTCCCAGCTTCATCTGTTTCATCAGGCGAGTGTCGTTCAACGTGCAGTGGCTTCAGACACAAATTTCGTGATCACGGGCGGCGAAGGGGTTATAGCAAAAGTATAAACATATAATGTATAGCTGTCGGCCATGCCTCGGCGCGGATTTTGTTCTTGTGAAGGGATTTACATAGATCTTTTTTTTTTTTTTTTTTTCTTGCAAAGGGATTTACATATCTTCGGCTCCCTCCGACTGTTTCCGAGCACTTCCGAACCACGACTAACTTCGGCTCGCTCCGAGCAATTATGCCTGGCTACATGTTCGCAATGTAGGGCAGTGTTGTAGAAACAGGTATGGCCTACCAGCGACCCTACCCGGTTGCCTGATTTTCTTCCTATATTGATTTCTCTATACCCTATGTAAACACTCTCCATTCACTATTTTAATTTAAATATGACTAATATAGCAATAATATTTGAATCCTTGCCTTTGTTCATCAGGCAATTGACGGGCAATTCATGGGCTATAGGATGTCAAGTTCCCTAACCGGTATGGAAAGTCGATTACGTACCTTGTCAATACACTAGTTTTTAGCCGGATGCGCCAAGTCCATTGTTTCACTGACCCTGCGGATGAGATCGTGACTATACAATAATGTTCATTAACCTTTTTTTTCATCCTAATGCGCTACTGCTTGAAATAAATTTGACTGTGATAGTTCCAAGGGTGGTGGCAGAACAGCTCGGCGCCCCAGGCGCCGAGCTATTCTGGCACCACCCTTGAACTGAAATGGTTTATCTATCTCTTCATCTGTAATGTAGCCTTCGTAGGACGTTTTGCACATTTGAAAACTTTCAGCCTCAGGATGAGATGGTTTAATTAAGAGGGCGGACACCTATATATATACAGTAGCTTTCATTGTCATACATGAATCTAGTCGTGCTTGCGCATTTTGTGTAAGGCAATGATTGACAATTCTTAAAATTCACAGGACCCGTGGTTGACGGCAGCAGCAAAAATCGACCGTGATAGTTCAAGGGTAGTGTCTGATTAGCCTAGCGCCTGCGCAGACACCAGGCTAATCAGGCACTGCTCTTGATCTGTCGCGATCGATTCACTTTCTTGTGCAGTTTGTCAAAGTTACTGGAGTTTCAAGTTATGCCGAGCTGGCTGCTACACAGTAAGCAAAGGTTCTCGGGCCCACTGCAGCCGTCGTGAACCCGAAAACGTGTTGCTACCAGGGTAAGACCATCTCACGGCGAGATCAGAGGTTTGCACATACAGCAGCGTTTAATAACAGCAGGCTTTCAATGCTCTAGCCAGCACACCGGCGTCTTGACCATCTTGTAGAATATCTATATGAGCCCGAGGGGGGCCACTACCCTCGATCTTTTTCATTGCCGGTTCGCATTAATCGGTAATTCTGGCTCTTTTACCGGTTTTTGAAGGCAATATCGGTAAGGAAAGGTGCGGCCGGTAGACGATACCGATTTAAACAGAGAAATGCCGGTTGCGGAGGTAGGAATACTGAAAGTTGTTGGAGAATGCTGGGATATAAAATAAACTGATCTGAGTTAACCGATATTTTTTATGGCAGGCGCTATTTCTGGCCATGTGCTGCTCAATATATATATATATATATATATATATATATATATATATATATATATATATATATATATATATATATATATATATATATATATATATATATATTATATATATATATATATATATATATATATATATATATATATATATATATATATAATATATATATATATATATATACCGGTTGTCAAAACCCCTATCGCGAAAGCTGTATTTCATGGCCAACTGATCCATCACAAACAGTTGATACTGACTTGGCTCGAAACGGCTATTGTACCATCCCAGTGAGCAAAAGTTCATCGGGTCGACGCTGGCCGCCGTCTGCCCGCGCACGGCTGTGCGTTGGCGGAGGGCGGCCAGCGTCGGCGCGATGAACTTTTGCGCAGTGGGATACTGAACCATCAGTCTCTTCAGTCCTACTGCTTGGTACTAATTACCGGATGTCAGTGTCCAGAAAGTGGAGAAAGTGGGTCATATCATTGGCAAGGTTATCTTCTAATCTGAACGCACTGATTTGGTGGTTTGTTTGTTGTTGTTGTTTTTTTGTTTGTTTGGGTTTTTTTTCCTGTTTATGTAGGAAACTATATGTCCGATGAATTCAGAAGTCTAAAACACGAAATAAGGAATAGAAGCTGAAATAAGTGGCCGATCAGTGTTACTTAAAAGGCCAAATCGCTTCCTCCTTTACATGTGCACGCAATGAATGTTAATTTTACGACTAAAAACCGAAATTTTTTCGAAAAACATACGCTGAGATAAATGGCCATTCAGCGAGTCGAAGTTTCTGTACCATTTCAACCGTGAACTCGAAAGCATTCACTATTCAAGCGTCATAGATCGACAGCTCTGGTGAGAAATCCTTCCGCTCCATAAACCAAACACTCGAATGTAGAGTTCTCTGTAGAAACGTAATACATGTAGCTGTAATCTATATCCTGACTCAATAACAGTAATCCAATTACTGGACTTCAGTCCACATTCCAGTCCACGATCATTGACGACTTTTTTCGTACATGCCAGAGTCGATCTGCAATCAGCACAGTACATTGAAACCTATAAGAGTTAGGTCCACTGAGAGCCGCTGTCAGGGGAGCTAATTCACACAGGCTTCCTTATCCTGTGCATAAATCAGTCTTTAGTGCATAGTCACGTGTGACCTGTCAAGGTCAATCTTAATTTCTTCCTATCTGGTTTTCTCTAGTGCAAGGAAAACTTTTAACGGACATGTGCACAACTCTGGAGTTCTACACGGAAATAACCTAATATTGCTAAACACAATGATAACAGTTTACTTTATAAATTGTCTGTTTTCAAAGCGGACTGACAGCAAGGACTGGTAACTACAGGCCTACGTATTTTCTATGAGAATGTTACGTATGAACCCCAGTGGGCTTTTCCTGGATTTCTTTTCTAAAGCGTTAGACCCATCCACTGCCAAGAAAGAGAGAGAGAGAAATAAAATGAAATTAAATGAAATGAAACTTTGAAATGAAATGAAACTTTGAAATGAAATGAAACTTTATTTCTCAAGGATAAACGATTAGGTACATAGACCTTTTTTCAATCGTGTCCTTGCACACGCACTCACACAACACTCACACGCGCGTGATATACAAACCTAATTAAAATACAAATGCGAAACGTTATCATAAAAAAATCTAATTTAGCAGTCACACACTACACACACACACACACACACACACACACACACACACACACACACACACACACACACACACACACACATGCAGACAAAAGCGTCAGAGTGGGTTACCTACCATTTTATGTCAAAATGGGTTCCCATATTTCTATTTATTCTAGGGCTCTGGAATTGATGCGAATGTTTAGAACTCACCTTATAACTAAGCTCTATAACTTAAAATAAAATAGACATTTTCTAGAAACAGAGCCACTAGATGGAAAAAAATGGGTTTCTACCCAATAAAGTGGGTGCCTCTCACACAAAAACTGGCATTACAGTCCAAATGGGTGTCTTCACAACATTAGGCGTCTGTAATAAGGTCAAGTTCATGGAATACTTCTGTTTCACATTATTTTGGGGGGTTGTTGTTTTTTCAACTTAATGTGTATGTGTGCTTTAACATTTTTAACATTGTATGGTGCAAAATTCAATAAACACTGGTCCGTAACCTTTCGATTATGATTTTTACAGAGGAAATCTTTTAAACATTGCTGCGTTTTGTCCTTCTGAAGCAAAACAGTTTATCATGGCATTTATGTGAGAATCAACATAATGTATTCTGGAAATAAATGGACTTTTTTTGGGGGGTTTTGGGTTCTCTGGAGTTTCAGACAAACAGCAACAGAGCATTTTGAATATTAACCTTATCATTCGGAATACACCAGTGTGTGCAACAAGTGTGACTGAAATAGTCCAAGGGTTAGTGCCAGAATAGCTTGGTGCCTCTAGGCGCCAAGCTATTGTGGCACCACACTTGAACTAAAGCCATTGGTCTATGTCCTCATCTGTAAGTACTGTAATGTAGCTTGCATAGAATTATGGCAGTGAACAAATTTGAAGCTTTTAGCCTCAGTATGATGCGGGTCAAAAAGTGTGGAAAAATATGAAAGATAGAAAAAGACCCAGACGAAAAAACTAACACTTAACTTATTCTACCCCAGACACACCACAGCAAAATAAAGATCCACCATGATAGTTCAAGGGTGATGCCAGAATAGCTTGGCACCTATGGGCGCCAAGCTATTCTGGCATCACCCTTGAACTATCGTGGTGCGACTTCAACATTTGGGCTTAACTTATTCTACCCCAGACACACCACAGCAAAATAAAGATCCACCACGATAGTTCAAGGATGATGCCAGAATAGCTTGGCGCCTATGGGCGCCAAGCTATTCTCGCATCACCCTTGAACTATCATGGTGGATCTGTGTCCTGCACTGCAACGCAGTCTTCTGAAGACGACTTCAACATTTGGGGATTCCGGTCTTGGGGTAGAATGAGTTAAAATGACAGAACAGAACACTGACATTAATTAATTAACTGACAACATAAGAAATCACTTGAAACTTCAGCCTTTATTATTGTCTTTCGTCCCCAACCAACCATTCTTCCGTTTGCAGAGTTTTAAATGCTATGCAGTATATTACAAAATGATCCAGCCCCCCCCCCCCCCCCCCCCCCCCCCCCATAATAACACTCTTGTAATCAATCTTATGTTGTCAATGGTTTTCTTATCTTATAGTGTAACGAACGCCTATGGGGCAGGTTTCGGTCGGACGATGGTGTGACGTCATTAGCAGTTGGACCGAATGTACACATGCGAATAATGTAGAGATAAGCATTGTTCACGAGCGGTAATGTACAGATAAGCCATGTTCACGTGCGGTAATGTAGGTGAGCGATGTTCACGTGTGACAGTGTGGGTTCGGGAATAATTGCTAGTTAGAGATGCTACACCAGTCGAGCCGAGCGGTCGTTTTCGCTAGGGCTCTGAGGAAGAATTCTTGCTAGAGAATTCGATAGCTGTATATTGAATACAGGTATTTATTCTTTTATTACCGGTATTTATAATGATCTATAACGCTATTCAGATGAAAAAGAAAGTATTGTTTATGAATTATTATTAGAGTGCAGAAGAGCCATGTTTGAAGGAAATGCGATGGCTCGTGTCAATACTTGTTTAGTCATGTAATTATGTGATATAGTTTATAACTAGGATGTCATGTTGTATTCATTCATATGCGAAGATGTGGGACTGAAATAGGAATAGAAGTCAGTATATATTTAGGTATACCTAATGATGAAATGTGCAGTAATATGTTACGAATTGGAGGTGAGCTGTGATTGTAATATTTGGCTCATAATCCATTGGGTGTAGGTACGTAAAATGTGTGTAAAGTATTAAAGTGGCTATAGGAATTGTGTGCACTGTGTTAAAGTGGCTATAGGAATTGTCATAAGAATTATGCCAATAGTGACTGTGGTATGGTGGCATAAAGAAGACATTTTTCAGAGGAAATGATCTAGAGCGCTCTGAAGAATAATGTGTCAAAGACACATTTAGACTTTTGGGTATAAGAGCGAACATTTATGAGTGTATAAATGTTGTGTACAGCGGGGCCGGTACGGAGCGGACACCCCTGGTGTAGGGCCGATGAAGCTGTCCTGAAGGCATCACGTACGTGACCAGGTGCGGACATCAAGCCTTCATCTCTCCTTCGTCCTACCATCACTGGTGCTACGAGCAGCAACGGTAGCGAAGTAAGCCACAGATTCGTGCTACAGGACCACATGCAGTGTTCCGTCAGTGTAGCTATTGTCGCCTAGCGCCGTTAATTTCACGCCTAGGAATGTTCTAAATCTGTGAGGAGTCATTGAATAGTAATATTCAGTTCGGGAATCTCCGTCAAGTAGTCAATGTGATATTGACTGTGTCGACACTAGTATAAAGAGGAGTCGAGTGACGTCTCTCGAGAGAGACAACGACCTCTACGGTAGCGAGTGAATGTGTGAGCGCTGAAGTTGTGAATAACCTATATGCCACTTGTTAGTTATTGGTGTAGATTGGTTTATATGATGTGAATTGTGTGGTTTAATGTATGTTATGAGTGCGTGTTAATAGTTAAACAGAGGGCAAAGAGATATAACTGTGTGGCCTTTGTCCTTGTTTGTAAGCGCGTGTGTGGTGGATGAAAGAGTCTAGTAAACAGAGATAGAACACCCACCTTTATACAGATTGGCAGAAAGCCCACGCACACACTCATTCCATAAACGTTTATATGTAACAATTTAGTTCAGTAGTACACTAAAAACACCGTCGTTACAATCTTATTATTGTCTTTTGTCCCCAGCCGGCCGTTTCGTTTGCAAATCCAAAGGTTATACAGTATACAAAATGATCCAGGCGTCCATCAGATAAAAAAAAAGCAGGCTATACATGCTGAAACCACCCCAATAATAACACTTGTAATAAATCTGTATGAAACCGAAAATGCAGTGAGTGGCGGGGAACCTCAATTCATTTCTTTTGTAACTTTTTCAGTCTGTTGCGGACGTAATCCTTAATGTTTGTCCAGCGCCTATGTCTAAGTGCGGGCTCTTCTGCCATTGCGTGCTGTATCTCGGCCTTTCCAGGAAGTTTGTTCATGACGAGGTGTCTTGAAACGAGTTTGAACAGCTTTCTCTTCAGCTTACCCCCATGGTTTCCTTGTAAATCTAGCTTTCTTTCGAACAGGAGCTGACGCAGTACTGTCATCATCAAAACTATCTAGATTGTTATCAGGCTCTGGACGTCTTTTCTCCGTCATGCTCATTGATTCCTGTGTTGACTTGCTACTTGCTTCATTCACAGGTGCTGTTCCCCCCGAGACCTCTCTGCCAGTTTCTGATGTGTCTTCATTGTCAAAGTCAATCTCTTCATCATCGCCCAGCTCAGCTCTAATGCAACTCTCAAAATCTGTCATCCCATTGTTAACTGACAGAAGAATCTTTGCCACTTTTGCCTTTTGAAGGACGTCTTGAGGTTGGCGGTAGATATGGCGCCAAAGTTGCAACCTGCTTCCGTAACTGAGTAAATGTAAACATGACCCGTGCTTCTAGGGCATGGGCCTTCAGAACATCATGGCCTCTGTAAGGCCTCTGACCAGAAGGTGTGGCAAAAATGTACTGGGAATCAGCGAGAGCTGGCACTGATTGCCTCATTTGAAGGATTCTGTCCACAGTTGTCATCTTCTTCGTCCGCAAAACGGGAACACTCCTATTAAACTTGCCTCTGATTTCCACTCGCTGAAAATGATTCACCATTTATTTCTCAACCTCTGTGAGACCTTTCAAGATATCTTGATTGGTGATCGATCCAATCTTAGCATTCTGGAAGTCTGACACCTTCATTCTCTGAACTTCTCCCCCTCGTTTTCGGTTGAAAAGTGATACAGCACAAAGAGTTGCTTTAACCACTGTCGGATAATCTTCCGAAACCATCCTTGTCTCAAGAAGCTGTTGGACCTTCCTCACATCTTCACATGATGGGATCAGTTTGGGTTTGTTCATGGTCATTTTCCCGACCGACTGGGCTGCTGTAGCGGACACACAATCATACCAGTCCCCGTTGAAGACAAAGTCAAACCGCTGCGCCTCGGAGAGCTCCTGTCGCCACCTGTCGTCTGAACCCTGCCCAAGCTGTTTGGATGCCAGTGACTGTTTGATCTGTGAACACTTTTTCAAAGCTTGGCCTATGCGCATTGCGAGATTGCCTTTTTTGAACTGATGTGTGTCCTCATCAAAATCTGCTAGCTCTTTTACAGCCAGGACAACATGTTCAAAGCTAGCTGAATTGATCACAGCATTTAAACTTTCGATTTTCATTTCTGACCTCACTCTGATAATCTTTAATAGTCTCCCTAACTCCCGCATCCTGGAGCTGATTTGTCCAGCCGTGTGTTCTTCAATGTCCCTGCGGTCAAATAATCTCTTTCCATACTCAAGAAGCAAGGGGTCAGTTCTGATGAGACGGCTTATCTCATCTCTCTGCCTGGCCAAGACATTGTGATAGAAGGAAAATTCAATGTCTAAGGGTATTGGAAGCATTAGCCGACCACGGCACACCGCGTCCCCTCTCTGATTGGTCTGAAACCCTCCTGGTTTCTGACAGCAACGTTTTGAGTGTACAGAGATCAGTTTTATTTGATAGAGCCCTTTGCAATGGCTACAGGCGAGAAGGTCGTCTACCGTACTAGTTTTGGTGCGATACTTAGGAATCAAACATGCGGATTTGTTTTCAAGAACAGCAACGTTATGCATGTAATCACCCTCATCTTGTCTGATCCATGCTCGACGTCTCTGCTTTGTCCCTTTTTTCATCAACAAAATTTTAGCAACGTCTGCCTTATCTGCATGGACATCTTGTAAGTGCGTGCTCATTTTCAAGACAAGCTTGCCACACAATTTGCATGCATGTTTCTTGTCCTATTTGTACTTTGCTTTCCCTCTCTGCGACACGTGCACACCTGTTTCTTCTGTAAGTGCTCCTTCCCCACTCTTTCCAGCATCATGTTCCTTCTGCCTATCCACATTCTCATTGCCACCCCCTAACGCACACTGCACCTTGCTGGTACTAGCGTCACCGACACCTGGCCACCCCAAACCTGCCACTTTGATGAAATCTAACATAGTCGATACAATACTGTATGTCAGAGATCCCAGCAATTGATGCCGACACACCATCTGAATCCGGTGAGCTCGAGCCAGGAACAAACTCCTCGTCATCACTGCCCTCGTATTGCGATGCGCTTGCACTACTCTCAGTCTGGGGTCCATCGCAGGCTCCCTTTGCCAACTGGAGAAAGAAAGAAAGAAAGATTGAAACCAAAGCTGCATTAGGACAGAAACAGACCAATTTTGGTTTAAGGGGCCTTGCACAAGAATAAAAAGAGTAATCCCATGTATGACCGATTTACATATGTGTGACCTCGGTGACGAGGGCTGGTTTCTGCAGCAGCAAAATCCACGTTTTCTGAAAATGCAAGCAGTTTTCACACATTTGTCAACCCTGCATGACCCTTTGAGAGAGGTCACTCAAATTGGCATGTTTAAAAAGGTCTTGCCGCAAAAGTATCCTTGGGCCAAGCTTGAAGAATGTGGCTTGAATAGTCTCCGAGAAAATGCCACCGTTAACTCATTCTACCCCAGACATCACAGCAGGATAAGGATCGACCATGATAGTTCAAAGGTGATGCCAGAATAGCTTGGCGCCTATGGGCGCCAAGCTATTCTGGCATCACCCTTGAACTATCATGGTCGATCTGTGTCCTGCGCTGCAATGCGGTCTTGAGAGGACAGGGGCAAAATTTAAGGATTTTGTGTTGGGGTAGAATAAGTTAAAGTTTACCATGGACGACGGACGGACGACCAGTGGCCCAGAACATAAACTCACTTTTGCTTCGCACACACGCCAACCAATAAAATGAAGATGATCATAGAATCACTTTACTTACCAGTTTGTAATTGGGAGCATTCCGCTGCCGTCCATGCACCCTCCTACCAGACGCACCCTCTGTGGCAGAGGCTGGGGGGGCTATGACGCTGCAGCTGACTAATTTGGCCATGGGCCTTGGTCATGTACCAGGAAGGGGCGTGCTTGTCCACTTCCATAGATCCCGATGGGTTTGGACATCCTGCTGCCATCCGGCGCTGGGTGTGTGCAGAAAGTCCTGAGCCGGTGTGACCAAAACGGTGTTGCTGCAAACATGTCCAATACAACCATGTAAACCAATTGACATTTTGAATCAGATCGATTGTACATTGCTTAACGTCCCGACAGCAACAAGGCTTTCTCAGGACGTGCCTGCACTGCTTGTGAAAAAAAAAACACCTAAACAGAACATTGAATGTATTTCGCCAGCCAGTCAAATACGTTAAATAAACCTAACACATGGGGCCTAAATAAAGCTAAGACCATTTAGCAACACACATCCAATATCAAAAGCTACAGGCAGTGCAGACAGTAGAGAGAGTTTTAAAAAGGCAAATACAGGTGAATGGACAAAGGGTAGACAGAAACACATGCCCCAGAATAGAGAGAAAAACCCACCCTGTGGGGCTGACCAGGGTGACCCTGGGAACTAAAAACTGGTAATACAGTAAAAAGCGACACTTCAGTTGCACAATCCGAAAGACCTATTTGTGGACGTTTGTTCTTCGAATTGCGAGGCAGTTTTGCGAACGAGTATTGAAATCTGGCGCCATTTTTTTTTAAAAGTCAACTCATACTGTGCATGCATGTGTCAAGTTACTTTTCGATCACTGACAATCACACATGTCAGAAAAAAGAAACAAAATCGCGTGGCAGATTGACCTTGTAATGGTGTTATTGAACGAATTCCTTTCATTGAAGAAGAAAGCTTTTGTTAAAATCGTGGGGTTCTATTATCATTTACTACAAGACTCAACGGTCAGAGAGGAAGACACGGACCGAGCCACGGCTGAAGCAGACGCCTTATTTTTCTGGGCCAAACGGGTATCGGGGATTGGAGGCATCTCTCAGTTAAATAACTGCACTGAACAAGTACATTTGGGCGTGCTCTTAACTAAGAAATATTGCATAAAGTACCTCTGCAAACGTGAAGAATGGCCAGCGGTGGTGACGAAAGACGTTTTAGGAAAGGCAAGGGAAACAAGTCCGTTCATCGGTGTTGGGCTAACCAATCAGCGATCATCAAGTTGATCTGAAAACACTCACTTCCGTGTCAACACACAGGCCCAGGGCATCGCCAAAACACAACATGAAGTAAATCTGGGGAAATGGGGACATCCTATTTTGATATTTTTTTGTTGTTGTGACTTTTGAATGAAAGATAATGCAGAAACAACCCTCAGAAAAAATGGGTGCCTGACTTGGTCACCCAGCATTTTACACACACCCATTTTGCATAAGGATGGTAAAGAAAGTCACTCATTTCAGTGGTTTCGTGTACGCACACACACACACACACACACACACACACACACACACACACACACACACACACACACACACACACACACACACACACACACATACATACACTGCCGAACCTGACTTAAACATGAACTTTAAAAACTTAGTTTAACAGCAACAACAAACTCCACAATATAACTCGAGGCGCTCGAGTCACACCAACACAACTACACAACTGACCTATGGGCTCAAATTTCTTTCAGCTGCCGAAATAAGCGGGCTCTGAAGTTGGACAAAGACGGAGCCTCAGTAATGTCGGAGATGAGAGTCAGAGTTGATGCAAGAGGCTTAGATCCTCATGAGCCCCCCGCAGTGGTGGGGGCTCATGAGGACCTATGCCTCTTGTTGAAACCACGTATGTTTATCCGTTTGACGGCTGAGGATCGTTGACGTTGCGGATTTCGAGAACACAATTTGTGTCTCTGGCAGCGAAGGGGTTAATCGTTTCATTCTGACACAAATAGGCGAACAAAAAAAAAAACAATAGCAGCAGCAACAACAACAACAACAAGAAACAACAACGGCAACGGCAACAAACACTCATGACCATCGGGTCCATAAGCGTATAACACTTTACTTGCTGAGAGGACACATACAGGCCAAAGAACAAAATAATTGCTGTACTGCAGCTGGAAAGCCATGCCAACTCAACTGTTTTATTGCGCATGTAACCGATTGATGCCCGCGCAGTGAATAAACAATTTGTTTGCGTCATTTCCTTCCATGACTAGAACGGGACCGTGACAGATATTAATGTAAATCGTAAACTGCATTAAGCGTGAACCCGATGGGGCTGCCGAGAAGAGTCGAACACGATCCAACTGCAAGAGACATAGATCCTCATGAGCCCCCCAGTTGCGGGGGGCTCATGAGGATATATGCCTTTTCCTGACGTCACTTTAAATCCATTTTCCCGGGACGGGTTTGGGCTCCTCGGTGTTGAACTGACGAAAGTTGCAGAGACACAATCTGCGTCAACAGGCAATGAAAAGACTTAAGCATTTTGTTAATTGCATTTCGGAAAATAAAAATAAAAATCTAATTGCACAGAAGTCGGCGATATATACGGTAGACTAACACCGTGCGACCTTTATAGAAAAGATAACACGGATAACTGACTCCAGCAAAAGGCATAGATGCTCATAAGGATCTATGCCTTTCGCAGACGCGTCGCAACAGAGTCGAGCCACTTGAAATGCCGCCTCACGATCTCGCCGGTCAAGAGCACGTGTCCAGTGACTTCCGGGCGCGCGCGCAGCAACGCTGTCTGCCTACAGGCCAATCAGAACCGCGATCGACTTCGCGGCAACCAATCACGCGCCTTGATTACGTACATGCTAAAGGCGCTGTCGGAAAAACAATGGCGTATATAATCCACGCGAGCGTGACAAAATCGTCAGTGTCCATCGATTACGAAGAGTTTAGGTGTGGTGGGTTGAGTTTTCGCCCCAACTGCTTCTGTGATCGAAAACGAAATTCTGAATTTCAACTGTCTAAAGTCAACAGTTCATACAAGTGTGGGTAACAAAATACAACTCGAATTGTAAGTACAGTGCCAATTTATCTATTATTTTATGTTGATGTTTTGCACTAATAACAAATGTGTACTATTTTTTATGTAGCTTGCTGTTGTCGGGGTGGGAGGGTGGGGGCGAAGGGGGGGGGGGGGGGGGGGGGTGTTCCCATCTCAGAAAAACAGAATGGAAAAAAAATGAGGGTAATAGATCGACTGTTAATGGACAGCGCCTGGTTGACTATTAATTTGACTGTTGTTGCTTATGTTTTGTTGTTGTTGCTGCTGCTGTTTTCTTTCCGGTTTTCTTTCTTATTTATTTAGTTAGTTAGTTTTTTCAAGGCGTTGCCTGCCGGTTTTTTTAAAAGGCCATCGGGCCCGGCCGACGTCGGTCGAAGTCGACTGTGGCCGACGTTGGCCGCAGCATCTTAGCGCACTGGTTAGCACTTTTATGTCGAGCTGATTCCTGCGGAAAGCCTGGGAGAAACCAGGAGAATAATCTGGCACATCCTTTGAGAGGAACCCCCGGCGGACCGCCCGAACTATCCCCTTCACTGCCGAGTGAGAAGGTGAACACGATCCCTCTGCAAGAGACATAGATCCTCATGAGCCCCCGCGACTGCGGGGGCTCATGAGGATCTATGCCTCTTGCTGAGACCGGTTTGTGTTCACGTTTCTTTGACGATGTTGGCTCTTGGTCGTTGAATGAACCCAGATTTCATAAACAAAAATGTACGTACAGTGGCATGGAAGGGGTGAAACAGAGGTGACGATAATCCGACCGTACGTCGGAACACGGTCGGGCACCTCACACCTCGGTCAGGCATTGTTGGCATGCGTTTTATTGTTGTGCCACGGGCGTCGCCTGTCACACAGAGTTTATGTTCAGAGATGACGCAAACGGCAGTGATCCAGTCACTGTTTCTAAGCGGAGGCGGAACCTGACATCGGATGTTGTGCAATTTGACAGTGCGTCAGCTGTCTTTATATCATTTCCACTTTTATTGAATCATCAAGATATTTTAGGGCTCGGCGTCATGCTTTGCTGTCCGTTTTCCAACATTCAACCCCTTCAATGCTGGAAAAATGCGAAAGCCACCCAGGTGCAATAGGCAAAGAACCAGATACGCCCTGCAGACGTAGGGGCATGTGGTGTTCCTCGCCCCTTGTGCCCTTCATTTATGTCTATGTTCCTTCAGATGATGGAGGTACCTTTTCATGTACCATGGTGTCAAGGAAAAAATCTGTGTCCACTGGTAGTCAAGCCATTAACCCCGTCACTGCCACTGGACGCAGATTGTGTTCTTGAAATCGTAAATTTAACCCTGAGGATCCCCAGCCGTCCAAGAAACATGGACACAAAGCGGTATCAGCAAGAGGCATAGATCCTCATGAGCCCCCGCAACTGCGGGGGCTCATGAGGATCTATACCTCTTGCAGTTGGGTGGTGTTCATCTTGTCTCGGTAGTGAAAAGGTTAAATGGCGATACCAGGGACCCAATCCGGTCTGTTTTTCAATCTTCTGCGTGTTATCATTCTTTTTTTGTCTTTCTTCCAGCTCAACATTGACCAACCAGTAACCGCCAACCCAGTAACGACAACTACATCAAGAGAGACAACTCTTCAGTACACTTTACCACATCCCACACGGTACATTTTACCATCAACAGGAATTAACTCTTCAATAATTTCATAAACATCAACTCGCCAACTATCAATACAGGCAACTCAGACCAGAAGCGGCAAGTTTTCACTGTCATTATCTCCAGTCCCTGCAGTTTCACAAATAAAATAAATTCCCACCATGGCTGACCTGACCACAGTTCTTCAGATCGTCAACTCCGCCACCTCAGCCCTTCTCGGAAATGACGTCACACCCAACCCCGGGTCAGATGCGAGCGGAAGTGGAGGTTCTGCCGTCAGCGGCCATGAAGGTCACGGGGTTTCCAGAAACCCGTCTAGTGACGATGTAATGGCAGAGATGTTGAACATGGCGAAGCGGTTTCACTGGGGGGCATCCGTAGTCATCGGGCCGGTCTTCGTGGTGCTTGGGCTGATAGGCAATCTGCTCTCCATCATCGTGTGGTCACAACGCAGCATGCGCAGCTCTACCGGCAGATACCTCACCGCGCTGGTAAGTCGTCGTCGTCATCATTTGAGAGAAGAAGGGATACGATTTGGTTTTCATTACCCACAGTCGAATCCAACTGATTCAAACTAATTTAATTAAATACAGTCCAGTGCAATGCAACTTTATTGTGTGAACATTGTAAAGAAATCCAAAGAAACACGCTTACAAAGGATAAGTTGTGTTAATGGAACTCCCAAGAAAGTAAGAAGCGCTTGGAATAAAACAAGTACAGTACAACGTGTCCTTTCTAAGCGAGTTTCTTTCATCGTCAGGAATTTCTTTGCATTTTGCACTCTTGGAACTCATCTTGTTGGTCCGCATTATTAAACATTGTAAAATTGACAGAAATTTTACTCTTGACCCCGTCCGATACAACCTCAACAAATAGTGAGAATAGCAAATTAGTTATTGAATCATTCAAGGTGCCCCGCATCAATAACTGCGGGAGTGTCGTATAGCGTTGTCGGAGGCAACGCTATACGACAATTCCGCAGTTATTGATGCGGAACATCTTGAATGAGTTGAATCTGCATCAACCGGCCTTTCTTCTGTTTCAGGCCGTCGCGGACAGCGGCGTGCTGATTTGGTTCTTCCTGTGTGACAGCCTGCAAATGATTGTCCCCGAGGTGCAGAACAGTATTGGCTACGCGCTCTTCTTCTCCTATCTCGGCTACCCAATCCTCTTCCTCTGTGTCGTTTGCTCCATCTGGTTCCTGGTCGGCGTCACTGTAGACAGGTTCATTATGGTCTGTGTCTTCACCAAGGCCAAGGTCAGTCACGTGGTCATGTGTTATTTAACAACGCATGTGCGTATGCGGACCAGTACAATGTTGTTTTACAGGCGGCCGATCGAAGCGATCACCTCATTTCTACAGAGTAATACCGCAGTTTTATGCAGAATAAATAATACAGTTGTCCTCAGCTGCCTGTCCTCATGTCTCGGTAATCTTAGTGAAGGTGGTTCAACGTTCTTTTTACCGTTTGTGTCTACGGAATACCGGATGCTAGAAACACTTAGCAACAAGAGGCTTTTGCATTGATACATATAGCCTACTAAATGCGCCATTTTTTGCAATCAAAAGTGTTTCCGATAATTCAAAAAAACGGCGCATTTCTTTTCTCGTCGGTATATATGCACAATACACCCCGACCTGACCCCATCACGCACTTTCACGTAAGTTACGTATAACAACAACAAAAATCCATTCACTCACTGACTCTGCATTGAACAAAAACACAAAACTCTTACAAAAGGTGAATTTGAGATCTATGCCCATGTTTTTTGGACATTTTGGGAGATTGCACTGGAATGTGCGTAAGTCGTTGTGCACATTTGCTGGGCCATGTCCTGTTGTCCGCTCGTCACCTTACACACTCAATATGGGTGAGCGTGTACATTCACACTGACTGACGGTCAACGTGACACTGAGGCGTACGATGTATACTGACGAGCAAACGAAACACTAAAGTGTTTCCGATGATTCCAAATATGTCGGTTTTTTGTTGTTTGGTTTTTGTTTTTGTTTTTGTTTTGTGTTTTGTGTTTTGTTTTTGTTTGTTTGTTGTTGTTTTTTGTTGGGTTTTTTTGCTCGTCAACACAGCATTTTTAATGGCATGGATATTCGTGCAGCTAGATTGAAAGAGTCTGTTTTGACTGAGCTGAGTGTTTGTTCGTAATACAGGTCTGCCTTGATCAGTATTTTGCGGTACCCGGGAGCCATAGAGTCCGACCGCGTGTATTCGCGATCGCGTTTTGTAATATAGAATTGATTTACCACGTTTACGAAGAAAAAACACCTGGCAAGCAAAAGGTCCTCGTGCCGACGTCAGCCTTAGCTGGCCCACGCACGACAGTGCGCGGGCCAGCTAAGGCTTACATCGGCACGAGGACCTTTCGCTCAGCAGGCATCCCCGTGGTACCCGTGAGACCTTGCGCGTTATACTAGACACCGCAGTATATATTGGAACGCGTAATATTGAGGCCGACCTGTATGAAGAAACCGTGCGTGCCTTTTTCCAGGAGTACTGCAACGAGAAGCGAGCCAACCTGGGTATCTTTCTCATTGTGGGTACCTGCTTCCTCATCAACCTGCCTCACTTCTGGGCCTTCACCGTGAGTAACACAACCAGCACATTTCATACAATCCACGTGAAATAAAAACCAAATTACCGCTAGGGTTCCGTATAAATGAAAGAAAAGTTGAAATGTGTTGATAAACACCTGTTCACAAAAGAAATAGACGAAAAGGTCACACCGAATCCCAGATCCATTTCTGGTGAAAATGAACAAAAATAATGAACATTTATTTTGTTCATTTTCACCAGCGCGCGGATAATATTCGATACGTCGCTTTTTGGTGTCTTTCTTTACTGAATAGAGTTTTGTTTCGTATGTGCGCGTATGTACGCGACATAACGGATCCTTGGTACGTCGGCTGGTGAAACTGAACAAAATAAATGGTTTATTTTGTTTATTTTCACCTGAAGACGGACCTAGGATCCGATACGTCTCGGGTTTTTTGTGGGTTTTTTTTTTTCTTTTCTTCTTCTTCTTCTTCTTTTTTGTGTCTCGGAGTATGGTCCTATCAACAAGTTTCAAGTTTTATTTTATTTTTATAAAGTCATTTCTGATCACTGTTCCTTTGCTTTTGAAGTCGATGAAAATGACAGTTTGTAATATGTAGATTTTAACGGCCACTTAAAATAATTATTGATTGCACACCACGGCCGTCGGAACATTTTTGTTTTTGCTATTGTTGTTGTTGTTCTCATTGTTGTTGATTTGAGCGTGTACTGTAGTCCTCAGGAGACAATTCTCGGCCAAATCTGGTTGGTTTTCACATAAGGGCAGCTCACCATGCCAAGTTACACCCAGTGAGCAAAAGGTCCCCAGGCCGACTGAAGACGGCCTGAGCTGGCCCGCGCACGGCCGTGCGCGGGCCAACTCAGGCCGCCGTCGGCCTGACTTCTGGAGAAAGGTTTTATATAATTATATATATACCAAGTCCGTTCCTTCACACCTTCGTTCATTACTGAGATCAATGCTTCGTGCGTACGCAGATTGACTTTGAACGTGGAGAGAACGGCACAGGCCCGGCCCTGATCAAAACCGAGTACCAGAAAGGGGAGGGCGCTATGCGTTACGAATTCTGGGTGCACTGCATCTTCCTGGTCCTGGTCCCCTGGTTCACCGTCTTGACGCTCAACATCACCATCATCACAAAGGTACAATCATCATAATCATTGTGCGATCAGCGGGGCGGAAACTGTAACCCTGTGCGTGTCGTTAGCCGGTTTTAGTCGCGATGACTGATTATTGTCGGAATCATCGCGACTAAAACCGCTACCGACACGCAAAGGGTTAATTTGACCTCAGGCATAAGCAAAGGGTCTGTGTAGTACACAGGTGTTTGTGAAGCCTCTCGGGGGGAGGACTGGATATTCTCCAGCGGGTTGCGGGGCGCCTGGGGGTAGTCCCTATTCCTTTATGTAGTAGGTGTTCAGTGGAAGGCTCAAAAGATCTAATAAGTGATGCAGTCACAAAAGGACAGCTGATGTCCTGATGACACAATGCAAGCTTACCAGCCTGGATTTCCATGGCATTAGCACAGCATTCTCAGAATTTATTGAATATATATATATATATATATATATATATATATATATATATATATATATATATATATATATATATATATATATATATATATATATATATATATATATATATATAATCTTACGTTGTATAATCAATATATTGTATCGTACACCTTAAAGATCAACAAGACAAACCGCAAGATGAACGCCAAGAAGACGCAGGAGTCAGCCGACAAGTGTCGCCGCGCTGAAAATCAGATTACCCGCCTGCTCCTGGTGGTGACCTTCTCCTTCTTGGTGATGATCGGGTTCCAGTGCATCGCGCAGTGCTTCTTCATGCTTATGCCTGTCGGGGTGAGTTTCCAGAGATAGTTTTACGTCAGGAGGCTAATGTCATCAAGAGCCCATGCAACGCGCTTGGGCACACGAAGTTCTACGCCTCTTCCCAGTAAGCAAATGACCTCGGGCCGACGTCTGCCGCTGTCGGCCCGCGCACGGACGTGCGCGGGCCAACAGCGGCCGATATCGGCCCGTGGGATCACTGCTGACCGGGTCGCTGTCCAAGCTCTTAGTTTAAGTTCTGCTTTCTCGTGCTGATCCGAGTCTGGTTCTTCATGCCCGTTTGAGTTAAGTGAGTTTGCGCAGTGCGCGGGGGACTCATGAGGATCTGTGCTTCTTGCAAAGTATCCTGTCGTTCAATTCTTCATCACAGTGCATCTGCCTGATTGGGTTAGTTTGTATAGAGAAAATACTTTTCGAGGCCATCACTTCTGTCTTAGCTGTATGGGATCACTTATGCATGTACCATAGGAATATTGGAATGTATACAGCTTGCTCGCTGTTTTTCCGACTATGTGTAACAAGGCTGTCTCAGTTCATTCGTTTTGATACGGGTTGTGCGATCTCCTCCGTCCGCAGTTTTGACTGCTTCGCTGCAATGCCTCTTAACGATCAGCTGGTGAGGCGGGGTAACCCACCTTTTGTGCGGCCATCGCACCACTGACTTCGAAGAGAAAAGAATATGTCGATTCTGAGGTTAAACCCATTTCTGAAATATCCAGTAAGGTGAGGGCCAAGCCTTTAAAATGCAGAGAAGACCTCAACGGAGAAAGAAACACGCTTAGAAAAGACAAATACAACACAATTTATTGATATTATCAAAACAGACAAGCAATCAAGTGTAGAATTCAGTCGCTACTCATCTTGTCAGCGAAGAAGCAAAGTCCAAAAGCCGTTGCATAAATAAACTAAATGATGCCTGGCATCCCGTTACATCCCGAAATAAATCAAAATTGCTCAAACGCGGGTCAAACTATCAATTAAACTGAGCACCAGTGATTTATTCTGCGTAACGGAGGGTCAGGGATAACTTAATAGTGAGGTTTCGTTTGAAACGAACGACTGCCAGCATCAAACGAGAGAGAAGTCAAGGCGGATCGAGAACCAACGTGTGCCATAAGCATAGACAACACTCCAAACACCTCCAAGAGGCATACATCCTCATGAGCCTGGAGGGCTCATGAGGATCTATGCCTCTTGGAGATGTTCGGAGTGTTGTCTGTGCTCCTGGTACACACTGGTTATCCGAAATGAATTCGCTCTCGTTCGGCGTAAATGACGTAACCTCCCTAATCTCCTTTGTCGGAGCGGTGCCCTCTGAACACCGGCGCTGTACTATAGCGACGGGCCCCCAGGTGCAGCTTTGACCGTTGTTTTACGTTGCCTAGATCGGAGATCATTTCCCTATCGACGGCATTTTGTTTCTCAGTGTTGTTAACTTGTATTTTCATGTACTTTAGTCAAGTAGGAACCGTATAATTATAATAGTGTGTTCAGGAGACATAGGGCTGTCTTAGCATTCTGTTTTTGTCAGGGAGGTTCGGGTCTGGATGTGGCCACTGGCGCCGCCCATTCAGTAGATGCCTTGGCGACGGGCTTCGCCCGTCCCGAGTCATTGTCCATTGCCCGTGTAATCAGTAATAATAATAATAATGAGTATTTATATGGCGCTTAATATTAATCAGAAGCTCTAAGCTCTTTGCAATCTGCACACAAAAATAAAAATACAATGACATATGCACATAACAACAAAACACAATACCCAAACACACCAGTTTTACAATGAACTAAACAACATACATAATAATTTATGTTCTAATTAACATTCAGTCTAAGCAAGGATGATTACATGGTAGCTCTGTTATTGTAATTTGTGGAATAAGCGAGTGAGTGAATGTGATAAGCACGTGAGGTGGCAAGACAAATTTTGCTATAGCAACAATAAAGTCATCTTAAATCCATATATGTCACTCCGTCCATGACGTCTATTTACAATGTTTCCATCTGCTTTATGTTTTAGTTTGACCACAGAATCATTGACGAGTCGTACGCTTTCGCCAAGCTCGGAGTCGTCGTCAACTCCTCCATCAACTTCATTTTTTACTGCCTCAGCGGGAGGCGATTCCGCACAGAGATCCTCATTGTTCTTGGCTGCCGCCCGCGCGCTCGTGCCTACTCCTCGCACTCCGATCGCTCCTCTGGCACGGCTACCAGTGGCACAGGCACTACTGGCATCTAAGCTTATTTGGCTCTGTTGTTTCATAAAGCATGTTCTTAATTAAACGAACTTTAGTTTGCGAACTCTGACGAACCAGGTTGGTTCTTAATTGGACTGACGATCTAAAGATACGGCGAACCTAGTTCGAAGTAGTTCACGAACCACGGCAAACCGTAGTTCGCTGTCGGAAAAGGTTCGCTCAACGTGTTGAGCAAACAAAGGCGAACCGTTTCTCTGATTGGTCAAAACGTTTACCCTCTTCTGCGTTGGAGATAAGAAGACAGTCACCGATACAAACAAATATGGCGGACGGTGATATTTCACTCGTGCGAAGAACAAGACCTATTTTTATTGATTTTTGGGAGGCGCAACGCTGTTTGTGCATGTCAAACGCTGTTTGTGCCCAGGTATGGGCATGTCACGCGTTCAGCAGGGCTTGCCAAAACAATCCTGCAAGGCACTGTGCAAGGAGGACGAAGGAGAGGAAGACAGAGGAAAAGATGGGAGGACAATATCTCAGAGTGGACAGGACTGAAGCTGGGCGATACGCTGAGAATGGCAGAGAACAGAGAGGAATGGAGGGAGCTGGTTGCCAAGTCATCTGTGGTGCCCCAACGGTCGGCAAGACTACGGGATATAGATAGATAGATAGAACGCTGTTTGTGGGGTCGCTACTGCAAGGAGTACAAAAACAAACATCGTTCACTAAAATTGCGAAGCGGCAGCCATTTTGAACACGGCCTTTGCAGACAGTAAGTACGCCGAATCAAGCACTTCAGTTAAGAAAGAAAACCATGGCAAACCTGGTTTGCAGAAGTTCGCCTAGGTTCGTTCAACTTCAATTACTGAAGAAACAAACCAAAAGATCGCCGATCTTCTCCGATCTAGGTTTACCGATCAATAGTTCGTCTAAGAGCTGTTCTTAATTGGACGAACTTTTGATCGGCTAACCTAGATCGGAGAAGATCGGCGATCATTTGGTTTGGTTCTTAATTGAGGTTGAACGGACCTAGGCGAACTTCAGCAAACCAGATTTGCCATGGTTCTCTTTCTTAACTGAAGTGCTCGATTCGGCGTACTTACTGTGTTCAAAATGGCTGCCGCTATGCCGCTTCGCGATTTAAACGATGTTTGTTTTTGTACTCCTTGCAGTAGCCACCCCACAAACAGCGTTGCGCCTCCCACAAATCAATAAAAATAGGTCTTGTTCTTCGCACGAGTCTAATATCACCGTCAGCCATATTTGTTTGTATCGCTCACTGTCTTCTTATCTCCAACGCAGAAGAGGGTAAAAGTTTTGACCAATCAGAGAAAAGGTTCGCCCTGGTTTGCTCAACACGTTTAGCGAACCTTTTCCGACAGCGAACTATGGTTTGCCGAGGTTCGTGAACTACTTCGAACTAGGTTCGCCGTATCTTTAGTTCGTTCAATTAAGAACCAACCTGGTTTGTCCGAGATCGTGAACTCTAGTTCGTCAGAGTTCGCGAACTAAAGTTCGTTTAATTAAGAACATGCTTAATTAAGAACAGCTCTAAGTCTGCCGTTAAAAGCGGTATATCCGTTTTTTAATTTGTTTCTTCTTCTTCTTCTTTTTTTAAGAAAAACGAGATTTTCATTGTATAGCAATGAAAATCTCGCTGTTTTCAAAAATGGACACACCGGCTTTTACCATACAACTGCAGAGTTATCCGGACAAGCGGTACGGATATTTTTATATAGAGTATATAGCACCTTATATGTACTCTATATGTATTCGATATACGAGAGTTAAAGAGTATAGCACGGTACGTGTCAGCGTCAGTATACATTTCGAGATACCTCGGAGCCATATCTGCCCAGCGAAGGCATTGTATTACAATGAAAATCTCGCATTCACAAAATGTAGATTTATGACCATATGCTTGCTTTCACTGGGCAGATCAGCTCTGGCAGAGTAATTCTTCTACGCCGGTTGCGAATCGAGGGAGACAACCAGTGTGGGATCGGCATTGACAGTTCAAGGGTGGTTCCAGGTTACCTTGGCGCCTGCCCAGGCGCCAAGGTAACCTGGAACTACCCTTGAACTATTTTGCTGGTCCATCTCCAGTTAATATAGCGCTGAATGATTTTTTTCTGGCTTGTGAGAAGAAGAAGAAAAAAAAAAGTCTGATAAAGCCAAAAATCCTCAAGCCGAAATCAGCCTTAGTGGGCACGGATGGGCACGGGCTAGCTAAGGCTGACGTTGGCCCGAGGACCTGTTTCTCAAGGAGTATCTACTTGCGAGCCCGAGGGCTGTCTGCGCTGTATCGGATTTCGCGATATATAACATTTCGCATAATACTGAGGCTGACGAGTGTGTACTCTTGCCACATTTTCACCAGACCAAAAGTGAACTTTAAGTTCTTCAACCTCTTCATTACCTAGAAAAAAAAATTAACACGATCCAACTGAAATAGACATAGATCCTCATGAACTCCCGCTGTCGCGGGGGCTCATGAGAATCTATGCCTCTTGCTGACACCACTTTGCATCCATGTTCCGTGGATGTCTGGGACTCCTTGGCCCTGAGTTAACACTGAACGATTTCAGAAACACACTCTACCACCGCTGGCATCAAATTGGTTAAAAGTGATCATGAAGTAAGTTCTCTGAGTTTATCAGGGAGCATAAAAAATCTTTAAGGTGAACATAAAGTTCGTTAAAGTTTTTAAACAGTGAGCATTAAGCGAAGATAAAGTTTGTTAACAGCAAGCGCGAATTCTTTGCAAGTGAACATTAAGTTGTTTACAAGTTTCAGTTCTTTACAAGGGAACATAACGTTCTTTATGTAGTGAACATAAAGTTGTTTACAATTCAACATAGTCAGTTGTTGAGAGGTCAACATAAATTCAATTATTTTGTCTGGCTAAAACGTTGCAAACGACCGTTCGAAGTGGTAGGTGTCTATCTTCGTACTTTAATGATAGCTGTCAGGCATTGACTTTGTCAGCTTACTCGGCCCAGTAAGCAACATGTCCTCGGGCGGATGTCGACTGACCTCAGCTGGCCTGCGTACGTCGACAGACGTCTCTGGCCACCGACCACCTTTCGCTCACCTGGCCATTTTCGAAGCATCCCCTGATGCTGAAGTTGTACCATACAGACCTTTGTACATAGTTCATTGAAAAGCACATGAGTGTATTAGTGAGAAACCTGGCGCCCAGTCAGGACCGTAATCTCTTCGCTGCCTAGACTCAAAACCACCAGTGGTCTTCGCGCTTGCTGTGGACCGTGACACCTGGCGCTCCACTATTTACAAGGCAGCTGTCTCCTTTGAGGACTCTCGCAGAGCTAGCCTTAAGGACAAGCGGCTCAGGAGAAAAAACAGAGATGCCGCAACTCAGAACTCTGGCCATACCTTCCCCTGCAGCCACTGCGGTCGAACCTGCCTGTCCCGGATTGGCCTCCGCAGCCACGAACAAGCCTGCAGACGTCGTGGGCAACTCCTATAAAATCTTCGTTCGCGAAGTCCAGCCAAGAGAGAGACTCAAAACACAAATCTGGACACGATCCAAGTAGCAAGAGACACAGGTCCTCGTGGGCCTACGTAGTGGCTTGGGGCCTATGAAGATCTATGCCTCTTGCTGACACCGTTTGAATAGGTGTTCCTGGGACGGCCGGGGGAAGTTTGGCGTGGACTTGAAACACTATCTTATCAGTCGGCAGTAAAGGGATTACCAGGGGCCTGTTTAGTTTGTGGTGGTTTTCAGAGACTCAGTTCACCTTCACTGATAGTGAAGCGTCAACCGCGAGTGCATGCAGCCGTATGTATTTTAACCCATTTTAGCCCCAACACCCTACATCAGGAGACTGACTGACCACGATAATTCAAGGGGAGTGCCAGATCTAATCTGACGCTACCCTTGAATTATCATGGTCAATCCACTTCCTGCAGCTGGAACACAGTCGTTCAGTAACACTTCCCAAATTTGGGAAAAGCACCCTTGGGGCTAAAAGGGTTAATAATAATAATAATAATTAATAATTACGGTATTTATAATGCGCTTATCTTATAATAATTATAACTCTAAGCGCACACTCACAACTCGCGCACGCATGCGCACGCTTTAGACAATGACTCACGTACCACAAACAGTGAAATACATTACGACGGTCAGCTTGGGGTGGGGAGTGTGGTGATATAGTGCTAAAACTGTTGAAAGAGGTGAGTTTTGAGGGCGGACTGGAAGGAGGAGAGAGAGTGTTTCTGACGGAGAGAGAGTGGGAGAGTGTTCCAGGTGGATGGACCGTAGACGGAGAAGGAGCGGGGGCCGAAAGTGTTAAGTTTGGTGCGAGGGATGTGGAGGCGGAGAGGGTCGGAGGCAGAGCGGAGAGAGCGGGAAGGTGTGTAGGGGTGAAGTAAGTTAGAGAGATAGGCAGGAGCGCAGTTGTTCAGGGATTTGTAGCAGAGAGACAAAACTTTGTATTGGATGCGTTGGGGGATTGGGAGCCAGTGGAGGAGTTTGAGCAGGGGTGTGATGTGGTCGGATTTTTTCTTTCTGACACTGCCGGTGTGGCTGCATGCACAAAAGGGGGGGGGGGGGGGTAACCGTTTAGCTGTCGGTAGCGTTTTTGTTTTTTTGTGCGATGATTCCTGCATGCAGGAATCATCGCGACAAAACCTACTACCGACAGCCAAAGTGATAATAAGACAAGGGTCAAAATGAAATGTTCTTGTAAGTTTTGAAGTGATAAATACTGATCACTTTGTTTTTGTTGACGAAAATAGTGAGGTTACGTTTATGCCGAACGACTTCCAACAACGAACGATAGCAAAGTCGCGGCAGATAACCAGCTTGTTCCATAAGAAGAGACAGCACTCCAGTTATCTCCAAAAGGCATAGGAGGATCTATGCCTCTTGGAGATGTTTGGAGTGTTGTCTATGCATATGGCGTAAGACGGTTATCCGAAATGAGTTCGCTGTCGTTTTTGTTGGGATTTGTTCGTTTCAAACGAAACCTCGCTAATAACAAAGACGACGCACGGTATATGGTCATGCTTGTGTTGCTGACTGATGATGTCAGCTCGGCTGGCATTTCGTCATGTGACTCTTACGCTAGATCAACCAATCCGGGATCAATATAGCGTACGCTAAAAATCTGGGTCATTTCGTCGTCACCAGTAGTGTAGTGGCCGGAGAAGAGGGGATGTTGGGGGAGGGGGAGGAGATGGGGATGGGGAGGGCGGGGGGAGGCGTCTGTCCCCCCTTTAAAAAAAAATTGTACTGTATAAGTGCCAGAGTGTAGAGTGTTCCCTGCCTCAACACCACCACCACACACGCCCCCCACCCCCACCCCACCCCACGCCTCCTCTCCTCCCCCCCCCCCCCTTTCCCCCAATTTTCTTTTTCCAAAAACTATTTTTTGGAGAGGGAAAAAAATGGAGAAAAAATATCATACATATTTTGAATTTTACGTTTGATTTTATTCAACCCCTCCCTTACGTTGTTTGATTAATCTGAAGCTGGGGGTGTCGTAGGTTGGTCTGTCCTCCCCCCCCCCCCACCCCCACCCCTCTCCAGCCCACACCCCATACCCTCCATCTCCCCTTCACCTCCCCATTGTTTGATATTTTGGAGGCCTGTATTATGCCATAGACCACAATAACCGGACAAGCATCTCTTTGCCGAGAAACAGACGAACCGCAGGCCGAACTCCCGTCGCGCATGCGTCAATTGATTTAGTCATCCTACGCATCCGCTTTTGTTTCCACACACAACAACAATGGAGATCGACACTGTTTTGCAGGTAAAGAGGAGCAAACATTCCCAAGATTTTCTACCTTGAACACTTATTCAATAAATAGGGGCATACATGGTAGCCTTTTTTTGTTTTTTGACGGTTTATATTTCGATTGAAGTCTTCCTTTGTGCATTCTATCGTTTATTTGTGTCACACGTGATAGGCTGCTGGAGTAGATCAAGTGAAGTGTTCTAGTATTAGTTTCACGTTTACACGAGATGGAAACTGTTGAAATATAATTGACTGTATTGTAAATCTGTCATAAATTAGTCTGTAGCTTCTATCTAGATAGATCTGTAATTATTCTTTCTACTATAATTCTGCCGAGCTGTATTAACATTCTTATAATATCTAAACCAGGAATTCGATCAGGACCAAGATGTTGGAGAGTGTCTGCATGCTGCCAGTTCGGCGTTACCCGCCACTTCCAACGTTGTCAAGGTACATATTAGTGCAAAAAGTATTAATCAATAATATTTGTACCATTACAAAGAACTGATTTTTAATCTCTCACGTGTACAACAGTAAGGGTTGAGGGAAAGTGACAAACTTTTGGTTAAAGTAACACGTACGTTCCTCCTCCCTTCCCCCTCAACAAAAAAATAAAATAACT